>VZTN01006134.1:37124-223812 GCA_013400515.1 Erpornis zantholeuca
GTTTTTTTTTTTTTTTGGTTGGTTTTTATTTTAAGTTTCTATTTTACTGATACTAAGAATGCTTCTTCCAAGAGAAGTTGCTGGGGAAGAAGGCAGAATGTACACAACACCTGTTGCACCGTACTGGCTCCTGTTTTGGGTGTTACTGAATATTCTTGTTCAATGTAAATGACATTGAATTATAATGCTCATTATACTGGAATATTCAGCTCATTGCATGGGGAAGTAGTTGTTGAGTGTTTGAATTTGTACTGTATATTCACACCCTCAATTAATACAAAGAAGAGTAACTTCTTTGTATGGATAAGCTGTAAGAGTCCTTCATTCATGTAATTCTTGAATGTATTCTTGAATATCTTTTCACCCTTTTCAAGCAGTATGAAAGTCTGCTTCTCATGTGGACATCCCTGATTCCAAAGATCCTCACACAGTGAGGCCATCTGGGAGAAACTGCAAGAGGAAATTTTGAATGCAGTTAGAGGTGGGATAAAGCACACTTCCTTCTCTGGAGTTATGATTACATTCTGTACAGATTGATTTGGATGAACATATGGAATCTTTGTCGTTTATGTGGTTTTGGCTAGGAACACACTACTTTTCAAACTTAGTGTGTAGTAATGTACATTGAACTTCTTTATAACCTATAAGCAGTTATACATCACTTTCTTCTCCGGTAATCTAGACCAAATAATCTGGATTTTTCCTGGTAGTAACCTGCAAAAAGCCCCAAAATGTCCTCCCTTAAACATTCCTGATGCTTCCCAAACCAAATACTCCCTTTTGACTAGTGAAACAGATCATGTTCTTTGGCACAGCCTCTGCTCCTGACCTCAGAGAAACAGTCATGAAAATGAATTGAAACAATCCAGAGCAGCTGGAAGCAGCTTCTTTGGAAATACTACTGGATGTTGGTTTCTGCTTTCTTCTGATGATACCTGGTTTTGTGCTTGGGATTATTCTGTAAAGGCTGGTATAAGTAGTGTTCATAGACTTGCAACCATTTCTATTCTGTCTTTTGCTCGTGTTATTTAAATGTTTCATTCTTACAGTATATTGGGACATTTAAAACTTGGTTTTTTTTGAATGCAGGTTTTTTCCTTACTTGCATTCTGTTGTCTTGAAGAGCCCATTTTGCTTTCTGTGTTGTATTTGATTCTGGCAAATATAGTATAATATGTAGATTTGTCTATATTTGTTTGTGCCAATTGACATATTCAGATACATATGAAAAAGTCCAATAGAACTCAAGTGTTTCAGAATATTTTAAAAGCAAATCTGTAAGTAATTGAAAAAATGCATAAATTTATGTTTATAGTTCATGATGAGAGGGGTGAAGAGACAAATGTTGCATGTATAGTTATTGTATGTTTGTGTGGAAGCAGATTTCCAGATCCTTCCAGTGTACAATGAGATGAAGATGGGAAGAAAAAAACAAAAACAGCTTAAGTGAAAAAATTTGTTTTATTTATTTATATATTAAAATATTAGTGGACTAGGAAGAGAACTCCTATTTCTTTATTGCAAAAGTGGTGCTGCTTTAGTTGGATCACTCTGTGTCACTCATTAAACTGTCAGAAGAAAATGAACAATACTGAGGAGTGAAAATTGTAGAATTCTAGACCCCACTCAAACACAGGAAAGTTTCACATGTGCCTGACCATTCATCCATTACGCATGGACTGTGTAAGGATTACAGAGAACAAACCTCCTGGTTGGTGCCTGTTGGCCTTATGAGGTGGAGCTGCTCTCCTTCCTTACCTTACTCTGGGCCCTTGGAGGAATTGCTATTGTCCTCAATTTTGCATGGAAATACCTTCAGTCTGTGCTTCTGCTGCAGGGAATGTCTCTGTCTTCCTCCTGGCCACCCACCAAGAGTTGCTGCTCTCTTTTATGCTACTCCTTGCATTTATTGGCAGCATGATTAACTGGATAATAGACATGGACCAGCTGGAAAGAGATCAGGATTTTTGTCAATTAAGGCTCTGCTCAGTGCCCAGACCTTGCAGACCACATGCCTGCACCAGTGCTATTCTGGCACAAATTAGAAGTCAGGACCCTCTTTCTTTTTGTGGGGGGTAAAATGAAATTAGGTCAGTTTTAGCTTGAAACTATGCCCCGAACATGTGGCTGGATATGATGCTGTCTAGTACAACTGCCATTCCCGTAGGAAGAAGTGTATTTCTATTACATTTCTGTACCAATCCATGTACTTCCTCTGTTCCTGGGGCAAGTCCAGTAAACTGGTCTGATGAAAAATGTTTATTCTTTTTTTTGGAGTTTGGCAGAAGACTGACTAAATCTTCTGTTAGGTGAGTCATCTGGACTGTCTTTGTGGTTGCACAGTTACCAGGTCTGGTGGAGAGGAAACTAAGGAAGAAAGAAGTGAGGGGGAAGTAGGCTAGTAGGAGCTCGTCTTTCAGGGGAAGCCCACAGTTGCACCAGATTGGAATGTGTTGGAGACATTATATTACCTAAATACTTAAAATAACAATTTAAAAATTTTAGTAAAATTCCAGTTGAGGGTACATTTCTTTCTGTCCTGACAGCTCTAATGACTTGCTTTTGAATCAGAAAAGTTGGTCTTTTGTCATAATGGGAAAATTTAATAAGAATTAGAACTACTTTGTCATTAACTAAACAAACCACTCTTTTAATTGTTTTGAATCCTTCTGTATTTTTTAATGAAATGTTTCTTTTTTGTGTGTGTGTTAATAAAATCAGTCTTAATCATTGGATTTTGCAGTATCTCCAGAGATTAGCTGACTTGGGTCTTAAAACCAAATGTAAAGTAATATGAATAATAGTTCTACATTTTATTTATTGAATAAAACATTAGATTTTTTACATAATATAAGTTGACATATTTCTAATAGCAAAATAAATTACAATTCTAATATCTCCTAAAACCTGAATCTTGTACTTGCTGGTTTTTAACATTAGAATACATTGATTTTATGTTACAGATGACTCAGATTCCCACCAGCCTGCTAAGTGTGTTAATTTACAGAAGCTGTAAAAGGCAGGCATTAAAAAAAGTCAGTGTGCAGCATGCCCTTCAGCACTGATTACATGCTCACTGCCTCTGATTCTCCTTGTGTGGTTTGTATCCTGGCTCTTTATTTTCAGAAGGCAGATGCATGTGCTACTTTGTGCTGAGTTGCTGTCTGGGAATTAAGGGAGCTCTGATGGTCCTGTTGTCCATCTGCTCAGGAGATCCAACTAGTGAATGAAGGGGTGCAGGAATGAATTAAAGCTCAGGCAGAAGCTGGACTGGCACAATGTGTAGAGGGATTGAGAGCATGCATATGGTGATACCCTTGGGGTGGCAGTAGGGAACTGATGGCCTCTGAGGAACTCCCTCATCCAGAATACTGGTGTGTGTGGATTTACTGAGCTCCTGCCTTTCTGTGTCCATCTCCTGGGTGAGTGCCGCCAAGCACTCATTTATCATTTGCCTATTCATTATCCATTCCCTCCCCTTGGCCCTCTGACAGAAGAGTTTGGGATATAAAGCTGTTAGTTCAAGTTCAATCCAGACAACCTGATGACATCAACAACAAGGGAAAGGGGGAATGTGTTCTGAGAAAAGAGTGAGTTGTTTGTTCACTAATATTATTTTAGGTTTACTACTACTGCTTTACTTAAATAACAAAAGCAGCAACAACAACTTGGCAAGTTTGTTGATGACACCAAGCTGTGTGGTGCAGTTGACACACTGGAGGGAAAGGGATGCCTTCCAGAGGGACCTAGACAGGCCTGAGGTGGGACTATGCAAACCTCATGAAGTTCAGCAAGGCCAAGTCCAAGATCCTACACCTGGGTTGCGGCAATCCCAAACATGGATACAGGCTGGGCAATGAGTGGATTGAGAACAGCCCTGTGGAGAAGATCTAAAGGGGAATTGGTGGATGAAAAATTGAGTATGAAAGCTTACTGCATTCTGGGCTGCCTCAAAAGAAGTGTGATGCATGTTGAGGTAGGGGATTCTGCCCCTCTGCTCCGCTCTGGTGAGACCCCACCTGGATCATTGTGTCCAGCTTTGGGGCCCCCAGCATAAGAAAGATGTGGCTCTGTTGGAGCAAGTCTAGTGGAAGGCCTTGAAGACTTATCAGAGGCTTGGAGCACCTTCCTTATGAGGACAGGCTGAGAGAGTTGGTGTAGTTCAGCCTGGAAGAAGTTCCGGGTAGGCCTTAGAGCAGTCTCCCAGTACCTAAAGAGGGCCTACCTATGCCATGTGAGCCACAGATACTGAAGTACACAGTGAAGCATTGTGGAGCTGGACAACCTTCCAGAGTGATTGGGTTTTTTCCCCCCTACTTCTTAATTAAACTTTAAACAAAGAGCTAAAGGTATATAATGACTTTTACAAGGAACACTTTTAAAAGTTCCCAAATCCTATTGCCCTCCCAATTATTTATTTTAAAAGAGAAAACTTGTTGGTTCTAATGTATGGGGCGGAATTCTAATACATTCTTTTCTTTTTTAGTGTGTCAGTGTTGGTAAATTTGTGCTTTGAAGGCATGGTCATAAATGTTTGAGCATATTTTTGTAGGCAGGACAATTACAGACACAAGACTGTGATTAATAACTGATTAAAATCGGGTTTCATAATGTTATTTAAATACTGGAGATTTATGTGCCAAATCTTCTTATTGTGTGATATGTTACCATGAGGAACAATGCTGTAAATGCAGGGAAGCAACACTGCACTTGTCTAAAGTCTGTGAACAGCTGCAGGCTGCCCCTGGACACCTGCTCAGAACAGCACAGCTGGACCAGGAGAGCAGCCACTGCTGAGAGGTGAGCACTCCAGATGCCTCTGGAAGGTCCAAGAGTTTGGCTGCTTTTCTGTTTGTTTACTGTTACTGTCTGCTCTGAAGTGCTGAATTTAAATGTCACACCAGTCTTAACTCCATATAATCCAACCAGTTTCCCATGTAAGGCCTGTGAAGGACTGGTGGCTGCTCTCTTTAAAGCTTCATAACTAGAGGTGAACATTGAGTACAGGGCTACAACCTGGTTTTGCCAGGCAGGATGGTGGCTGTAACATGTCCTGCCATTGTGCAGCGGCTCCCTGCTTTGTTCTGGGTTCCAGAGAATTTGAAGTAGCTTCAGTTTCAACTAGGAGTTCAGTTCATACATGAAACAGTTGTAAAATTTTTAACATCTGACTTTTATTTCACTTGAAATGGGTTGAAAGCATCTCAGCCAAATATATAAATCTCCTAATTTTTCACATGTAATGTTAACGGGCATTTGAAGAGATCTGTGCAAAGTCTTACGAGATTCATAAACCTTTTTGATTGCAGAAGGAAAATGCATTCATTTCTGAAATCTCTCAGAGAAGTGGAAAAGAAAAATAGATCATTAATAAAATGTGGAACAGGAAGTATGAAGTTACATATTGCAAACTATTTCTGTTCAATGCACTTTTAAAAGATGAAGACAGAAGCACTTGTAACGTTTGTAACTACCTTTCTCCTTTAAATTCTCCTTAAAGCCTTTGTAGAAGATGCATATTCATGGTATGGTTTTCAGCTTTCAGATGAAGAAAATATGCATGCTTACATGAGTTGACCTCTTCAGAGTCATCTCTCAATAGGGATCTGCAGTTTATGGTTTTTTTACTTACCCTGACCTTTTTTCAAGGAATGAGATGAAAAAATGTTGAATAAATTTAGAATATTGTGTCTTTTTCAGAGAATAGATTAGTTGATAGTTTTGGCTATGTCAGGCTAAAAATGAAACCTCGTGTTTGTGACAATTGACCTGAGAGCAGCTGTCAAACATGTTTTTGAGTCATGGAAGTATTTGAAAATGTTCCTGTCAAATAATGGCACGTGAAGTTCTTTCCTGACCTTGTAAATTATTGCTTGTTTTAACAATAGAATCTTGTGGCCTCTGTAGTTTCTGTGAATTAGGACCAGTAGGGTTCTTCAAAATTAATCTGTATTATCTTTAATATAATAAAACAATCAAATCCCCTGTGTCAGAGCATCATAATTAATTTGTTCTAGTGTCAGTCTGCTTTCTTTCATGCTGCATTTCATTTTCTAATGGAGGTTACAGGAAGAGAGAAATCATAACAGGACACTGAGAATTGAACTCTAATTTACGTGGGAAAACATAACAATAGTAAAGTAGCAGTAAATTTCCTTTGGGAAAACAAGGTTTTCTTCTCTGGTACTGTTCATGGTGAAGTTGTATGCGCTTTGACCTTGTTGTTAATGACCTCAATAGATTAATCCCATAGACTTAAATTCACTACAGGATCTTATGTATTTTCCTTTTTCTTGTATTCCCTAGATAATTTTACTGATTTCATAGGAAATATCAATTTCATTTACTTTTAGAGAACCAGCTTGTGCTAATGCTACGATGTTATGAACAGTTCTAAAGCTTTTGCACAAATGCTCTGGAACTGAGATAAGTGAATTGACATTTTCATTCCATATTGAAAAAAATTTTCACTTCTTGTTCTTACAAGTTCTTGTTCTTAGAGTAACTACAACACAAAAGTATCCTTTCAAGAACCTGGAGTAAGAATCCTGTAAGTGAATATATGGGAGTTAAGACTGTGTTACATATTCTGTATTCTTCCTAATGGAAGAGTGAACAAGCAGTCACTAGGTGGCTTTTCATATGTCCAGCTTGCCTAACAGAGCTCAGTCAAAGGCTGATGTTACGCTTCCTAATCCTGTTAATTTTAGCATTGTTTTTGATTGCACATAATACATCATTATACTATGGCAAATCTAAGTGTGGTCTTTGAAATGACATCTTGAGGATGAATATCAGTCCTGTCAGAGGGCATGCCTTTGCTATCAAACTTTAGAAATCAAGAAGTTATAGAAATTTAATATTTTTTTGTATGAGTATTTAATATATTAGCTTTTATTCCACTGCAGCATTACATTTCTGGCCCTTTTTCAATTGCAATCATGCAGTGGATATAAAAAGCTACTATAAATCATGAAAGAAGCAGGAATAAAATACCATAATACTTCGATATTTATTGCATTATCCCCTTAAATAAAATGTTTTGGTGTAGATGAAGAATTGCCTCTCTTGCTGACAACAAGTATCCTTCAGGCTGAGAAACTTTTAAATTCAAGAGTTTTATCAAGGCTAATTAAAGTGATGTAGAAGTACCAGTGTAACCATTCAGTCCATTCAAGTTACACTTTTATAGCTTAAGGAACATAGTAGTTTTGTCCTTGCCATCTCATTATCCTCTAGATATGTATATTCCCTACTCCTGATGTAGGCAGTAGAGGTACCTTGTCCTGGACAATTTTGGGTGCAGTGTGGGGTCTAGGAGATTTGTGAGAGCTGAAGTAACCTCATAATTTCCTGTGAAAGCTTCATTGTCTCTAAGGGTGCCAGTGTTTTATCCAACCCTTTGCTGTTGCTAAGACCAAAGGCTCTGTTCGTGTCTCTGTAAATACAAGATAGATAGGTCTTCAGCTAAACTAGAGGGGAGATTTTGGTGCTTCTGGGGGCTTTACAGGGGGCGTTTTTTGTGTTTTTTTGGAAAGCTTCCTGCAGAGTGTGGTTATGGAATTTTGTATGATACTGGTTGCACAGTGAAAGAATAACCCTCTGACATGTGTTTGCAAGTATGCAATTAGTTTCTTAAATTTGAAGTTCAGAGAATACATTTTTCTTTCACATCTGGATTGTGACTGCAGTTGACAAAATAGTGTTTCTAAGATGTAACTGATGTTAGGATAAGAAAAGAATATTAGTTACAATTTTGTACTAACTTCATTCTAATATTACAGCTGCTTGATTCAGAATCAGTTTCCCCTTAAAAAAAGGAATGGTATTCATTCTGGGATAGCTGGCAACCACCCATCACTGGTAAATCCCTTGTTGGATTGTTACTGGTGGGGGCTGGAAGATTCAATAACAAGTGCTGTACTACTAAACTAAACATTTTTAGGAACAGGAATGCAAGATATTGGACATTACAGAGTGGGTCAAATTATTCTATCAGTAGACTCCCTCCAGACAAAATGTAAGAATATTTGGTGCTGTTTTATGGATTGCCACATCTCTGTCTTGCAGTTCTTTTCAGTGGAAGAATGGGTTAAAATCCTTTCTCAGGTGGTGAATAAGCAACTCGAAGGCATATTCTCTATATGTTTTTTCTACAGCCTATGGTAGCACTGAGGAATGTTGTGATGTGGTTCACAGCTTATCTCCACAGGCAATTTTGTTGACCCAAATGAGGGAGTGGGGCATGTGAATAAGAAATCTTAAGCTAATAGCACCTTTTCTCCACAACATGGTCTGAAGGTTTTTGCTGTTAATTGTTTAAAGGGGAATGGGGTAGTCCTTCATGAACTTATGTGAATAGAACCTCTATGGAAAAAAAACCTCTCTGGAGATAATTGCAGCATGACCCATTAGTCACTGACTTTCATCAGTGGTGACTGAGAAAGCTAAATAATTCTGAAAACTGAAGCTCTTTCTATATATAAATAAATTTTCCTCAATGAATGTTGTCAGTGGATGACTGAAATGTTGTTTAAAGCCATGAGTCCTTTAAAATTATATAGAAAGCATCATAAACATATTTTCCAAATAACAGTCTTAACTATGGATTAGTTATTTTTTTCAGCAGATGTATCACCCAGTGCCTAAAAGTCATTTTCTCTCCCTTAGCTGGAGGTGTTTGGTAGAGCTAATAGGGAGAGATGTGCAAGGAATTTCCTTACTTGGTTGAAATAATACATTATGCCTGCTGTTGGTGAGCACTAGAGGGCTCTTTAGACTAAAGAAAAAGAATACGATGTCATGTTTTTTATCTAGGATATGTCTGAGGCATTTTGGTATCTTGAATTATATAATCAAAACTACTGTTTTCATTAAAATAGTGTAAGGCTTCCCCTTTCAAGAAAAAATAATTCAATGCCTTCAAAAGGAGAGAAGTATAGCCTGTTGCTATATAGCAAGTGTTGGAACTTTTGAGAAGTGTTGCCTTTATATGCAATCATCCAACTGGTTTAAATTTCTATACATGTTTTTGATTAGCAGTCAAGATTTTTTTCATGTTCCCCTTCCAAGTGTTTTATTTTAAGATATCTTATGTGTATGGTTTATATTTCTTTCTGCTTGTCTGTCCCCCTTTATTTTTTTTTTCCTACATTGTGGTTAATTTATAATAGCCCCAAGTCTGCCTTACATTCTAATAAACATGGTTGCTATACACAGAGGTGAATGTAAAATGTAGCTATGCTTATTTGGAAGTGTTTTTCAATCACTTTGAACTTGCTTTTCAAAAAAGGGCCAAACATGGTACATTTCATGAGTGTCAGAAATGATTCTTAGCTGGTCTGAATTTCTCGTGCAGCCTGAAAAGGCTTGGCCACCTTACACTGGCTGAAATGTGGATGGAGTGTGTTTAGTCCAGTGTTAATTGAAGCCACTTGGGGGGAGAGGAGGAGCTGTAAAACCTACTCTATGCTGATGGGAAAAAAACCATAAAAGAGGACGGCTCTATAACCTGTAGGGGAGCAGTGATCTCATTGTCTTGGTTTACACAGTCTTTGTAGTCAGATACTTTTTTTCCTACATCCTCTTGATTTCTCCTTGTAAAGTGCATAATTTGTTCAAATGTTTTTCAATGACACTGTGGTGTTGCAGAAGGTAATTGATATAAGAGAAAGGGAGAGACATTAAAAATGGAGTTAGTTATTATGGTACCCAATTTACATCACTCTAGGTAGCATAATTTTTTATTGTCAGAGGGAAGCCTGAAATTATGAACCAAAATTAATTCAACTGTGCTTTCAAATGTAAGGCTTTTACATAGACACAAATGCACATTTGTTTCGATAAGAGTTTGTAGAGAACAATGAGTAGGCTGCTTGTTTAGAAAAAATGAAGGGTATTTTTTTCACAATAGCAAGTCAATCATCAAAGCAGCAAATCAGACTTGAAATAAAGGCTGAGAGGGAGTTTATTTGTGGGACCAATGTCCTGGAAACCAGTGGAGATTTTTCTATCTTAAATAATGTTGGCAGCAGAAGGGTGATTTTACTTGAGAGACTCTCTTGGTCTGTCAAGCATTCCCCATTTTTCTTGGATTTTTCTGGCCTTTATGTACTGTTTCCAGTCACAGGTACATGCAACTTATTTTTAGCCCTTGGTGGTGTTCTGTACAAAACATTCTGCCTCCAAGTGGAATTTTTGGAAGTAAAGAAATGTAATGGTGTAGTGGGCACAAGAGCAGGAGATCTATTTGAACTGTTTCAAGATCAGAGTGATCTATTCCCATCTGGCTTTTCTTTCAGGTTCCTGAGGCATGATAAGGATATTTTGAACAAATATCCTTTGTTCAAAAGGGGGCTATGAATTTACAAGAAGGAATTAAACTAGTTAGGAAAGATTCTTACTGATGATGAGTGAAGTGTTAACTGACCAGAACAGCTTGCAAAGAGAGCAAGGAAAGAACATTGTGATCTATTTTATAATTTTCTCTCCTCTAAGTCCCATCAGGCTCACTTTATTGTTCTTACATGCCAGAAACTCTCAATGGAAGTAGGAGGAAGGGAATATGTGAAGAATGGTATCCAAGAGTGATGGAGGTGGAACTGAGGTGCTTTGCCTGCCAGGGAAAAAGATAGGGAAAGAAGATACAGTGTTGAAAAGCAATAGGCAGAGGGATCTCCTGTACTGAGGTCAAACTGTGAGGATGAGCTGGGAAGGTTAGGGGGAAAGGAGGGGAAGAAAACCTGCTACAGACACAAATTGTCCCTGACTGCTCCTAAACTTTCTACCCCTCTCAGAACTCTCTAATTCCTTGCTGGTATCCCCTCCCTAGGGACACTTGGGAATCCTTCCAGACCTCTTTCAGGTGTTCACCCTTTTCTCCACTGTAGTCCATTACTTCCTCACCTACCATAACTGTACTCCTATCACCTCTGCCCTACCTATATCCCTGCTCTGCTGCTATTTCCAAATATTGCCGGCACAGGAATGAGGACAGAAGTACTTAGTTTCTTCTCATCCTCAGGGCAGTAGCGTTTAATTTTACCCATCTTGCTGTGGTGCCTTGAAGTGATTCCATGGAGGATAGCGTAGCTCTCTTTCCCTAAACACTGCTAATATTAGACCTAAGAATTGCCAGAATCAAAGTAATTTCTGTTTTCTTTGAGGATGAATGTACTATCTGTGTATTTCAGTTTGCTGCACACGAAGTGAATTTGAGTTATGGACATTAGACTTCATTAAAATGTCTTCTGGGCACTCTATGGCCAAAGACACTTCTGGCTGCTATATTTCTATTTTTCATCACGGATGAAGCACGATGCATGTGGTGACTTAGATTAGAAAATGACAGGCTTGGATCTGTCTCAGCTGCTGCTTCTAACTATCATAGAACCAAAATAGCATAAGCTACAACACAGTTCATAGACCTTGCAAAACACACTTGCCTAGGGAAAATGCCAGCCAGGTATCAAATACTTTGGCAACGAGAAGGTTCCTTTGATATAATCAGCAGTTTATCCCATGAGTGCAGTGTAGGGTTTAAGGAAAGCCTGTGTTGGCACTAAGCTGAACAGACTGAATGCTCAGTGAGAAGAACATAATGCATTTAAAAATTATTTCAGTCTTCTGTGTCATGGTTAGTTCTATTTGACTAGACTTTGTTTGAATAAAAAAATAGAATGCAAAATATTGTGATTCTGGGAAGCCTGAGCTAATATTTTAGTTGTACTAAATTTTTGCTAATGTGAATTTATATGTATATACATAAATGAAATTCCTACTTGAAATAATGTATTTTAATATTTTTTTCAATTCTAGGTTTTAGGGCAGGGTTCAAATAATTGCCAAGAATTGCAGCATATCAGGAGGAAACTAAATTGTGACAAATAGAGTCAGGAAAGATTAATGTATTTCACATCACTAGAAGATAAAGGATTATGCTTAAAAGAATAAAGTAATTCTAAAATGCTAATTTATCTGAGGACAGGACTCTTTGAAGGAGAATAATTTTGTTCTGTATTATATAAATTCTGAAGCAAAAACTTGTAGACAACATTTGACAATATTGCTGGTAAAAACATTTTGAAAAATTAATGAAATGTATAATTTTGACATTTTGTAAATAAGTAGTTATGTCAAGTTTAATCATTGAAAACAAATCAAGAATTAAAAGAACATTTAGAGCTCTGTCCATGTATAGTATTATTTGCCTCAATGCCTCTTTTAGTTTATAACAAATTATATTAATATCATCCTTCAAATGCATGGCTTTTCTAGAGGAAAAGGTAATGTCTTCCTGGATTGTAGAGAGGGAATGAAAGAAAAGGAAGGGAAGAAAGTGAAATGTTGAAGTTGGACCCTGACTTCTGCCAATAGAAACTGATGATAATGGGGCCAAAGCAATTCCTATTACTTTGTATACCACTAGGAGTGGGAATGCTGAAGAGGCCTGTGGTTTTGGTGAAGTTTATAAAATCCACAGATATTTAGTAAACCATGTAAGCAATATAATTAATGGTAATAGCTTTTTATATAAATGCAGCTTATTCATAATTGCAGAAGGTGGGTGTTGGTGACTATAATCACAGTTAAATACTTTTCTGTGATAGGTATGTAGATATATTTTTCTCTACCCATTATCTAAAATTGATGTCCCCAGTTTTCAGCTGAGAAGTTCAGCTGGAAGTGGGAAATTTTATGTGGGTGGTGGTAAAAAATAACCCTTATTCCAATGCAAAGCATACAGACACGCTCAGTTCATCCAAGACTGCGTCCCTATTTTTCTACTCCTGCTTTTTATTTAGTTTTCATGGGACAACCTGTCCAAAGATTCACAAAGACAGGCTGGATCCCGTGGGCTTGTCCCAACTATCCATGTTGGTTTGGCCAAGAGCTCATACTTTTTCCTCCACAGACCAAATTTGCTTTAGGGTCCATGACACAGTTTAAAAACGCAAACATAAAAACTGTTTGACTGCTATTGAGATGTCTCTTACAACACAGCAGCCAAAACCTTGTTAAATCTCTTGCTGATATAGCTCTGGTATCTCACAGCGAGAGGAAACTGAAAAGCTTGCCACAAGTCCATCTTTTTTGAGGAATTGCATAGTGCATCCTCTTTTGTCATGCCAAGGCCTTTCTGTATGTGGAAGATAGGGCTGAGAACCTCAGTCTGAGGCAGCAGCACTGATCTTTTTAGATAGCTTCTTATAGGCTTCAATAAAATGCATAAAACTTAATAACACATTTAGTGGCTATTTTCTCTCTTTTGAGTTAGCTGTGCAAATAAACTCCCAGAAGCAGAAGTTGTGCAGTGAAAATTATCTCAGGGTATTTTTGAAGGGTGAATTTTCTGGTAAGTCTGTCATGCTGATGTGTTTCCTGAAAAGGAGCAGTGAGAAGCACCTCAGCAGCCTTTGGAAGAGACTAGATTTTTAGCTTTCAAAGAAAACGCTGTGTGTGCAGCCACCCTATGTATCCCTCTGCCCATCTTCCCTCTAATGGTGTTGGACTCACTGCCCAGCTTGCAGTTGGTTCCTGCCAGGTTGGAGGAGACAGAATTCAGGTCTAGTTCGTTATGTTCAGCTGCTGCTGGTCACCCATCAGTGCAGATGCAGCACTAGGCTGGAAGGAGCTGAAAAGAAAGAAGGATGAGGATGATGACTCTAGGAAGGGGAAGGGCATGGAAAAGAGGCAGTGGAGAAATGCTGTGGGAGGATACTTGGGCAGAGCTGTGTGTGTGATGGAGAAGTTCAGGTATTGTGTAAATTGCTGTGAGGGAGCATAGGGAATACCACTGTGTTGCACTGGAGGGCTCAGGGAGTGCATTACACTGTGAGTGCTAAATGGAGGACTTAATTCTGTAGGAAACCAGGCTTCATTAGTCCTGCTGTTCCCAGGGTGACTTACAGAACAGTAGGCATGCTTTGACAAATGGCTGTATACCAGCAAAACTTTCTGTGAATGGCTCGAAGACTGAGTGCTTTCTTTTGTTCCAAAGACACATTTTCATTTCTACAGAAAATGGAATTATTGAGGGCCTGCTGTGGATAGAAAGCCTGTAATTTATCGGGGAGCTGCACTGGTAGGCATATCTAATCTGCCTAATCCATTGCCATTAGCATTGAACAGACAAAATGTTGAAATCATACCTAAGCCTGCTGGTGATATAAAAGCGCCTACAGCTAAATAGATTTTTTTGTTTCTTGAGATTTATAGTTCACATATGTTTGCTATACAAAAAACCGAATCCAACTGAATAATATTACTGTAACTCAGTTAAAGCTTTCTATTGACAGTATAAATCATGAGGACAAAGCTAGATTCCCTTTTATGTGCCTTTAGAATATTGATATAAGAATAGATCTTTCTGCGTTCATATTTCTTCACAAGAGTTTAAAAGCATGCAAAGGCAGTAGTTCTACTGAAATGGATCTTTAAAATGGAGACTGGCATGTACTTGTAGCAAAAGAGAAATTCAAGTGTGGAAAATTCACTTATGACAAGCCACATTTTCAGAGGGGATGGAATCATCTTTGGTCCCTGTGTGCAACTCCTTTGTTGATTTCCACTGAATTATTTCAAAAGGATACTTTTTTCTGACGTTCACAAATGTGATTGTTTAACAACATTATCCTGCACATTGTAATGCAGAGCAAAATAAAAGGAAGGAAGAAAGAGGCAATAAAGCTTTGTGAGCAAACTATGGTCAGTGTGGCAAAACAAACAAAAAAAGGTAAAGTGTAGTTTGGTGCTCTGGATCTCAAAGGCATTTATCCTGCAAGTGAGCCACAGGGAACACCACTAACTTCCTCCTCCAGCAGTATCTATCTGATTTCAGTTACCAAGGATCCTCATGAACCTGTTTGGTGTAGTCTGAAAAGATGTGTT
Organism: Erpornis zantholeuca; assembly: GCA_013400515.1. Taxonomy (NCBI): domain Eukaryota; kingdom Metazoa; phylum Chordata; class Aves; order Passeriformes; family Timaliidae; genus Erpornis; species Erpornis zantholeuca. The sequence continues at coordinate 52,014 of VZTN01006134.1, forward strand.
AAACCTTATGATAGCTGGTCCTAATTGCACTTCTTTTCAGACATTATTCACCTTTTACACAGTAGTGGTTTTTTCTTCAGTTTACTACTGCCAGACACTATCCAGTTATCACACACAGAATTTGCATTCTCTCTTTAATGTTTTTTGTGTTTTTTTAAAGCTACTTCTTTAACTAAGTAGCCTTCTATTTTATTGACTATTCCCCTTTTAAGCTAGGGTAAAGAATAAATATGACCTGCATTTTTGAAGTGTTCAATATTTATTTTGTTCTTGAAGAACCACTGAATAACTAGTCAGAGCTGGTGTTCAGGTGACCCCTTAGCATGTTCATTTAGCACTTTGCTCAGCAGCTCTTTGAAGGAGATGGGGTACAGAAACACAGAGCTCTTTATTACCTTTTTTTTTCTCTCTCTTGGAAACCTTATTGGAAATTCCCACACAGTGCTAGTATGCATTAGTGATTTTGCATTTCACAGAAGTTGAAAAGCTCATTAGATACTATCAGGTTTGTTTTGTGCATGATATTAAGACAAACAATGCAATTTTATGATCAATTAGTACTTGACTAAAGGTTGTCCAACACTCCAGATGTTGGTAACATGCTATGTGAACCTCTTAACTTTCAGGCCAGACCCCTGTGTCAGCTGTAGTTTTATTGTAGTTTTACCCAAAACGGAGCAGTTGTCCCAAGAGGAAGTCTACAAATGCAGCACAGCCCAGAAAAGGCTGAACAGCTACAGGGAGCACAAATGGGCCAATACGGTTTTCATGTAGTGGGTGTCAATATGGGGGGAAGAGACTAAAAAAGATATGTATTTAAAAAAGAGGAGAGCTTGTTCATTTGGGTCTGGCTGGGAAAAAGGATTATTTGTTCTCACTTGGAAGTGAAGGGGGAAAAGGACGAAAAGCTCTGGAACCCATCATGTTTCTCAAAGGCAAAACTCTTTCCCAGTGTCTAAAATCGTGGCAAGGGAATTCTCAAGAGCAGAGTACTGCTCTGCACACACTGGGTTTCACTTACTCTGCCAGACAGTACTGAGTAGTATTGCATCTGCCACCTGACTGGGGGCAGGCTTGATAAAGACATCATTCATGATGGTTACATGGCTCAAATGGCCTTTGAAAAGGAGAAATGTGTCTAGCTAAGGACTGGGATAGTTGATCCCTTGCTGATTTTGTTAGCAGGGCTTGGGACTTTATATTTAAGGAAAGGTGAAGCTTTGTGTGACTTAGCAAGGAAGCTGAGTCAGGGGATCACTGTCCTGTCTGCCTGTCTACTGCCAGCCCCGGTAACAGACAGACAGACAAACAGAAGCTTTCTAGAGCCTAGGCTCTACATCCATCTACACCTGTTTTTCAGGAAGCTGATCCACACAGAACTGTTCTTCAAGAGTGGTCTGTGGAGTGCTCCTTGATTTCATGGCATTTAAACACTCCTCCTTGTTTCTAGCTCCTAACTAAGAGCTAATCCCTCCTAGAATAGTTTCCTTGTATCATTTTTCAGGACAATCAGTTACTGAAGCTCCAATTACAAATGCCAGGGAAAGTTCCTCTCAGTTGTGAGTGTCAGCAAAATGTCTTCTTTTATTAAGGTGCCTCCCATTGTGGAGGAAGGCTACATGGCAAAACACAAACTCTGCCAGAAACACCTCCGCATTAGAGGTGTTGGCAATATCTGTGTCATGATGAAGTAATTGGAGCACCCTACTAAAACAGGTTCTTCACAGACCTGCCTGAAACACTGAGGACTTTTAAGGGGGAGAGTGCAGGTGGGGAAGGGGTTGGTGGATGAACTAGGAAAAACTGAAAAGGAGGGAAATCTCCCAGTAATTATTCAGTTAATGCCATGCAGCTTTGTGATAAAATGTTTGAGATCAACTGATGCAGGAGTGTTTCATGTGGCTCTTAAGTCTGGAAAAGTTCTGGCCAATGCATAAAATCTGCTTGAAAAGGTTTGTTGTTGTTTTAGGGATTTTGTTGGGTTTTTTTAAAGTGACAAAATGACTGATTTTGGAAACAGCAAAAGGAAATGTGTGGTTTTGTCATGAGTGTTTTTCAGGCATTAGGTGTTACCATCCAACATCCTGTGGTGCTGGCTGTGGCTGTTCAGCTGTCTGTTCAGTCCGTCCGCTGGCCTGTAGCTCATGCTGGTAGCCCTCTCTCCCACAGCCTTTCAGCAGAGAGGATTGCTGCTTCTCCTCTCTAATTTTCTGGTCCTCCACAACTCACTGCTACTCCCCGATATCATCCTTGCTGGTGTTATTATGAATTTTTATGTGGGCCCATCTATAAAAAAAGCACCTTGCCTTATTATTCATAAGAGAAACATCTCTTCTTTCAGCTTCTTTACTTCCTCTATGACTTGTACCAGTGGCTAGCCAATGGTGATGACTAGTGTAATACTGGTCAATAATTGCAGTTGTTTGTTTTCTTGATGAGGAAGAAAGAGGCTGAAGAAGAAATGTCAAACATTCTGACTAATTCCATTGTGTACAAAGGTATCTTGTATCTTCTTCCTGTGACACTCTTCCTGCCTTACTTTTCATTTTACTTCACAACCCTTCCTCTTCCTCTTCCTCTGGTTCCCTCTGACTGCAACTCAGACTGTGAACTCTTCTTGTGTATTTGGGTGATGCCTTGCAGGGGGACCACAGTCTGAAGCTGGGTACAGAAAATCTACAACATAAAAATTATTGATACGAGGCTACTTCACAGTCTTGCAAAGTACAGCCTCAAATCACTACTTTTAAAAGTAGACATGTAGGCAGTTAGCAATTGTCAAATAGGTGTTACCTGAAGGAGTTGCCTTCTGATAATCCCATGCACACATTAATGACAAACATTAAAATACCATGGTCATGCATGTTACATTTGCAGTAAAACAGGAACTCAGATGTAAATATTAGAAGAAAAACTGTTCATCACAGTTCACATGAAGGTCTTTAAGGCAAAAACAATATCAAGCACACTGGAGCATGTTATATATTTCTGCAGATACAAAAAAATCCTGAGCTAATGCCATATTCACAGTTGCTTACTGATGGAAGCAACTATTCTAAAGAAAAGGTGAAAAGATTTCAGACTTTAAGAACAGATTTAGACAGGTTTCAGACAGGTAGTGCAGGAAGTTTTAGGAATGGACTGCCAAAGATTTTGTGTGGTTGAGATAACTAGACAGAAAGGGCATGAGTCAAAGAAAAGATGGTGGGAAGGTGGAAGGAAGAACACAAAAAGAGATTCAGAAATGAGAGGTATCAGTGGCCACTTGTGATCCCATGGCACCTCTGCAGGCATTTTGTATTTATTTTGTATTAGCATCTGGTATTTAAGCAGGTAGAATGTATATGGCATTTATCTTTTCTACCTTAGTTAAGACAGGATTGATAGAAACACATATAGATACCTTTTTTGTTTGAATGATCATTTGTATTCCAAACAAATATACATCATCAGATCAGTGATGTTCACCAGAAAATTTCTTTCTATAGGGACTTAATTTTTCATCTTTTAATTCACTCCAGATTTCCCTATCGGAAGTTTGTGCTTCGCTGCTTTGCCCTCGAATCAAGACACTACAGTCTGTAACAAAGTGTACAGGATAGCTGGGGCATGTGCTGTATACTTTGTATACAAGTAAGGTTGTGAGGTTTTTTTGTCATGTTACAGGTGATAAAATTACTGCGCTTTTCCAAGGTCAGAGGGTGTTGGTGGCAAAGCCTACAAAAAAGAAAAAAATCTAAACCTTTTATCTGTGCTGCAGGTGTTTTTTGTTAAAGAACTGGAAAGCCTATTGCAAAACTTCTGAAGTTGGCTTCCAGTGGTCAAAACCAGAATGTCAAATGAAAGAGTTTCCTCTTTACTTCCTACTCTATATAATGAAACAGAAAGGTTGTACAGAGTCACACGTCTGAAGAGTACCCAGTAAAGTGCCCTGACTTCTGCTATGATTTTGTGAAATTATCAGTCTAATCCTTAAAGGTTTGAGCTGATTTAAATCTCCTGCCTAACTGAATTTCTTAGGGAAATAGAGCTCATGTGGATTACACTATTTGTCTGCTGATACACTTGACAACATTCTGAGCTATTGATGTAAAAAGACAGGCAGGACTCCCCTGCTGTACATTTTCTGGTACATCCAGCCAAAAAAACCATCATTACATATAAGGCTTACTAATCAGTGTGCATGAGGGTCAGTGCAAGTCATAAACTGCACTGCCCCTGCTCCAGGGGCACTTTGGAAGTGATACCATGGAACTAGGCTTATTGTTTTGGTAGTGTTAAGGCATGCAAATCCTTAGAAACCAGGCTTCATCAGTTTTGCTGCTCAACCATTTTCTTCACATACAAGCTTGGAGCATTAAATCTGCCAAATTAATAAACCCTCATTCCTGAAAAAAACCATGGTTCACAATGCCTTCTGAATGAGGAAAATAATTTATTCACTAACTGTTTTTCAGTAACATGCTGGAAACCCTTGTACAAGTGTTCATTATTTTAAATTAACAAGCTTTTTGTAACCTTTTTACATTAGAAAAAAATAAAATTGTTTGGCAGTGGATGGTATAGGGACAGCAAAGGTCTTGTCAGTTTAGGGATGCTTTAATGTGAGAGAATCTTAAACCTTCACACAGTGCCAAAACCAGACTTTTTGTGGTCTAGACAGAGTGATGGATGGGCCTCATGGCCTATAATAGTATTGAAACTGTAAACATCTTGGTATGTGGAGTGTTGCACATTTGGGTTATTACTAAAAGATAAAAAATTTATTGTGCACTTGTTGCCATTTGAAGGAGGCTGAAGCAATCTCTCTGTTTCCTGGAAGGACACTCAAAGAATGAAAGCACATTATTGGAATTTTTTCTTCATTGTCACTATCTCCATTCCTGTCATACACTGCTGTGTTTAGTGGAAATTAACTGCAGCAGAACATCCAGAGAACATCTGATTTCCTGTAAAACATTAATTTAATTTATTCTGTCTATCTGCTTTTCAGTCCTCTCCTCTCCTCTCCTCTCCTCTCCTCTCCTCTCCTTCTTAATCCTATTGACAACAAAAGAAATTACCCAAAAGATCAACTGTTGGCTTTATGTAAAATATTGCATCAAAATAATGATTCATTGGTAAAAGATTTCTCACAGTAAACACACACATACAAATACCCACTCAAGTCACGAAAGCAAAAACGTTATCAATAAGGACAAAGGAAGACGTTATTTTAGTTTTTGAACAGTCTTGATTCATGTTTCCTGTCATTTTGCTTGGGGGAAGAGAAACAATTATTGCTAAATAAACAATTAAACAGAACTGCCAGAAATTCTTCAAAGCCTTAAACCAGTGTTATCAGGAATGAATCCATAGCTGAAATAAGCTATATTCTCCTGCTCTCCAAATTCTGTTTCCTCATACAAAGTTTGAGTGCTACATCTCACATCACGATCTGATATTTTTTTTAACCCAAAGGCAAGAAGCCATTATTGTGAACCCTGTTTCTGTGGCATAGTCTGATGATCACCATATTTCAAGAGGGTCTCAGGTGGAGCTTCTTGGTTCTTACCAAGTTGTGCTGTATAATTACTCTGAAGTTTGCTCAGTAGGAAGCAAACTATTTGTTCCAGTTTTGTCAGCCCAGAGAGGTGCTTCCTGCTGCTTTCCCAGCTGAAGCCTGTGGAAGCTTGCTCCCTGGGATACCCAGAGACTGGTGAGATGTGTGTGGTCACCAGCCAGGGTGCTGGGGATGCTACATGTCTGGATTCTGACACTGAGTTTGCTCTCTGCAAGGCTATTGGGAAGTGCTGTTGGTCATCTTTTTGTTTATGTTGTTCAAAAAGCCATGAAGATAGACAAAGGTAAAAGATCTTAGTGTCTTTTCATGTAGTGTTAGAAATATTCTATAAGTGTATATGATTCTTCTTCTTTTTCATCTGCTTTTTTCAGTATAGCAAATGTACTCTATTCATGAACCAAAACCAGAAAGACCAGAGAGTGTTACGCTCAGTCTCTTCATGCTGTTAATGTCATATTCAGGAGAGTCAAATGATTTCCCTGCCTTTGGCTCCTGTTAGAATCATGGAACATTTTGGGTTAAAGGGACCCATCTAGTACTACTTCCCTGCAATGAGCAGGGGCATCTTCAGCTGGATGAGATCTCCCAGAGCCACATCCAACCTGACCTAGAATGTTTGCAGGAATGAGGCATCCACCATGTTGCTAGGCAATGTGTTCCAGAGTTTTACCATCCTCAGTTCCTAATATCTAATTTAAACCAGCTCTCAGTTTAAAGCCATTCCCTCTTGACCTGTCCCTACATGCCTTTGTAAAAGGTCTCTCTCCAGCTCTTGTGTATGTCCCTGGAAGGTGCTGTAAGGTCTCCCTGGACCCTTCTCCAGGCTGAACAACCCCAATTCTCTCAGCCTGTCTTCATAGGACGTGTGCTCCAGCCCTCAGATTATCTTTGTGGTCCTCCTCTGAACTCACTGCAGCAGGTCTCTGGCCTTCTTGTGTGTGGGACCAGAGAGCTGGGTGCATCACTGCAGGTGGGGTCTCATGAGAGCAGAGAGGGCGAGAATCCCCTCCCTCGCCCTGCTGACCATGGTTCCTCTTACGCAGCCCAGCATACAGTTGGCTTTTCTGGGTCATGTTCAGCCCCTCATACACCAAACCTTCCTTAAACTTCATGTTCTCTCATATTTCCTTGGCAGATTTAAAGATCCTGGAAGTTTCTTCCCATCTGCCTTCTGCAGGTGGGATCTGACCTAGCTTTGATCATATGGTAAGTGAGAGAGGTGTCAGGACTTCTTTGGAAGTAGGCCAGTTGTTTCTCCTTTTGTCTAAAGTGCCTTTCTCTTCTTCCACAATGCAGCATTTCCATTCCTTGTGATTTGGGATATTGCTTTTCCCAAGATACATAAATTGCAATCATGTAAAGAGTTATCCTAAGGATAATGTAAGGAAAAATTTAGTTGTTTACTCACAGTCAGAGTTCACTGAGCAGAGTTTCTTCACCTTGAAAGACAGAACTCATGGAAACTAAAAATTCAGAGTTCACACTTCAAAGCTTTGTTTATATTGTATAATGCAAAGTAATTCTCTGTGGAAACAGATTTATTGATGCATTTTGCCCTGACTGTGTTTTGTCATATCCCAGAAAATATGTATACATGTATAAAATAAAAACTTGGAGGAAATACTTGATCTGTTTAAATTTCTTCCTGATGAGTATAGAGCAGTTAAATGGAACCAGGGGCTTTTCAGAGATGAAGTCAAGCTTAACAAAAAGATGAGTTCACTTGTCATTTCTTCAATGACCGCAGATAGTACTGAAGCAGAAAACACTGTTTGCTTGGATTTTAGCAGTGTTTGGAAAAGCAAAGGTTTTGCTATGCCTCTTGCCCTTCTGCCCCTCATGAGTCTTGTAAAGCTCAGGTTTCTTTTCCTAAATATTCTCTCTGCCCAGCTGGGAATCCCTAATTTCATTAGAGACTTAAACAAATTTCTAGGTAAAAAGCACATATTTTTAATGAAGTTACCTGGCAGTTGATTGTAACAAATACAAAAATAAACAATGTTAAGTAAACCCCTCCTAAATTATTTCAGTGGAACTGAATAAATCCTTATATCACTTGCAGCAAGCAAGCTTGGCTTTGAGTTCCCACTATACTAATTTTGAACTGTTGAACTTAACAACTTCTTGCTAGGTGGTGCGTGTTAAAGATGTCCTTTCAAGGAGATTGTTGTAATTGCTGTCTGAGCAGAGGAGGGAAAAAAGTTTTATCACTATCCTAACAAGAGACCGGAATGTGAAGCAATCTTGGATTTTGTTACTGCAAAATGTGATAAGAATGTGATAAGAATGTTGCCAGCAAACAGTTGCACATGTTTTAACAGGTTGCTGCTTCTCATCTGGGAAGTGGTATTGTGTCCTTGTTGGATGCTGCCATTACAAAGTTGGCCAGCCTAAAGCAGCAGAGAGAAGAAAGGCTCACTCAAACAGCCCTGCTGAGAAGCTGAAATCCTTAGAAACTTGTTATCTAACCACAATTAAATTCTATGAGAAATTAAATTTCTAGAGAAAAGTGGATCTGGGCAAACCTTTTCATATGGGGAACAGCATGGAGACCCTTCCTGGAAGTCGAGTAAGGAGAGGGATGCTGGGAGAGAGGGACAAGTTCTTGGTTTTCCTCTAGGGGTATGTTTCAGTTCCATTCTCCCTGAATAGCCAGTCCATTGGAGCAAGCCCTCTCAACTCAGAAACTATTTCTCACCCTAAATTAATCAAAGGCTAAGTGTGTCACACTTAAATACTAAAGAAAAGTTATGAATCAAAGGTATACATTAGCTCCACACCTTGGTCCTTCCTGCCAGATGTCTGTGAAAATCCTATTGTTGGCTTTTATTGCCATAAAATTGTCTCAGCTCTGTCTCATCTCTGACCTGCCCATCCTTGACTTCAGAAATTAGTTAAGACAACAAGGTCTGGGCTGAAGTGTATTATTAGGTGCCCTCTGCTACCCTCCCCTCCAAATTCTAGCTGTCTTTTAAACCTGTAGATAGAGTCTCATCTGGCTAAGGCAAAGCCTAGAAGACTGGCTTGGGTTGAAAGGAATTAAGCTGTCTCTTAGTATTTCTAAAAAAAGCAGGTAAGAGCTTGAGGCAGGACAGAGAACGCAGTAGAATCAGAGACATGAAAACATTGTGCACATTTTTATCTCATGACAAGGACAGGTTGGTGACCTCCTCTGTTACAGAGGAAGTTTCCTGTGTTGGCTGCCAGGATGGTTTTCCCCTCTCAATTTTTAAACTGATGGTGATTCTGATGTCTGAAATCACTGCAATTCCAGGTATGTTACCAAAACCCTGTTAAAAGTCAACAGAATGTGTCCTTTTGGGCACACAATCAAAAGGAAGAAAAATATCCATGCATAATTGAAAGTCTGTGCCATGCTCTGAATTTAGCTATGAGCACAGTAAATAGAGAATAAATTAATTTATCTGAGCCTTAAGTTATTCAGGTGCAATCTTTATGTACTCTTGTTTAAAATGTGTGTTGACTTTATGAGAAGGCAGGAGGCCAACTTCAGTATGTCCTCTCTCATGTGTATTTAGTATGGTTCCTTCAATGCTGCTTTATAAATTCCTCTTTCTGCAGCTAGACAGTCTCACCTGTTACCTGATGCCCATAAGAACTGAGCAACTCTGCTTCTGTATGTGTAACGCACGAACACAAGAGCAAAGCAAGCTGTTTGCTTTCACTTTATTTTTGATGATCAGTTCATGAGGCAGTGCTGGTTTGGGAGGAGCTACATATGCTGTGCAGCTGGGGAACTGGACCTGCTTGCCCAGGGTGGCCTCTGAGCCCAAGAGGTGTCCCTTGTCCCCAGCCACAGAAGCAGCACTGTCACATCATTGACGACCACTGTGCGGCTGGGGAGGGACACAACTGCAGTGCAAAATGGTGGCTGGCATGTCTCATGTCACAGGAGAAGGTCAAGGAGGAGTGTGACAGTAGTCTGCCTCTTCCCTGCATCTCAAGTGCAAGGAGGTGGCTGAGGACGTGCCCTGGGCTGAGGGTGCTGCTCTGGCTGCCCCTGGGCTGGATGTCTGCTGTTCAGTGGCAGCTCATCAGTGTCTTATTTATGGCAGGCTCATAGCGACTTTGCTTGTTTTCTTTTTGCAGGCTGGTTCTTCACACACTTAGTGAGCAGGAAGGAGTTAGCCGAAGCAAAACTTTCTGTAGAGCTGTTGCAGAACTGTTTGGTTGCCAGTGGCAAAATGCCTGCTCCTGGTGGCACTGCCAGCAGAGCTCTGCCACCAGCAGGTTTTGCTATGGGGGAAAATATACTTTGTCTTGGTGCTTCCTGGTCTCAAGAAGAGAAGTCGCACTGGAATTCCAGTAATACATTGTCAAAGCCATTGGCCTTGATTTTTAAACTGAGATTTCTAAGCACCTGAAACCTACCCACTGGGGTAGCAAGCTGACTTCTCATGGTTTCCTGCTGAGGCTCTACTTCTTTTTTTTCCCTCCAGCATAGTTCTGTATGAATCAAATACCAAAAGATAGTTCAAAGTATAAACACAGGAAAAAATATGGATAGAGAAGAAATAAAGAACTTATGGAAGACATATGATTTTGTTTGGAGATGGTCCACTATGCCAACAAATTTTAATGGATACTGCATTTTGCTTTGTTCATAGGAGCAGGATGAGTGTAAGTCACCTACCACTTTTCTTTGTGTCTGAGACAAATCCACACATTTTGAGATCATAATCATTATAAATGTTCAGTAGACAGTGTCCCATCCTACTCCCTTTTTTACTGTGAAATAAAAAGCTCTTTAGATTGCACCTACTATTCTTTCAAAATAATTTAACTTGATTTATTTCACTCCAATAGAAAACTCCTTATAATAAAGTTTTATGTTTTAGCTAAGGGGATTAATGAAGATTTCAAGCCTGGTTTGTCAGTGAGTGACTTGCATACCAAGTCAGAATTGTAGAACAATAGGGTTATTTAAACAGGAAAAGATGTGATTCTGCTTTTCTTGTAGCTATACTGAATAAAGTTTGCCTGCATGCAAAATATTACATAGCTCTGTATTTCTTTTTTGCACTGACATCTTATTTCTAGCATTGTGTGATTTTATAAATACAGATATTGAATAGAGATTCCTTTCTAAAACTTTTGGTTTATGAAGGTACCACAAATGACTTTTGATGGTGTAATCCCCCTTTAAAATAGTTCCCATTGAAGACAACTATTAATAGTCCATGACATCAGGGGCGTCACACTTGCAGCTTCAGATAATATATGTATTCTCCCTGTGCAAAACCCCTTCCTGTTTTTTCAGCATTGGTTATGTTACTCATTAGTATCTATTTTTGTTGTGAAACTGTCTCTCTTACATCTACAAATACTTATCTATTTCCATAGGGAAATGGATTATTTGCATGTACAAAAGTAAGATGGATAAAGACTCATTTTTTGTAGTTAGGCTCTGGTTTTAGAAAGCTTGTTACAAAACCTGTTTTTATGTTACACCTATGGATAGCAATTGTTTTTTCAGGATATTTGGTTTTTGTTAGTTGAAAACTGTGAAACAGGGTAGTGAAAATTTCTTTTTTTTTCTGACAAGCTAGGCCTATTTCTTTATGTAGAATTACAATGAGACTGTTAGTTATACACTAACTCAGTGTTTTTACTTGCTGTTAATGGTATTTTGTTTGTGGGATATAAGCGATCTTTTCAGTGGTCATGCTATTACTTTTTTACCCATCTATGTCAAAAATTAATTAGTAATTTCAGTGAATGCAGAGTGGCTTAGTAATTTCTGAAGTATTTCAAGTCGCTGCAAGGATGACACAGCAGTGTTAGTAATTAACTATGCCAGCCTTTTTTCTCATTCTGGCTAGTAGCTCAACTAAAAGTTTCCAGTGATACTGCATTTTGACATCTCAAAGGCTCAGCCATTCCCCCAGCCCGGAGGTATAAAAGCATCAGTTAAGAGTGTCCAAAAAATCAATTGGACTGTCTCAGTTTTGTGCTTTACATCACTGCTACCCAAGAAGAAAGCAAATGGGGAGAACTTAGCTTGTGCCTTGTCTGGCCTTGTGTGGCAGTCTGAACTTTTTTTTTTTTTTTTAAATTTGTTGGCTCAAAAAGGAAACCAATCAATCTGGGTTAAGAGATTCAGGGATTTGAGCTGGGTAGCAATTTTAGCATGACTCACAACACTTCACAAAATTAGCTTGCTGAGAAGATGTGCTTCTGTGAAACCGTGAAGTACCTGGGCTGGAGGTATAGCTGGAAGAGAAATCATTTTGACAGAAGAGCTCATAACAGTCCAGCTCACGTCTTTTGGTGATGGCAATTGAAAGAATCATCAGTATTGATCATCTCAAGTCCTTATAGCCTGAGCTCCTGCACAGTGCCACGTCACCTTCAGCTCCTCTTTGCTGCAGAGATCCTGGATAAGCACAGAAGTAGGGGCAAATACAGAAGAGAAGATGGAAGCAGAGGCATAGCCAGCTGTCCACAGAGCATCAGTAAGTGATTGTCCAGCGTACTAATCCACACCCTACAGTTTAGGATTTGATACTCATGAAGTGGAGTGCTTGGAACAAGCATATCTTAACACTTCCAGTTAATTATGTCTTGAGAAACATTCATAGTTTTTCTCACCAATTTTGTGATGTCTAAGGGAAAATAATTTTATTTTAAGCAGTTTTGCACATTTGTGCAATCACATTATAACTTGCATGGAAACATATAGTAGGAAAGGGGATAAAAATATGATGGGATGTTCATAACTTAAGTTTCCAGAATTTGTGTGCATTTTAATGTACTAAATCTAGTTTTCATTGTTTAACAGAACAGCCACCCTCCCCCCCCCCGACACAATCTGGCCTCATCATTTATCTGAAGGGAAGATGACTAATCTTTGTTGCAGTTTGGTCTCTTCACTGGTGGAGGCTACTTCAGTGAAGCTTGTTTTTGTTTTGTTGTGCCAGCAAGGAATAAGTACTAAACCAGATGCTACTTTTGCTACTCTGCTACTGGCAGCTGCCCTGCTCTGCTTCTGAACTTACTGCCCTGCCACTTTCCCTACACCTGCATGAATGACTTGATTTCCTTCATCCTCCCTCTCTCACCACTCTCCTCCTTGAGGTAATTGCCTTTTGTTGTTCAAGTGCTGTGGTGCTGAGCACAGGGGCTGAGAACAGGAAGGGTTTTCTTGCTGAGCTTCATCTGTGGTCTAACAAGTACTTGTGTGATGGAGGCAGAGTAGCAAAGGGAGCAGCTGCAGGAAGAAAATAGAGGAGCTGAAAGAGAGGAGGTAATGAAGAGAGTAGTGACAGAGGCTTAAGCTATTTCATACTAGAACACAACATGGAGGATAAAAATCTAACCACTGAAGGAGAATCCTTTTCTACTCATGAAGTTTTACAAAGAATTTCACATTTACACTACTGCTCTAGAACGTAAAAAAATAGCTCTGAGCCCTAAATGTTTCTTGAGTCCTGTCTAGGATTGGCCACTTCTGAGAATATGTAAGTCTGCTTCTGCTGGGAAATGCTCTGCTAGCTCAAGTGGCAGTATATGTGACATGGATCTAGTTTGCCTAATCCTGTTGGAACCCTATTGATGAACACCACAGGGATCGACATGATTCCATATGTTGGAAAAGCTACATTTTTTTCTGGTGATTATTCCCTCCCTAAATATATACAAATAATATATAAATATAAAAAATTATATATAAAATTATAAGTGTTATATAGATATTATATAAATAGATCTAAAATTATATATAACACCCAGTGTTAAATAGATGAAGTCTAAGTTTGTACTTATTCTGAGAGGAAAAGCATATGTGATGGTAATTCAAGCAAAGCTGTAATATAAAGGAGTAATTCAGCAAGGAGGCTGAATTAATATTGCACAAGCTTTCTGCCTTTTCTTTAAATTAATCTGATGCAGTATAATTGTCTGAAAATAACTAAAAGCTCAGCTGTGGGCTTTTAAATACACCGGAAGAAATGCCTATATATAATTTTTCATAAGAAAGTACTGAAGGCAAAATGCCAGCAATGATCGCATGAAGTACAAAGTAAACTTATTTCATCATAAGGAGAAAATTATAGATTAACATCTATACCTCCTTCTGTTTTTCTGCACCCCCTGCACTCTGATATATCTATATTTCTTATCTGTGGGTGTGGTGCATTTCCTACAGCAGGAAAAGTTCTTGAGGGTTTGGTGTCATGTGGCACAATTAGATATCGTCCTGCTACTTGGCTGCTGTGAATCACACCCTTAGGTCTGGAATACGGAACTGCAGGATTCCCAACCCCTCTTGCACACAGCTTAAAGAGTGAAATTTTAGTATTAACAGAGTAAGATGAGCACAATCATCATTGAACAATCAGATGTGAAATTGCACTGATACTCGTGAATACTGATACTCCCTTCCCCTCCAATGCGAAGAAACCACTTTTTTTTTTTTTTTCTTTTTCTTAGATTACATTTTTCACAAGCAGAAGCCAGCAAGGTTTCAGACATCAGCTGCTATGCAAACTGCTCTCCCAAAACAGGTTAATTTGAGTGTGGCTTTTATGAGTGCGGCATCTAATGCCTCGCTGCTTTCAGTTTTACCTTGTCAGGGCTCAGATGGGAGTTGTGATTAAAGGCTGCACAGATACCCAAATCGGAACGTAAGGGTGTGCTTTGGGAGCTGGCAGGGTTTAAGTAATCACCTGCAGTTGAATTGAGTCTCGGATGGGAAGTAGGAAGTGCTGCACTCACGCTTCCTGTATAAATAAATGCAGCTTTCCCACAGCTCCTGCACACAAGCTGCGACGTGCTTTTAAGATATCATGGCAGCGTGCACTTAGTAGCAGGAAGGGGATGATTTCTCGGAGTGGCAGAGGGGCTGGGAGGCGAGTCCTGCTGCAGTCCTTAAAAGTGTACAGCTGTCAGATACGCGGGGAAGAGGAAGGGCGTGTGAGAGCGGTCTGGCTGCGAGCCTCGGGGCTCGGTGGCACCGCGGTGCTGGCGAACGCCGGAGCCCGAGCGCAGCCCCTGGGAAGTCACACAGCTGGCAGTGCCTGCTACGCTCCTTTCAAGGTATGCTGGAATACAGCTTTCCCTCTGCTTTTTCCTTGAGAGCAAAGGATACCCCAAAAGAACAGAAAGCCAGCATTTGCTTCTAATGGAAGAAAGTAGAAAAGCCTTATTTTTAATTTTTTTTTAATTTTTTTTTTCTTAAGGTAAGGACTGTAATTATTAAATAGCTAAAAATAAATGTTATTTGTGGTTTGGCTAAAATCAAACTATGTGGTGCTTAGAGCTGAAGCAAAAGGAAACCTTGGTGTCCTGACTGTTAAAAGGCTGAAAATAAATAGACATCAAGTACTTCCCCAGAAGGGTGAAATGACTTTTGTCAGTGTAACTTTTAAAGAATTGTCTGTGTGAAGTGTTTAAAAATGCTGCAGTATTAGGATATATCTGTGTGGAAGGCACTTGCTAAAATGGCATACTGTCAGTATGTTTTAGTTTAAGTAGCAGAACTTCTTTCATACTGAAAAAATACCTGATTAAGCTGGAGGAAGCCTGAGTTTAAAATGCTGAGATTTTCTCCTGGTTTAAAGGTGTTTCTTCTGCCACAGTCTCATGCAGCTGGTATCAGGAAGGGAAAAATATGTTCATATGTATTGTAAGTGTTAACTTCTAATCCGTGTTAATATACATCTCTAATCTGCTCAGGGTTTAGGGTTACGTGGTTTATGTAAGCACATATAAAATATACCACACTTTTGTTTCCTAGTTTGCATTTAAAATTTTTTTGACACTAAGAATAGACAACTGCATTTACTGGAATGTTTGCACTGCTTTCTCATCATAAGGCTTTCTCAGTGCAATCCAGCTTTAGTAATGAAGATGTTTCAGTCTAGTTTGTTTTAAAGCTCTGTATTTTCTGTAATACAAAAGCACTCTGCTTCCTAACTGTATACAGCAATATCAAATGTCTCCCTTCAGAGAGCACTGTATGTTGTAAAATATTTAGAATTAGTATAGTAAAGAGAGCATTGCAGGGTGACTTGCAGTCCTCTTGGTAAATAGACACCAAATGCTTTTAAGAAGTAAATTTTAGCAGAGATACAGGCTGTGACTGAAATACCCTCATGCAGCTTCCCAACTGCCTGTGAGCAGGCAGAGCAATCTGATATGTTTGGCTGCCCTCAGCTTGAAGGGCAAGTGGTCTCAGTTAAGGGCAGGCACTGGGTTTGGGATTCCAATATTTACGGAAACAGAAGTTTCAAAATCCTGTCCTTAAATCTTTTTCAAAACAAATACATTGTTGTGATTCTTGTCCTGTATAGGACTTGTCTATACCTGAATATGAGTGGGTGTCTGGGTTGTTGCTTTAACATGAAAGTGGCTGAAACCCTTCCATCAATGAACATAAGCTATTTTGGAGAAAGTACCACACATTGATAAGGGCATGGCTGCAGTTATGCTGCTGAAAGTAATGCCTTAGATCATGGATTGAGAAGTGAGTGTTTGCCGAATGTCTGGAGCTGGGAGGTATTCTTTCAAAATAAGCCAAAGCTACTCCAGAGCCAAGCCAGTATGATGAGAATCAGACTCCTTTTCTCACATGCATCTTGCTCTCTGATGGGGGTGTTTCAAACAAAGTCCTCTCTGCTCACACAAGGACACAGAAACCTCCCCAGGCTTCATGTGGAACTAGCATTTGGCAACCTGGTATAGTTTCTGTTCCCCATGCTGAAGTTTATTCTGCCTGCACCTTGCTGGTGGTCATGGGCTTCTTTGCTGCAGATGTGACATTTTGGTGATTTTGTTTGTGACAGTATGCTTTGGGGCAGAAGTTAGCAATATGGATAGCAAACAATATGGAGTTTCTCTCTCTAGCTAGGTTCTTGGATTGCACTCTGTTCTCTAAATGCTTCATAAACTTTGTAGAAATAAATAGCATGGAAGAGGTTGTCTGGCCTTTCCTTTCTGGTGGAGGAAAGTGTGTACTTGTCTATATCATTATTTTTAGTTTAAAATGCAACTGTGAGAAGCAGCAAGTTACTCCACAGGGAAACAAGCAATGCTAATGTTTAACCTGGTTCGCAGCTCATTAGTACGCCTCTGATAATATCTGTGGTGTGAGCCTGAGCCCTGTGCCTGCAGTTCACCCTGTCCAGACCTTTCAGTGACTTTTAGTGGTGAGACCCAGTGGAGTGTGTTGCTTTGATGTAGCTCGAAAGAACTGCTATAGACTTGCTGTCGCTCTTCTTGAGTGGGGGGTTTTCTTGAATGTGTCTGAAAATTCACAGTGCCTATAGGTTGTACATATGAGATCCATAAATATCTCCTGGGCTGGTAGTAGTGTGATATCTGAGACCATAATTACAGCTCTGGGCCCATGGATATCTCAGGCACATGAGAACAAAATACTGTGGCAGGCTGCCAGTGTTGCTGTGACCTGAGTCCATCAGACCTCCTTGCATATCCTAAAGCAGACATTGCCTTCAGCTTCGTGAGGCTGATTCTGGAGTTGTGCTTTTCCTCTGGGTGCTTTCCCAGAGCTGGGTGCAGTTCCCTCCTCTTCCTCTGGTTTCTCTGTGCCATAGCGGAGCTCAGTATAATGCACTTCACAAATTCTCTTCCCTGCCCTTACATTCATTCCATTTGAAAATTAATCTTCTTTTGGTTTGCAAAGGGAAACATTGAACAAAACAAGAAAAGAACAGATCCAAAGGGAAAGACAGCAATGATATTAATCTCAGCCTCTAGCATTCTGTATTTCTGCTGAAGCACAGCTGAGCTCCAGTGCTAGACTATGAGCCTTCTCACTTGACAGAAGCGCAGGTCTGAGGGCCATCGAACACTGCAAATTTACCTAGTCTTGGACAAACATTTACAGAGATGCTTGAGCCAAATAACTTTGTGCTGATCAGTAAGAAAATAGTGTTCAGTAATCATTCTGTGTCTCTTCTAAATTGTTTCGGCTCAGTGGGAACTGAGTGGGCTTTACATTCATAAAGTAGGTCACTGCTAGGAGATACTAAAACAAAAAAAAAAAAAGGGAGGTAGTGTCTCAAATTACGAAGGTCCTCATCCTTCTCTTCCTGCTGAAGTAGGACTTTTCCAACTTGTGGTCTTTCAGGAGGAACAGAGGTGCCAAGTAGAAATTTCTAGGCATGGCAGCATAACTAGGTTAACTGCATTGCAAACACACGGTCAAAAAAAAAAGAAGTAGCTATGTAAAAAACTGCTTTGTTTTTGGAGTTTCCTAGATCTCTTCGTATGTGTTGATACTTGTGCACAATGACATGTGTGTTTCCCCTTTCTGTTTTTTTTTTATTCTATTGTAATAATGAAAAAAATGTCATGAGTTGCCCAAGATCTGGGTGCTTTTTTCCCTGTACTTTTAGGGGAATCTGCTCAGCCCGCAAGAGAAAACCCATAATACGTAGTTAGAAAGGTCACCGATTTACCACCTTCTTTGAGTGTCTCGGTTCCTGCAAGTACAGTTCCAGCTTTGGTGGAGTTTAGACTGACTTAGCTATGGGACCTACAAGCATCCTTGCTCCTTGTGTTTCTGAGTGAGTCAATATCTCTGGAGTCCCAAAGGCAGCTAGCACGAGGCACAGCCATTTGGGACACGTAAATTCTGCCTCCCGGGTTCATGCTGATTAGAACAAATCCCCTGCATGGAGTTTCTTCCTGTGTGCTAGACCTGGTTGTAGACAGACCCATCATGGGTACTTGTTACACATTCTTTTTGTTCCAAGGAGAGATGAGAGATCATAGGATCATGAAATGCCTTGTGTTGGAAGGGACCTTGAAGTTAGGTAGTTCCAACCTACCTGCCACGGGCAGGGACACCTTCCACTAGACCAGGTTGTTCATAGTCCTATCCAGCCTGGCCTTTCACAGCTTCTCTAGGCGATATGTTCCAGTGCCTCACTACCCCTCTGAGGAAAGAATTTATTCCTAGCACCTACTGTACATCTTCCCTCTTCTAGTTTAAAACCATTCCCCTTGTTCTATCACTATCTGCCTGTGTAAAAATTACTTTCCCTTTTTTTATAGGCTCCCTTTAGGTACTGGAATGCCACACTGGTTTGCTCCTGGAGCCTTCTTCTCTCCAGGTGGAACAATCCCAACTCTCTCAGCCTGTCTTTGGAGGATAGTTTTTCCAGCCCTCTGATCATCTTTGTGGCCCTTTTCTAGATGTGGTCTAACAGGCCTATGTCCTTCCCGTGCTGCAGACCCCAGGGCTGGATTCAGAATTCCAGGTGGGGTCTCGTAAGAGCAGAGCAGAAGGGCAGAATCCTTTCC
Source organism: Erpornis zantholeuca (assembly GCA_013400515.1). Classification (NCBI taxonomy): domain Eukaryota; kingdom Metazoa; phylum Chordata; class Aves; order Passeriformes; family Timaliidae; genus Erpornis; species Erpornis zantholeuca. Next base: position 70,867 of record VZTN01006134.1, read on the forward strand.
CTTGATCTGCCGCCCACTTTGCTTTTGATGCAGCCCTGGGTGTGGTTGGCATTCTGGACTGGAAGCAGTGATGCTGTTGGCTTGTGTCCAGGTTTTCATCCATGAGAACCCTCAAGTCCTTCTTGGCAGGGCCGCCCTCAATGAGTTCTTCTCACATTCTGTACCCATGTCTGGGATTGCCCTGGCCCAGGTGCAGCACTTTGCACTTGGACTTGTTACACCAACATGGACCCACTTCTCTAGTTTGTCCAGATGATAGAGACAGAATACAGAATCACTTCTTATTAGAAGGGAAAAATTACCATTTTACTGTCATGCTCATACCTCTGCCCTTTAATTGAGACTCAGTATTTGTGTCTGTTGCAAGCTTTTCTGCCTTTTGCTTTGTTGTAAAAATGAGGAGAGGATGGAAAGTATAAGACATGAGTCTTTACTCAAGGAGTGGATGTTGTCTGGGTATCTGAGAGAAGCTTTGATGATATTCATGTTTGGTTATACAAACTGTTGTATTTTCAGATAGAGAGGAATGAAACTTGCAGATCTGAAAATATTTATGTGCTCTATATATTTGCAAAAAAGAAAAATAATTGGAACAGAAGAGCTGTATCTGTTTTCAGGGACTAGAAGGGTTCCTTCGAGGCTACTTCTGCTTACACTCCTATGTACTGAATGTTGCTGTAGCATAGGGGAGAATTCTTTGCACATGTATATATAGCTGCAAATAATTCAAAATTGCACGCTCTAAACCCCTATGTACATAAAAGGAAAAACACATTTCATGACAACTAGTATTCAGGCTAATCACTTGCATGCAAAGAAAATTCCAGAATTAAGTAGAAGCAGTGACATGCAGGCTGGCACTGGTTATGTCTGAGCAGTAGATGGGAGAGTTTGTGTGTTCTGCCTGTGATTAATTTTTGAAGCATTCTGATGGAGGTGGGGAGATGATGAAGGAGAAAAAGCCAGTCTTACCCCCACTCCTTCAAAAAAAAAAGAAGGCTACAAAGCTGTAGTCATTGGGAAAATCGAGCTGATCCTGTGGGCTGTTTACCATTGCCCTCACTGGAACATTTCTCACAGCAGTGGGCACTCTGCCAACCACTGGTCCTGGAATTCTTCCCCATGGGGTTTACCCATTTTAGGGCTAAGATAACATCCACGGGGCCAGCAATAACTTTCTTGCTGAAGTTTTGCACAATGGAGAAGATGCAATCTTGCACCCTCTTGACCTCTCCACGGTCATGCTGATGGTTTCAGTGGTGGGGATTCTTCATCACAGGCTCCACAGAGGATTTGTGGGAAAGGCAATCATGCCCTTTGCCTGGAGTGAAGTAGAAGCCACATACGTGTGCTTAATTTAGACAATACTACTATAAGGACATGTATATTTTGGATTGGTTGATGTTTTTGTTGCAAATACCCAAACAGTGTGCATGGCTTGAGCAATTTCAATCCCCTTGTTACCTTTGCTTACCATATTTTGGGAGGATGGACCAACAAATTAAGGAAACACATACTTGCAAAGAGTAGAGAAAAAGTCAAGAATTCTTGTCTTTTCCCAAATTCCGCAACAATGAGGACAAAATGCCTATTTTGCCTATGGGCATTAGTTGTCAGGGTCATAATTAAAAGACCAGCTAGCAGAAAGGTGCCTAGAAAGGTTTCTGTAAAACTGTCATCCTATAATATAATAAGTCTATGAGTTCTTTCAGCGCTCTGTTCTACATACTCATTTATCTGAGAGTTTGGGAGGTGGGGCAGCATCTTTCAAAGATAAGCTCCCAATTGCTTATCTTTGCACACACAATGCACAGGTCCATTGAAAAACACTCCATTGGAAATACTCCCATTGGCAGTACTTTGACTTCATGGCTAAGATCATGTAGAGACTAGCCAGTTGTTACTGAGGCACTTGAGGCTGAAATCTTGTATGTTTACAGGCTGCTGTTCTCCCTTGTAATTATTTCTGTAATGAAGGTTGAAATTTGGAATTGAAGTGAGGGAATGATGAATGCAAACCTCTGACTGTGTTTGATAGACACTTGTGGTTTATTACATGTCTTATACTATCATCTGGATTTCTAAGTAGTTGCATCAAGCCCCTGAGAAAATAACTCTGTTCCCTGTGCTCGGCACAGTACAGGCACAGGCAGAAATCTTGTGAATGCCTGGAGACTGAAACACAGAGGCAGAAGGGGGATGTGAAAAATAGGGTGGGAGAGGGCAGGGCAGCAGTGAGACAACACTGTGTTTTGTGACAGACAGTGTCATCAGTCAAACAGCTTTTTTACTCAAGTTTCAGAAAATGTTGTATTTGTCTTACACTGCTAATAAAATGCAAGGCAAAATAGATCACGTCTGTTAAAAGTGCTTATTTATAAAAGTGGGAATATACAGTTGTTTTAAAAATATGTAGCTGTTAAAGTTAGTCAAGTGTGTAAGACTAATAGTACTTGAAGGTATTTTTGCTATTCAAGCATCATTTGCAGCTTCTGTTCAGTAGCATGTACCTGAGGCCTATCAGAAGTTAGAGGTGCCCCAAATTCAAAGCTTGGGCATATGGGGCTCCTCCACACTGGAGCAGTAGGCAATATGGAAGGAATTGCCTGCAGCAGAATTCCTCCCAGGATCTGTCTCCCAGCATGCTGGGCTCTTACCTTTTCTATGCATGGGCTGGGAAAGAGGGAGATGAAACGTGAACATTGAGAGTACAAGCAGAGAGATGCTCAGTCAGGGGATTGTTACTGGAGTTTACTTCTCTTTTTTGCCTCTGCGGATCTGGCCAGAGTTGAAATTTGTGCTTTCCTCATCTCCAGTTGTCTTTGGAAGAGCTCATTGAGGAGCTGGCAGAGGAGTGGTTCAGGGATACACTCCTGACTAGTTTAATTACCAGTCATGAAAAGCAGTAGCAGTAGTTACTTCATTAAATGTGTTTAGTTTCAAAACAGCCTCATGTCCGCGTCCAAACCTCTGCTATTGTTTCATGCCAAATTTCAGCATAGTCAGTAGCTATTCATGTTGTTTTCTTAATGGCAAAGGCTTATGTTAGAGATAGTGACTTCCCCAAGGTCTAATCCTCAGGTTTGACTCCCAGTCTTTGATTCACTGACTGTCCTTGTAGCTCAGACTTGAAAGTTACCACTGGGTAAGGTTTCTAAGTCATTGAGATCTATTTGAATCAAGGGCAGTTTTCAATGTTTTATTTTTTTAATTTTGGTTACGTTGAATAACATAGTTATTCTGTAATAATGACCAGTGTATTTGAATATAAGATTAGATAGGGGCACATTTTATTATATTATATGTATTAGAATTGTTCACTGAGCAGTTACACAAAAATTGTTATAAAAGGAAAATCAACTTATTCTGTGATTTCTGTTGATGTAAATTGTTGTCTAAAATTGTTAAAAGTGCTTTTCAATGCTTGCAGTGAAAAAAGCCTGCAGGACCATATTCTTCAAGTTTGCTCTTGCTGTGGCTTGACAAAATGAAACGACAGAGATGTTCGAGATATTATCTTACTGAAAGAACTGAAAAAAAAATTCTCAGATCACCCCCTCTAAAAATAAACACATGTTAATTTTTTTTTTTTCAATAGATGGCTTTCAGTACATATTGCAGAATTCAGTGGAGGATCAGTTTCATTGTTTCCATCAGCTGAGTTGTTCCTTGGCTTCTGGCAATCTTTGCATGCTTCTCTTGATGCCATGAAGTTTCTTGCTGGCCATTTGGAGGCCTGGCTTTTTGTTGTGTCTATTTGCCATGACCTGCTTGCCTTGCAGGCAGGACGCTGCCTGCTCCTGACGCAGCTTTGGCGGTCTCCAGACCCCAAGAGCCCAATTAGTTTCTTGTTAGAAGAAGAGTGCAAACTATGAACAATCACATGAAGCTGCTCCCTCTCTTTTACTCCGCTTTTCCACTGTTTTCTACTGCTTTCACATTAACAACGTATGTTTACAAATATCTCCTAAAAATCCTTGATGTTAGAACAGGCCAATGTTGCAAATGTCTTCTGAACACACCCTATCTAAACCACAAACATTCCAGCTCAGGGATTTAGCATATCCCAAGGTTTTGTTATCCAATTAACAAAAATAAACATTTTCTCTGTGTCAAAGGCAAGTTGTTACATCTGACTTCCTATTCCTGTTTCAGCAGAGACAGCTAGCCAAGTTATCAACCCATTTGACCTCCCAAAAGCTCAATGCCTTTTACTTAGTAAATGCCACAGTTACCAAAAGCCTCCATGTGGTCAGAAATGAAGATCTATCGTTTGTCATTTTGAAGAATGTGCTTTTATTTAATAGTAGTATATTATCTCTTGTCAACAGGATGTTGAAGCTAAAGTGCACCAAACTAGTTTGGGTGGAAATTCCTTGTAGCTTAGCATTAACATACGTTGCACAGTGTCATTAAGAACAGAGGATGTTATTTAGAAAAGCTTTAGATTTTAATCTTCGACCTGGTAACCAGTACTTGGAATTCACTTGGTATAATTCTGTTGTTTGAATATGTTTTGGAAATATTTGGAAATGTTTGATGCCAAAACATTCTAGTTCTCTTGTCTGACTGCATTTTGTTTTCACCGCATTTTGTGCTGATCAGCTTGGCTGAGCTCAGTGAGGAAGAGGAACGTAAAACCTTAGGAGAATCCTGCTGCTGACCTCCTGCAGGACCAGACGTGTCACCATAAGCCTGTGCCTGGGGCCAGCACCATCCCACTGCTCAGGCACAGTAAGCTTGATACATCTGGGTCACCCCAAGATTGAAGCCCACAGGCCTGCCCAGAACCCCCATCCAGTAGATCTGGTGCAGGAAGCTGTGGCTTTCCAGCCTGCCAGTGTTGATAGAGCTGTGTCCTGAACTTTGATATGGCCTAGTTTTAAGCACAGAACTGAGTGAAAGTGGTAGCTTCTGTGATGTGGTCTGACCTCATCCCATGCAGAATGGCTTGCTCCCATCCTCATGAATTCAGTGAGTATTGTGTGGCTCCTGTCAGTATTGAAAAGAGTCAAACACCGTGTTTTGATTACGCATTTCAGTTTAGTAACAGGCTGAGTTATTTTTCTTTTAGTTTACATGTTTTTATCTTTAAGTAATCCAAAAGTGCTTTTCCTAGTTCTCTTCAGCTGGGAGTAGTAGCATTCATTTCACCATTAGCTCCTAGATTCCCTGTTCTTGGACTCGCCTGCTTTTTAAGAGTGGAATGGAAAAAGCCCACTTTTTTTCCTCTTGCTTGTTCTCAAGCAGTATTGCAAGGAAATACATAAAGGATTCCCACAATTGCAGAGTCACATCTGTTTCAGAAAAAAAAAGGTTTGCTATATTCAGTTAATATCCATGGTCTTCTTGCAAAAAACCACACCTCCCTGAGGACATGTTGACATAGGATCACAAGAAGTTACTGTGCACAACTGGTGTTCTAAATTCTCAGTTATTCATACCTCACAGTATTAGAGTACAGTAGTTACCTGCAAATGAACTCTCAAAGACTTGTGGAGACTTATATATGTGCGTCCTAGTGGTGTTCTGGTTTATTAGAATGCTTTGGAATGATTGGGTGCATGTGATATTTGGGAAGCTGTTCAGTGTGTATTTTAAGAATCCTAAAGTGCTGGTATAAAAATTCCTGGCAGAAATTTGGATGATATTCTGAATTACTATGGTCAGTCCCTTAACATTTTTTTTTTCTTGTGCAAGAAGCTTTTCACTCACTGCATTCCTTTAAAAGTATTTGATATATTTATTTTTTGGTTGCTAGCATGATATGAAAATACTTCATATAGCTACTGCTTCTTGAACAGCAGATCAAGGTTTTGGGCTTTTTTCCCAGGCATTCCAATGAAAACAAGTTAGAGAAATTGCCTTCGGTGTGTTCTCGTGTACCAGACAGCACATTTATTTAGGCTGCTTGTTCTTTAAACAAGTTTTCTGACAATAAAAATTTTACAGTGTAGAAAGCTGTCATGAAATATTATACATCTGACTTTTTTTAAGCCTTGCTCAAAGAGAACAGATATTGAAATGCTTTTATTCTCTCTAATGCTTCAGCTTGGTAGCGTATTATGGTAATCCAGAAATGGGTTCTCCTTGTACATGCATGTAATCAAGGGCTTGCTGTTTTAAGGCTCAGATGTAATACAGTAAATCTGAATATATTTAAAATGTATTTAAAATGAGACCTTCTATTTGTGGATCTGGTTGCTTTTTTTGAGACTACGATTTCAGAAAATCTAAGTACTTGTTTAAGTTCTTAATAGTTTCATTGCAATAAAGCAGAACATTCAGGCTTTGATACACAGGAGCGCTTAAACATATGATTAAATGTCGTTCTCAAAGATGAAGGCTTTTTTAAATTGGAGCTCTAATCATATGTATTGCAGCCTAACTGAATCACTGCCTGATAAGTAATGCTGTATGGACTGGATAGGTAGCTCTGTGTAGGCAGTAATATCATAAGGAGAAATTAATGTACAATGGATAAGTGGTCTGTTTGTGAGACCACAAAAGCTCTAGTGCTCTTGATTCGGACTAATTCTCTGAGCAGAGCTGCTGAGTATAAAAAAAGCTCTCTTGGAAATGAATTTTGAATGACATTATCTTGAGAGAGTTGAGACAGCTGAGGACTGGTAACCAAAACTGGTAATGAAGGTGTTTGGCTGAAATTGATAGAGATGTGGATTTCTGACAGCTATCTTCACATGTCTTAGTTTCATAGCTCAGTTTATATCTTGTAATTTGACCCCATTATCTTAATACCATTCTGTTATATTTTTAAAATCTTTCTGTAATTGCTCTTCTCCCCCAAGGGCCTGATTTTTAGCATTGGTTTTGAACACTCATATTTTTCAGGTAGTTTTCTTTTTCTATTTTATTTTTTAAGAAGGCAACCTTAGTTACAGGAAACAACAGAATCCTTAGTGAACAATGTCAAACCAGGTTTTTGTATGGCTCTGAAGCAATTTCGTAATGGGCGGAGTGCTCGAAAAATCTCTAGGGTGTGAGAAAGAATTACTTGAAATGCTTGCAAATGTTTCTCCAAGAAGGCTTAGGAAATACCTGGTATGCTAAGTAGGAATGTAGTACACATGCTGTGAGTTTACTTTGATACTAAAATGTGGGATTTTTTTGTAAAGGGGGAAGTTCCTGTGCTAGATGTTAGACCCACATGTATCCTTACGCCTCTTTTCAATCTCTCCATGTTTATGCAAGTCCACAGCCTGGGTGCTGGTTTATGGCAAGCTTAGGGTGTACTGGGGTAGAGGAGCCTCTCAGGTCTCACCCTGCCCACAGGATGGACATGCCAGCCCACAGGGGAAAACACATTAAGGACCTTTTTTGTTCCATTAATGTTTGCTGGAACAACATGTCTCATATTTGTGCATTTTTTGGCTTCCTTTAAACTCTTAATTGCAGGTAAAAGCAGAGAACTTGACTAACTTAAGCAGAATTGTTTGTAAACACATGACTTGAAGTAGCTTCTCCAAGAGGTCTGTTGTTGCAGTTGGATGCAGCATGTGAAAAGTGAAAGGATAACTTGTGGTGCTGAACATACTTTATTCATTCTCCTCCAGCTTCAGCACAGGAGGCTTTAATGATTCTGTGTGATGCTTCTAAGTGGTGAAAGTCCCATTCAGACACAATTTTTTTAGCTAAATACAGTGAGTCGGTTGCAGGCACACCAACACTGTCCTTCTGATGTTGCAGCTCAGGAGACTGCCTGGCTTATTTGCTCTATCCCATATACAGAGTAACTTCTGTTCTCTGGTAGTAGTCATGGTTTGAGGCAGCTGGGCAGACTCAAGTGAGCCTTTGTGTGACTGTAGCAAGGATGTTACCTTAAAATTAGTGCTTTCCCTGAAACAGGGAAAGTTTCAGCCCTAGGTTGCATTGATTTTTGACACCTCCATTGAACTGTGGTGGCTTGACCTTGGCTGTGTGCCAGACACCCACGCAGCTGCTCTCTCACCCCCATCACGGGGAGTTAGTAGTTTCCACTTCAGGACACTAATGCCAGGATTTGCAATGGGCACCTGTCTAGAAGCAGGCATTTCAGATACTTGATGTTAGGAAGTCATTTTCAAGGCTAGACATCAGACACTCTGGTGTGTCAGGAGGCCCTGAAGGCAGACAAGTTCTGCATTCCTTCCTCCAGTGCTTGTGTTCTGTTTTTCATATTTCACTCAAAATCTCCATGCTCTCGTGTTAGTGTTTCTGCTTGTACTTACCCTTCTCAGCCCTTTCTGCTTTGAGCACACTCTAATGTTTTCTTGCTTACGGGTGGTGCTGAGACTGGTAGTGTTTCAGTGCTACAGGAAAGCAGAAAGCTTTGTCACCTCCCAGAGACAAAGCGAAAGTGTCCGCAGGCAGATGAGTGAAATGGAAATGCTGACAGGTCTGAATGCTTGGCAAGCTGTGGTCCTGGTGACTGTGCAGTCTACACCCCATAGGGCTGACCCTCCATAGCTCACTCACACTGGTTCAGACTTTCTGGTCCTGCCTTATCCAGTGGCATCGGCACCGTCAGGGTCAGAGCCAGGGAAGTATGAGTCTCCTTATGAGATGAGCAGCATACAATTTGAGGAAAGATGTCCAATTTCCTGGAAATCCTGTGCAACGTGAAAGGAGCATGATCTGCGTGTGTGTGCCTGTACGTCACTGGTAGAAGTAGGCAAAAAAAGTGGATCTTTAGAGTTCCTGAGTGTTTATGCGTACTAGGGCCAGTCTGACCCTTCCTTGCCATGATTCATGCTGGTGCAGGATTCAGACTAGTATATTTCTCTGGATTAGAATGCCCTTGAGATGTGTTCATCCATATTCCACAACATCTCCTGGCGCCCGTGCTGCTGTTCAGTGGAGGTCGTTTTGCGGAGTTAAGGTGCTGCACTACAGTTTCAGTGACACATTTCTTGCTTTGTTTGGGATGCTTTCCTAAACAGGTAATTTGTGTTTGTGAGCATAAAAGGGGAGATTTTAATGCTTAGCAATGTATTTTATTTATATGAGGGTTTGTTATTTTTCAGAAACCTTCCATTTACTTTAATTTCTGATCACTTTTGTTCATATAACCAAATATGGAATGGTCTTTTCCTCTTTGTTCCTAACACATTTTTCAGTGACTCCCTGTTCCCCTGCACTACACATACATCCAAGATGCTTTATTTTCAATCTAACCTATTGGTAACTCACTTGTAATTACAATAGGAATTTTAATCCTCTGTAAAGAGGACTGATGGATGTGTAATTAAATAATGACAGTCTGTGGGATAAGCGTAGCAAAGTGAAAGCCATAAAAATTCAGAGCAACTGAGGTAGAATTTCATGGCTTCTGTGCAGCACCTGGAAAAGTGAGTTCTGCCAGGCTGGTAAAGTTGAAGAGACAGTTGGAAAGCTTGAGAGAGGACAATGCAATTTGAAGTATTGGGGAAGAACAGGAGGAGTAGAGGTTGAGAACTGGTGGAGTATGTGTCTTTCCCCATTGTCTTTCATACATTGTTTCCATTATCTGATATGATGATGATGAGAATGAACCTCCCCTGAAGACCTGATTTCAGAGCCCCGCTGCTGTTGGATGGGGCTACCATTCTCCATAGCCCTGAGCTCTTCCCGTGGCATGTGTCCCTTGGCAGCAGTAGCAGAAGTCCCGATGGGGAGATGCAAGGACCAGTGGATTGGGTTGCTCTGGGAGAAGGAGCTGGCCAAGAAGGTCATGCATCTGCTCTCCCTTTGACAGGCAGGTGTTCAGTGCTAACAGGATGGCTTTGCCTGTGCCAGCCTGACCTGGAGAGCTACTTGTGGACAAGCTGGAGTGTGGAAGGAGTGCTCTTCCTGGTAGCTGCTGTGTTTCCTTTAAGGGCTGAGTAGGCAGGACATGGAGCTGCCTCTGTGTTCTCGTGTTCTCTGATCCTGTTCGCTCTGTTTGATGAACTCCGATGGAGTTAGTGAGGGTGCAGTGAGATGAGCCAGCCTGGGCTGTCTGGGGGTGGATCCTCTGATCTGCTAGGCTAGCTTGGTGTCTTTCACTGGAGGTTTCCACAGGGTGCTTTGCCTGTTTTAGGGAGAACCTCAGCTGTGCTCTGGCATCCTGCTGTGAGGGAAGAGCAAATGTGTGGTGGGAGAGGGAGCAAAATTGAGTTTAAGCTACAGTCTTTGGGGACAAGGATTATCATCAATGGCAATGGGATATCATAATGAGTCCCTACAGCCAGCACACTGTGGCATTAGGTTGCTACTAGCACAGAGTGGTGTATCAGGAGTCTGCTCTTCACTGTCACACTGAGTGCTGGATTTAGGCCATCTAAAATTATCCCCTAGCCCTAAACCTCAATCATACACCTGAATCTTCCTACGGCTGCCTTAGTGCTGCCTGTGTGCAGGGTCATAACCCTTTTAGTTATAAGAAGAACACTGACTTTTGAAATGGCTGTATCCATTTTATATCCATTCCCACATCCTGAAATATTCCTATCTGTTCTTTTCTGCATACTTCCTTTTAATATTGCTGCCTTTTACTGTGTAAATGGAGAAATTTCAGATCAGTGCAGAGTGAGGGTGAATAGCTCACTTATACAGATCCAGCTGCTGTTGAAAAGCAACCTGAGTAAATGTGTTACAATTCCCCTAAATACTGAGATAACGTCTAGCACGTAGGTTTAAGTAACAGGTAGTTCTTGATCTGCCATAGCATTTCCAGTGACTCAGTGTTCCCCCCCCACCAAGCTGCAGTAATTACAGAAAATTATTACAGTTCCTGACTCAGAGGGAGGCTTCCTTCTGAGGCTTGTGGCCATGCTGGAGCTCCAGCTCTGCAGCTGTATGGAGCAAATTGTGAGGGGCATCATGGTAGCAGGGCCCAGGACTACAACAAGAATAATGTGGGAATAGCATATGTTTTAAACTAGTGATAGCAAGCCTTAAAAAGAGAGTTTGCTTTGGATTTGTGGTCAGGAATTTGGTTGCCAGAATCTTGGCCATGACTCTTGTATCTCTTAAAGCTGTGTGCTTGTAAGAAAGACATTCCAAGGTACAAATCTGATGGCTTCTCTGACAAGCAAGGCTAGGAAACAGCAAAGTATAAAATTAAAAAAGGATAAGCATGCTCTGACCCAGATTTGTTGTGGTTTTGTGGCTTTTGAGGAGAAAGTGTCTTCCTGCAGATTGTGGGAGTACAGGGCATGAAGCTTAGGGGACAAGCTTGGGGATGGGCCTCCACTGTGAGTCAGGTTATGAGGTGGGAGGTGCAGGGAAAGGTTCCACAAACTCCATCATTCTCCCCCTAGGGAGGAATTCAGGAGGTACTGCAAGTCAGCACGTGACATATGCATTGACTGTCTGCAGCTGCCTTGGCCACTCTGGGAACCACAGAATGGCAGCAGGGACATGCTGCCAAATGTGACCTGACAGCCCTCCCCAGAGGGTGCTCAGGACTGCAGGGCAGGCCAGCAGAAGTGGACCTAAGGGCTCAAGTCTCTGGTTTGCCTCTTGAGATGTCAGATCTGACAGGCACATGGATAAGTCTTGACTGGTATCACGTTCATGCAGCCTTCATTTGTGATGCAGCTCTTCAGATTTAGTAGAGCTGCACTCTTGGTACTGCTGCAAGCAGCTGTGCACAGCTGGCCATCAGGTCTCTGCTTGTAAAATGTGTGTGAAAGTTGTCTTGCCATCAGCAAAGTGTATTCAGAAGGAGGTCTGTGGAAGTTGGGCCAAGTTTCTTACAGATGGGGATAGATTTTCCTGTGCCTTAAATACTGTAATGAACCCCGCTGTCAGTGCTAAGGTGAATAAAATCTGCAAATAGGCTTTTCATTGTTTCAGCTTAAGCACAAGGATATTCCTTTTTCAGTGTTACTGTGTAAGAATGAGGGTCATGAGATTTTTTATGATTATGGGTACAGTGTTTTCAAATGCTTAGGCCAGAAAGCACTACATGCAAGCATGATATTTCCACTTGCTGCTGCTCGTCAAAGAATAGATGTTTCATCCCCAAGCACTGCTGTGACATGTAGTGAAAACATGGCTGTAGTGAGCATCTCCCCGTTGAAATGCTAGTGCACTTGGTTCACAAACATCATTCAGATGCCTCAGAGGCCTATGAAATTAATAGAAGAGCTGGATGTGAGGAAGTGGGATGCACATTTTGGCATCATTAAGGCAATGCAAAAAAGAGGACTGCACATGAAATGCTCTTACTCATTTAGTTTTAAAATCCGGCCCCGTGTGAAGTAGCACATGCAATCTGAAGCCCTTTCCTGGGTTTAGATGCCTTCACCACCCTTCTTGCAGTAGAGTGCCAGCTCACTATCTCAGTGAAAACTCATGGAGAAGGTGGAGTTCATGGTACCCACCACCTACATTACATTCTAAATGTTTGAAGTGCTTGCTTGCCTAGAAAGTGGGAATCTGTTCCTGTCTTGCACTGCCTAGGGGAGTTCCCAAGCCACCAGCTGGAATAGAAAGTGGGAGTGGAGACACTCATTGGAACTGTGTGGGTGCATTGAAGACTGAAAGATCCCATTTGGGTGGGAGGAATATGAATCTGAAACTCATTTGAAAAGGCAGAGTGATTTTATGTGTATATATATATATACATATGTATAAAATGCCCCATCTGTGTGAGTTTTGTTTTGTGTTTGTTTTGTTTGTTCTTTATTTTGATGTTAAGCAGCCTGACTGAGGTGCTTTGTGCCCACAAGGTGAATGTTCTCAGAGAACCCAGCCAGTTCAGGTCTTTTGAGGAGGTGTGCTCTCTTTGTAAATTTTGAATGGCCTGAAGTTGAGACTGGCCCCAAAGTGTTGAGCAGTACATTTGGGTGTGCAGGTACTTTTATGGATCTGAGATGTAAATTCTCAGAGCAATGGAAGTGACTGCATGGCTTGTGCAATGTTTCAGCTGCCGATTTCTCTTTTCAGGCTGAGTGGACCACTAATGACTGAATGGGCTCTGCTGGGAAGGCTTGTCCTCACACCATGACGGCAGACGAGTCAGAAGCTGGAGAGTTAGCTCTCGAGCCTCTCCTCACCTGCAAGCTATGTCTCTCTGAATATTCCCTGGATAAGATGACCACTCTTCAGGAATGCAGCTGCATCTTTTGTACAGCGGTAAGATCTGTCAGTGCCTTTACATTACAGAAGCAGCTTAATGGGAGATGGACAGAACTATGAGATGGGATTGCTTGCCTTCTACAAGAAGCATGTGTTACCCATGCTGACACAGGATGCTTTTCTAAAGAGCATTTGGTGCTAGCCTGTCTTGCCTTATTTAAAAGATTTCTCTTGTCATTTTGCTTTTGATAATTTGTAACTCTAACATACATTCCCATAACAAGTAATAGTAAAACCCAGTAATAAGAGGGAAAAAGTTGCAGTTTAAGAATGTTAGAGGACATACATAGTTTGCATGCAATCTCAGTATTTACTTTTTTCTGAAGCAAAATCTCGAAACATCGTAGGACAGCTGTGAGCTTTTGTTTCCCTGCTATCCTTTTCTGAGTTCTTAGAGACCTTTAAAATCTTTTATATAACTTTTAAGGGCAATCAGAAAACCTAAACAAAAATGAACCTTGGCCTGTTGAACCTTTGCATGTGTGCTGCAAAGATGTTGCCCAGGTCATGCATTGCCTGTAGTTGTCAGTAAAGACTTTTTGGCCTGCAATTTCAGATCAAATAAAGCTGGTGGAAATGATAGAGGCAGAGGTTGAATGAGCTGATAAAAGCCCTACAGATAGTAGTACTCTTGTGGTCTCTTTGTCAGCATGGGAAAAATGGACCCAGTTTCTCTGGTGATAGTGACTTTGATGTACCTGACTAATGGATTTTGGAAACAGGTCAGAAGTCACTGGAGGCTGTTGCTGTGGTGGTTTTTTTTTTTTTTCTTGTTTGTTTTTTGTTTGTTTGCTTGTTTTGTTTTGGGTTTTTTCCTGTGGGGGGGGGTGGTTTGTTTTTGTTTTTTTTTACTCTAGAATAAATGTACTTGGTTTAATTTTTTAAAAACAATTTGTGGATAAGCATCAAGCAAGAATGTTTAAGTTTTACCGTTGATTGTTTGAATTTGTGGAAGAAATTTGTGTATTTGTGTGGAAGGTATTTGTGAAGCCAGCCGGGGTGAGAATATCTTCACTTATGCTGAATTCAGGGTAGCTTAAACAGGATCTAGCTGTGTGTTTCAAGAAACTAGCATAAGATTGATCAATATGCATTTCAACCTGAACTTCATTAAGTTTGTTTTCCACACCGACTTGCACAAAACATTTCTGTATTTTAGTTTGTAGCAAAAGTTTTAAGAGCACGTACCTAAAAGGTAGGTGTGAAGATACTACTATAAATACAAAAAAAATGGAAATTGGAGAAGTTGATACTTTTACAGTGGTCCCACTCCTTTCCAAGGACTTAGTGTCTCTGATTTAGTATCATTAATAGTACATTACCCTCAGTGTTAGCTGGGCAGAGTAACCCTTAGGGAAGGGTGGGCTGCAGACGACTGTGCCAGGCGGAGCTGGACTCTACACTTCTCCAGACCACTGGCCAAAGGGAGGGGTCAGTGATGGCTGGGGATGTTTCTGCCCCTCCCCATTGGTGCCACAGCTGCCACCACATCCATAAACCCTCACCTGGCCAGCAGCAGGAAGAGTGTCTGCTGTGAGCCTGGTGCTCCAGTGCCGTGACAGCGACATGGAGAGCACAGTCACAGTCATTTGGCATCTGCACAAACTTTGTTGACTCTGAACCAAGAGCCAGCCATGAGTGAGCCCGAATGCAGCTGGGAGAAGCCTTTAGACATGCTCTATTTATTTCAGTGGGCGTAATGTGTCTCAGTTGTGCTTATGCTCCAAGTTCAGCCTTTGTCTGACTGTTGTCTGTGTCCGAACGTCCTCCGATGGACATGTCTGGGCTGATGCATGCCCAGACATGTAGATCTTGCCTCCTATAACAAAGAGGGCTCTGGAAACTTTTAACCTGGCAACACAGCTTTCTGTCTTGGAGCCAGAGGAGTTTCTGGGAGGCCATATGAGTTGCACTTTTGGGCAGATTCCAAAAAGCAGTGTCAGGAGCAGCTTGACACGGAGTGTCGGGACTTGCATGGGGGATTGCTCGGGGCACAGCCTCCAGCAGCTGAACTGGTGTGCCGTGCCCTAAATTTCTTGTCACCCATGCCAGGACATCTAGATACCTTCACACTACACTTAAGAAAGGTGTTGGGGTAAGAATATCCACTGTGAGCTATGGGATTGAGCCCCTTTCAGTTTTTCAGTTTTTCAGCTAGCAATGCTCTCAGCTTGTATAGCTCATTCTTCTATCACTAAGGGTAATTTTATAGATCTAGGAGTAATATTAAATTTGAAATGGAAAAGGGCTTGACATGGACATGATAGGTTTGCTCCAATAAGATGAAACCATTGCTTTTGTTAATTTTATGTTATATTACACGTGAGGTCTTTTTTTTTTTCTTCCCAACTGTAATGATGATGCTGCAACTATGATTGTTTTTCACTACAGCATTTGAGGCTGTGGAAATAATTAGAAAATGTTACTATTTAGATATCTGTGGGGGTGAGGTTATATTTCCTTTCCATTTGTAGCCTGCAAAACCAAGGGATTCAAACTACTTAGAATTGTGTATAGCTATTTTTTCAGCTTAGAAACTCTTGCAATAAACAATATACCCCATAAAAGCTGTGTTCTAGCCAAAGTAAGTAAACTGTGCTTTAGAATGTGTATGTTTGCATTTTGGTGGAATGTTGCTAGTAGGGCAGGAGTTTTTCAAATAGCTGTAAACATTTTTACTCTGTTCTGAGCAGAAAAAGCAGATGGCTTGCAGAACATACTTGCCTTCTTACTTGGTAGCCCACTCAGGTCTGAAGAGGCATCAACCTTGTATTTTTCAACATTTGTTGCACTTGGCATGAGATTCCACTGCAGTGTGAGATAAAGCACATATTTACACATCCAAAGAATTTAGAAATGGCTGTACTGTACCTAATGACTTGGTTTCATTGTGTTTAGATTTATTAGTTTTGAATGAAAGACTGAAGATGGTTGGGCAGGGATGTGAGATATATTTTATCTGCAAAAGTTTTAGAGGACTGCACTTTACATTATTCAGTTCATTTCCTGTATCTATAAAACCTTTGCAGAGTGCCATGCTGTGGTGCACACTTTTACATATGGATATTCAGCAATACATGTACTGCTCTGGCTGCATGACTTTATGGTACTCATCCCTTTCCCAATAAGGGATGGGGCCTCATCTGTTCCTTATACTGCTCATCTTGTTCCTTGTCTTGAAGGGGGGATGTCCTACTTACCAGCAGTCCCTTAGGTTTACCTTTTCTTGCAATTTTTTGTTCCTTGGATGTGCAACTACTCAGGTTTTTGTCCCTGTGGTGGTCATGGTGCTCACAATGTATGTGAAATAATTATACACTGTGTCTGACCACACCATCATATTGTTATAAAATACAGTATTTTAGTGCACTTTAGTGCATCTGGGTCTAAAGCAAACTAATATTAATTACATCTTGATTGATCCACTTACAGAATAATACTTCAAATATTATACTTATTTCTAATAAAATTTTCTAAATGTTTGCTCTCTTCCTTCCTTCCTTCNGTCCTTCCTCTCTAGCAGTGCCTCACTCAGGTAAGACTCAGGAGTGCTCTGGTGTGGCAGTGCCTGGAGTGGATGGGCCATCCTCCCTGCTTTGCCTTTACACTGCACACTGGGTGCTGCTCAGGCTTTGGTGCTCATTAGACTGTCTGGAAAGTGTGCATCTAGGAGACTCCTGCCTTTTCAAAACATGGCTGAAACTGGGAAAGCAGCAGGGGGAGACAGGGAATGATGTGATCACATGCTCCTTGCATCCCCTTGGCTAGAAATGCCCTGGTGTCTGGCACAGCATAATCTACCCTTTGGAAGCACTTGTGAGGAGTGCAGGACTAGCAGTAACACTGGAAATACCGAGGGCCCTATGAAAGACTTGGTGTGAGTCTGTAGCCTATAAGCAGTGGTGGGTGTGAGGTTTTAGCAGGTGTGATAAGATTGTCCTGGTGGCAGTGGTGACAGAAGGGAACCAGTGCAGTGCTGTTGCAGAAATGTGGTCTTATGGGTCAGCAAAAAACCCAGCATTGGCTTTTCCCTGCACACCAATTCTTTCTGGTTTTGTCTTTCCTCTTTTTCCCCCTCCCCTTAAAAAATTCCAGAGCCCCAGTGACAGTTGGGTGAGCAATAAATGGGATTGCTGCTATTTATGTCAAGCAGCAGCTTATGTTCATCTATCTTGTGTGTTATTTACTGGCACCAGGTTTGAGGTGCTGAAGACAACATGTAACAAACTGGAAACAGAAGATGCTTTCAAGTATGTTATTCTGTGTTGTTGGCACAGGTTTATGCAGAATTAGCATGATTCACCCTTTTTTTTTTTTCCCCAAGCAAATTCTTTGTTGAGTCTTGTACTTCTGAGAAGTGTATGAGGCAACTGGGTTACAAAATGTGCAAAACAAATACCATGATGATCTACCTGTTTGTTATTTTGGTGCACACAATGCAATCCAAATGAGATTAAACTTCATGCAGCCTTAAAAGGAGAAGTCAGCATGCAAGCATGGGTAAGCTTCTGTGCTGTCTTGTACTCCTACAAGCAGGAGGTGTTCCAAACACAATTGGAGAAGATTTTCTGCTGTAGCTATGTATGACAGCAAGGCTAGGGCTAGACATGGGCTAAAAAGGCTCCTTTGCTGCTGTGGACAGCATGGTGCCATGGGCAGCTGCCTTCCTGGGCCTTGAGGGGCTTCAGCCTCAGAAAGAGGCAGCTGCCAGCTACTTTTACTAGAGGAGAAGAAGGAACTCTTACAGAAACAGGAGTTTCTCTGTTGGTACTTCACCACCAGGGCCCTCTAAGGCCCCTCTGCTTTCCTTAATGTTTTTAAGAACAGCAGTGCATTGTCCTGCCTCACCCTAAGTGCTGTGAAGTTTCAGATTGTTTGTGGAGGGGAGCACTGGAAAACTGGAAAAATTAATGTGAAGGGTCTTTAGCAAAAAAAAAGAGCAGAAAAGTCTTAGAGCAGAAGAGGCTGAGTAGATCAAGGACAAGGAAGAGGCAGATGGTAAAAAAAATGGGATACCTGCTAAGTGAAGCAAATGTATATGAATAATCCACTGAAGTAACACTTAGTAAAACTTATGAGTAAGGGAATACTTGGATTTGCCATCATCTAGCCAACACTGGGTTTTAGTATCACGTCTGTTTCTTTGTGCTAATTTTCAAGAAGGGGTTTGTTCTCTTTTTCCTCCTTTTCACCCCATCCTAGGAGAAACCTCCTCATGGCTGCACCAGAACACTCACTACCTTCTCCTCTTCCTAAATATACCTTGTTCTGCAATGCCCCACTTACTTTATATTAAGCTCACCTCAGGTTGTTTTCCATTTGGAAGTGTTGACATTTGGGATTCTTTTTTTCCCAGCTTGACATTTGAAATGTTTCAGAATAATTTTGTTTTCAAGTTTTAAAAAAGAGAATTCCTACACCTGCTAATATTGGCACTGAACAGAGAGCATGTCTATAGTAATTTAGATGGTTTAAGAACTTCTTGCATGTATTCCTGTGCAGAGTAACACCAAAGGCAGAGTTGGGGTCCCAAAAGAGCACGGATGTGCCCATTGCCTTTTGGTGGGTACTACTCTTCAGGGAGAAGGACAGCATGTTTCTGAAGTCAGTAGAGATGGCAGCCTCTGGATGGTGGCCAGGGGAAGACAGAGGAGGAAGAGGGAACTAATGTTTTAATGACAGCTTTGCATCAATAAAGTTGGTGTTATCTGCATTTAACCAATGAAGAAATCAATGTGAAGTAAGTTGTCAGTGCCTCAAAGTGCCACAGTAACTGAGCCAGACTCTGACATAAGCCTCATGGTCATGTCTGTTTTGGCAAGAGAAAGTATATTCACAGCTTGTTCCATTTTTTGAAGGGTGAGTTTCTCTGGTCCTGTTCTCTGGTCCTTTTCTGTTTGGAGGTACCACATGGCAACGTTTACCAGGAACCTCTCCTGATTTTTATGAAAGATTGCCAGGATGTGTTGGGCCATGAGTAAATTGGTTTCAGACTGTGCTTCTGAGCGGAATTTAGCACCACTGGTAGATATTTTGAGACAAAGCTGATGACAGTGTATTTCTCAGGTACATTTGCAAGATCTCGTAAAAATATGCTTATGGACCAAGAGGAAGCAATTATATTCATGACAGTTCATTGTCATGTTTGCTTGGTGCCTTCACTTGGATGTGACAAAATAAAATGCTTGTTACTGATGTTATTCCTTCCCTTATACTGAGCCATGAGCTGACTGTCTGTTCTTTGAACCTACAGGGGCGTTTTTCCACTTTCTTTCAAGTACCTTTCATGGTAAGGTTCTTATGTGGTCTGATCTTCTATCCATTTGATCTTCTATACTTTCATGTACCACTGTGTCTTGTCCTTAGCAGTTAAAATAGAGACTGGGCAATGTGCATATATAATTGGAATTTTATTTCTCACTTAAAACTGTGCCTATCATAAATTTATCTGCAGCAAATTAAGAAATGACTATTTTTGTCATTTAGTTTCTAAAAACTTTCTTTAATTGGAAAAGCCTCACTTTTTTTTTTTTTCTAACAGAAGTGCAAATGCCTCCAAGCTAATTGCCAATACACTTGTTTAATCTAATTTTAAGACATGCTGAGAGATACTTGAGTGACTGATCCATTTAGGAGATTGAACATGCAGAAGTGCAGATGTCAAGGCAATGATGAACATATTATTAAACATATAGATCTGCCATAAACACTATGAGTACTGTCTAGGGGGGTATATTTATCTTAGTACACAGTTGATTAGATACTGGGTCGATCAGGTGGTTAAATTCAAAGTTCTGACATGAACTGTCTCACCAAAATTAGTAATACTAGACTGTGTATGCACTGAAGGACAGGTAACATTTCTAAAGTACAAGAAATAAATGAATGTTATGTTTTACTGAATAAAAAGTATGTAACCATGGCCCAGAACTAAAATAAAAACTAAATGCCTATCTGTTCATCTGTTCTGAATCATGAGACACTCTGGAATGTCAACTGAAATGCTAAGTATTCTCTGCATATACAGTATTTCCACATCCCTCCCCCAAACCTGGAGCTTGTAAAAAAGCTAGACTAGACAAAACCCCAGACAAATACAGTTTTGAGGACAAATCTGGAAGAGAGATTTAACATTTTAAATCATTCCTGCAGATTTTAAGAGGGAGACCTGAGTTTTTCTTTTTTTTTTTTTTTTTTTTAAATGGAATTTTTCCTCAAGTTATATGTTAGGAGGAAAGACCTTCTTGTTTTGGCCAGATGCCTTCAATCATTTTGTGCATTTTCACATTTAATGTAGATCATGGCCTAGTACTGTCTGGGAATTACTGTTGTCTGGGCTTTACCTTTCCATAATTGAATTAAATACCTTTATTTATCCTGTACCAACTGCTATAGAGTGGCTGGCAGCAATATCTGTGGCATTTGACAGGAAAATAAGTCAGTGTTTTCAGTTTCTTTCTTCTTCTTAGCCATCCCTCCATGGTTCTTAATAAAGGTACCTGTTCAGTTTTGTCCTATCACATAGTGGGGGTTCTTTTATGCTTTTGCATCCAAGCTAATGAGACTGCATTTTGGGAGCTGAAGAACTGCAAGCAGTTGGGAGAGGAGCAAGGTAACGGAACATGTCCGAGTACTTGAAAAGCAGTATGTAGGAATGATTGAGATCCATCTTTTGTCTTTGATACATAAATTACCTGAAAGTGAATTTGAATAGAAACTTCAGATTTCACTGTGAAAGGTCTATAGTGCCTTTGTCACATCATTACCCAGCAACATAACACTGAAGTTATACTTCAAACTCATTTTTATGTTAAAATGCAGAACTGTTATGATCTCTTTGCAGAGCAAATACGTTACCAAACAGACATCTTCTTCTTGGTCAGTACATTAAAAATAGCCTCAGTAGGATATACTTTGGGGGAAAAAAATGTTGAAGTTAGAGCAGCATGCAGAAGTGTTGAAGTGAAAAATCCATGAATAACCTGAACAGAGTTTTCTTTCTGGGGCTTGAAGCTGACCATAGAAAACACTTCTGTTTATTGCCGAAGAAGGAATCTTTTATATTACTAGTTTGTGCAGTCCTAGATTAGGCTTTTAGTGTATTTTTAAAGATGCTTCTGTCATGTTTCAACATTCTCTTTCAACAGACCCTTAACTCCAGGAGGTGAATGTGTACTTGGGGCATTTGTAATTATTTGCCTAAATCATAATCTTTCCTGCAAGTCTTGCAAGGTAAATAAGAAATGCATATATGTTGCATAACAATTTGATCTAGGTGCTTTATAGGCCTTAACTTACTAGAAACTCATGAGTAGCATGAAGTAGGAGACTGGATATTGATCTTATTTTCTTAAATAGAGGAAGGTGATGGCCTGAAAGACAAAATCATCATAAGAGGAAAAAATCTTGCTCCAAAATGCTTAAACAGCAAATTATTGGAAAAAAATGTCATTATGCATTATGAATCTCAGGCAGAGAAAAAAATACTTGTAGTCCCCTTTCGACTGAAGTTGACAGTAGTCCAGCAGGAGCAAAACGTGCATTGCAAAGCTGGATCAGTATCAAAACATTCTGTTAGGTGTACTGAGTTTTACTAGTGGAATTACATTATTGCATTTGAATTGATCCCGCTTGCTTGAGTGCCTCAGGATTTTATTATGTCTCCCAGAACACTGATATGTACATGATACAGTTGCTCAGTGGGGAAAATCTGAGTAAACTGAATGTAACTGATTAGAGCACACTTGCAGGTATGGGAATAAATGCTACTTGTGTTGGTGTCTGCCTTTTATTTGAGGGTTTGAACACAATGGAATCAAACCTCCAGTGTGTGATCTGTAGTCAGCAGGATTATAACCCGTTTGGCAAGACTTCAGCAGATTTTTAGTTTGTTGTCTCAACCATCTGCCTTGGCTACGTGACACATTAATGGAAACTTTGCTGGCTCTGGCCATGGAAAGTAAGAGGATGGCATTAATGTCACTGTAAGCCACTGAATGGTCTCCATGCTCAAAAGTCACCACACTGCAGGAAATTGGCTGGAGAGTGTAGCCCAGGGTGTTGAGACCTCATGATTTCTTGGATGTCAAGATTAAAACCATTTCAGGCAACACTTTGTATCACAGAAGGCAGAGCATCTTGATTTTTCCTTCATTTCCAAGAGCAATTAAGTAGCATATGTAGTGTGTGCAGTTTTCCTAAGATACTGCTGGTTTTTGTAGACAAAATGCACAAAGAATCTTGCCATTTTATGTCTGTAATAATGTATTCTCTAAAGTGTGGGAGGACACACTGCTGAGAAGGTCAGTCATGATTCATTATATAGACACTGAAGCATCTTTTCATCACGTTTTTGGCTTGTGTCTTTTCAGATACTCTTAGTTGCCACTTCTCAAGTAAGCAGCTAAATTAGTAGCTGAGCTGTAAATAACAGTAAAACCCCTCTGAAAAGAGTTTCTCTCCTAAAGTGAAGGCATATTTTACAATTTTAGTGGTTTTCCAATGTTTCTTCTTTGGTGCTAAGAGGGAAAAATAAGTTCACATCTTCATTCATATACATACTTTGATAAAAAAGCTTAATCCTTCAGCAGTAAACATTAAATGCTTCCTTCAAGTTTCCCAGCACCTTTAAGTCCTTCTTGTATTGCACCCAAATCACCTCCAAGCACCGAAAGTCAAGACAAAAGTTTTCACACCTATAAAAATGATTTAACAAGGAGATTTTCTGGGAGATACTTGAAGGTCTGTAGCACTGCGCAGCTCAATTATAAAATCTGTCCAAGTCACCCTCTGAAAACAAAGCAACCTCTAAAAGAATCACAGAAGGTTTTGGCTGCCCACCTACGCTCACCTACAACCAAGCAGTGGGTTAGAAGAGGAGAAGAATCCAGATCCATTAGCAATCCTCAGAAACCTCTGTTCTCCAGGCTTGGTACCCCTAATGACTTAGATACTGCATATTGAAACTGATTGCAAAATCTATACTGTGGATCGAAGCTCCTTAAGGGCCTCATGCCCATCCTCATACAGGAGCATAATTGTCAGTGCTCCGAGCTTCTGTCCTGAGAGTCTAAATTAAGAACAAGCCTCTGGGCTGCTGCTGGGCCTGCAGTAACTTCTCAGGGTTTGTCCTTCCTCTGTAACCACCTGACCTGAGCTGCCCCCAGAATACAAATCCACTGTACCATGCTGTCAAAACAAATTACTAAGTATCAGGAAGCACCACAGAGGGGACAGAACCCAGGATCTTAGCAAAAGTAAAAGGTTGCTCTCTCATGCTTTCTGAGGAATTAATGCAACCTAAATGCTTTGGTGGGAGGAAGACATTTGCCCTTCACCAAATCTGCCCTGAGACTTGATCCAGAAAGTAATCAGGTCTCCCATGAGGAGATGGGGTGAGATGTAAGGAGGCTCTGCCCACGTATATAAGAAGTGCACTTAAAACACTGCAGCATGCGCAGGCCTTGGGGAAGGGACTCTGAGGGCAGAATTTTCTGTTCACATTATTTGTGGAGGAGGCTGCTTACAGGTACAAACCAGGGAGGAAATCTGTGCAGGGAGTGAGCACTTGCTGCCCCATTTCTCCTGTGATATGTGCTGAAGCATGTGGGCAGTGCTCAGTGCTTAATGAACATGGAGCTGCAGGACGAGGTCACCCACAGCCTCCATCTACATCAGTAATGGCACTAGGAGCCACCCTGGGCTCTGGGCATGCTTTTTTTGGTCTTTCCCTGTGTCACCTGCTGCCACTGCCCAGACCATGGTGGCAGATGTGGGCAGGGCCCTGGCAGCACCAGTGTCACCAGGATTCCGCTCGCAGGCACCCCTGTGGTTCCATACCTGCTTCTGTTTACTGCTCACTGCTCTGTGAGGGAGCTGCTGTGCTGGGGGGTGATTTGATCCAAAGTAAACTGGCTTTGTAAAACCATTGTGCCTAGATGCCTTTGGGAGAAGTGGGTGAGAAGATGGGACAGGGCACTGAGACTGCTGTTGGAGTAATAAAAGAATAGCTCCTGGTTAAATCTGGGCTGGTAATCCCTAGGGAGCTAATACTGCCTTCAGTTATTGACATTATTTGTTTTTTGCTCTTCACCTGTGAATATCTCCCTCACTTCCCACACACTACTTGCACCATCAGTTCCTTACAACCTGCTCTGCTGCTTTCTTATAGGGGTGCATGCTGGATCTGAATGTATTAGTGCTTAATGAGCTACGTATTTAAAGCTTACCAGTTAGGTTATATCCCAATGTTCTTCTAAGAGAATACACTTCAAATATTGACACATCAAAAGTAAGTTAATTCAAATTGCGACTAAGTTAAGCTGATTCTACTTGCTTGAACTAATATCTCTCTATAGTTCATCAGAATTAAGCAAAACATGGATGTGGACATTTCAGTAGAGAGACGGTCAGAATAATAAGGAAATATCCTTTCCATTTGTAAAAGTCCTAATTATCCTGACAGTTAAGAGGGAATCAGTTTTCCAATAAAAAATACAAATGAGGAAATTTCTTTAATCAGGGCACAATATGCAAGGCCTTCTCAGAATAGTCCAGATTTAACAGACTTGAATGCCTATAAGTAATAAAACAATGGTTTTGAGGAGTCTAAATATGCCATACTCTGAGGGGCTGTGATTTCCCCATCATTCACATGTTAGCTTTTGAACTCAGTGCCTCTTCCAAAAGTTGGCAGAGAGACAGAGACATATTTCACTTTGACATATGTCTTGAAAACTGATGGGGCAATAAGGGAAGAAGTACTGGGGAGGAGGTTTGTCATGTGGGCATGAATTATAAAACTGTAGGGAAAAAACTACTGTGTTTGTTTTCATTTGCAGTAAACTATGCAAGCTGATACCAAAATCTGTCAGAAATCCATGCTTTGTTGTTTTGTTAAAGTGATTTCCAATTTATTGTATGCTTTGCCATTGTTTTGAGGAGACTTTGGTTTTTTTTTATTTAGAAATGACCTTACTTACCTGTGCAATTTGGAGGAACAATTTGAGCACTGTTCTTTGGTCCACTGCTTGAGTTTTGTGCCATATTTTTACTGAAGACTCTATATTATGTGTTATAAAGACAAGTTGAATATATTTGAAGCTGGCATGCCAAATGAAGTGCGGGGAGAGTAGAGGGCTTCTTGAGCAGGGCGGGGAAGCCTGCTGTTTTTGTGCAATGGAACAATTTGGAAACATTCATAAGGTGGCCTCCATGCTGGAAATAGACTTTGGGTAGAGTAGAGGCTGATGATAAATCATGATAAAGCATGGAAATTATTTAATCTGTGTGGGGGTTAAGTGGGAGGAAGAATTGTTAGTTGTGCATCTTCTAGGGTAGATTAAACCTCCCAACCAGGTTACAAACTCCTTTCCCCTTTTGTGCAGCTGAGAACAGTAGTCTCTTTCTTGTAAATGAGTTCTCCTACAATGGAGAATGCTGGCTGGGAGTCTGAATTAAGAACACAGGAGGAAAAACAAAGGAATGAAGCCTGTTTAATTAGGATAAAAGATGCTCCCCCCTGCCAAATCCTCCAATCCCAGTTTGGCAGAGCATAGGGCTTGTTAGGGCTGAAAGGTCTGACTTGCTGACTTAGGTAAATGCAGTGTTTGGCAGATGAAGTAATGCATAATTAATTGTTCTTTGTTGCATTCTTTCCAATGTAATGACTTGTAGCATTCACGCTTATAATAATTGATGTTTGCTGTGTGCTGGAGCTTCAGGACAGCCAATTAAGGTGGTGAAGGTGGGAGCTGTGTAGCATCTCTGACATCTGGTTGTTACCAACATGTGGGTTATAACTTTTTTTTTTTCTTTTCTTGTTTCTAGTGTCTAAAACAGTACATGGAGTTGGCAATTCAAGAAGGTTGTGGTTCTCCTATCACATGTCCAGACATGGTATGCTTGAACCATGGGACCCTACAAGAAGCAGAGGTATCTATACTTCTTATATGTCTTTATTTCTCTCTCTCTGTCTCTCTTTATATTTTTTAACATATATCCTCCAGATTTCTTTATCTGCATAATAAATATGATCATACACTTTTTCCTCACTTTAATTACTTTTAATGAGCTTTTGGCAAGGGGCCTGACTGACAAGAGGAGATTGAGACAAACAGATGTTTTTCAAGGGTTTTGCTCCTTTTCCCCTCCCTCTATGCCTTGAGGAAAGGTTTACTTGGCATCTGGACAACCTCTGAATTACCCATGCAGGTGACTTAACCAGAATACCCTGTATCTCAGACTTGCTGAGCCTCCATTAGACTGTCACTTCAGTCAGATTTGATTTCACTGCAAACACTGAAATTCTTGATCTTTCTTAAGAGCAAGAACTCAGACTGATGGTATGCAAGGCCAGAATTTCCTTGTGTATGTTGATCTTGGGCTGCAACAACAAATTTGCAGTCCAATATAATCCTGCAGGGCTGTATAATTATATGGAAAGAAAGGTATCTGCACAGCACCCAGGTGGAAGTAGGTCTTAAGAGATATGGAAGGTGTCTCTTGGGATACACCCAAGGGCTTTGTGAGGCAGAAATGTCCCTGCTGGGCCTGAGAATACAAGTAGGGGAAAAACAAAAAAACCAAAAAAACCTTGGAAAAATAAGATGGCTAAGGGATTTTGATTGGTTTTGCACATTCTCTCAGCATTTGTTTGCAGGAATAGAATCAAGGAGAGTTAGATCTCCATCCCTGAACTGAAGAAGAGAAGTTTGTCCTCTGGATTCCCTTGTGCCCTGTGCATACATGTGCCATAACTGTGGCAGAAGTATATAATCCTATTCAAATGCCATCAGTGACAGTGTGATTCCTGATACCAAAAATGCCTTTTTCTCCAGAAAAAATTCAGGATCTGCTCTCCGGCATACGTTTGAATTGCTGTGCTTAGTTGAGTGAGGGCATGGGGCTTGCAGTTATGTTTGTTATGGCATGTCGGCGTATGGTGGAGCTTTTTCTTTGGCTGAATCCAGCTATTGCAAACAGTAGCCAGTTGTTTCCCTTCCTCCTCTTTCTACAAAGATACAAGAGAGGGTGTAGCAATGTTCTTCCACCCATTGCACTAGATTGGAGGCATCTAGCCTTTATTGAAAATGTATTTTTAAATGACAATTAACAAATCACAGGAAGGATTCTTCTCTGTTTAACCAGAGTTATAATGCTGTAGGAATTAAGAGAGCTATATTTCCCCTTAGTAAAGGACACTCCAGGGGCATGTATTAATGGACCACTAGCCTAATACTTGGGTGTTTTTTGGGCTGACAGCAGAATGACTAAACAGCCCAAATGTGCATTAGTGTCCCGTGGATGATTGAATGTTCTGACACTCCCTTTTGGCGATGTGCTTGAAACACAAGCCTTCTGCTTGAATAGCAAACAAATCCCCAACCTGGTTACAATTACTGCTTATGTATTTTACCAAGTACCTATTTCTTTAGGGAAGAAAAACACCCAGAAAAAAACAGGAATGACAGAAGGAATAGATTGACTCCATTAACAATCTGAAGGAATAGTATGTCAACTACAGATTTATGTATGAACACTCTCTATTCCTTTATTTTTCCCCCTAGAAATAAAGGCTTTTCTTTGTGAAAATGTGGCCTTTTAAAGCTATTTCTTAAAAACCCAGAACCTTATTGGATGGTAGAGAATGTGCTTACCTATGGCTATTGTTTGGTATGGAAGTACTATTTAGAGTTACTGTTTATTTCTTACACACTCTCAAACTCGTGGTGTGAAAGTATGAGGCTTCTCACCACTGGAGGATCTGCAGCTTTCCTCTCTGGCTTCTGACAGGACAAGTGCTTCCTCACGAGGACAGTGCTATGAGGAATGACATGTTGCCTGTACTGTGGGGAAAAACAAAAATAGAAGGTCCTTTTTTTTTCTCCTCTGTGATAGCATCGGTGTTTTGAAAAGGTGTATTTTTCATGTCATGTTCATTTCAGGCTATTCTGTGACTGTTCTTTGTCAGGTATTGTTACAGTTTGGAGAAAAAATAGAAGTTCAAGCCATCTTTATCATGGACATGGTGCTAAATTGGTTTCTATACTTCAGGCTAAATGCCTCTCATTACGTTAGCTAAAGCATTTGTTTTGTTTGCTTTTTAAAATGCTTTTTGCCATAGCCTCCTGCCATAAAGGTGAATTTAGGCATATTTTGAAGTGAAGGAAAGCCTTTTAATTGACTTCAGTGCATTTTGGATTGAGCTTTCTTCAATAAGGAAACTGAACGATTAATAGTAAAGCTTATAAGCATTTATAACACAGTATGGCTATGAACACAGTATTGCTGTGAAAGTTCCTCTTGTCCCTCTCAAGGTCCTTATTCAAGGTGTGTGACATTTCTTCAGTGCTTTCCAGTGACCTGTTTTTCTTCATTAACACAAATCAGAATTAAGTCCTGTTTATCTTTCCAGTAAATTTCTGAAGAGTGTGTCTAGTTTGGTACTAAATTACTAGAGCCTTTTCAAAGCTCTTGCCTTACTTCTGATTCATGTGCTTCTTCTGATGCTTTTAGGAGATGGAGGGAGGCAAAAACTCTGGTTAACAATTTAAACACAGAATAGAATTACTTCTTGTAAGTCTCATGAAGAAAGAAGCAAGTGTGAATAGTAGGAATGTGTTTCTCTAAAACACTTGAATATTTTATCAGTACTTGGGGAGTAAACTGCTTATTCATAGGAGATGTTGGGAATTAAGGCTTTACTTTCTGGGTCTCTCTGGACCTCAGAAAAAAATGTTCCAGGTTTTTTGTTCTTAAAATGCATAAAGTGAAAAGTCATTTGAAGTAGAAAATTGTGCTTTTCAGTACTTTGAAAATATGTTTTCTGAAACCCCTCTGGCTTGGGTTTCTTTTTCCTTCAACAAAATGTAGTTGAAACTGGAGTATTTCCCAGCAGTTTTTTTGTTTTGAGAAACAGTGCCTTCAATCAGAAGGAACTGTTCCACTGAAGTGCTTGAAATCAAGTGCAATCTGAGGTCATATTGTGACCTGTTAAATCTAGATAGCAGCTGCTTGTAGTATAGCTGTCTTGTAGCAGAAATAAATGGGGAGGGGTGGTAAGGCAATGGTTTTGGCTACAGACTCTCTTTCAAATAGCTGGTTACACAAAACAAGGAAAGTTTAAAAGCAGTCTTGTTAAACAAAATGTTTGCCCTTTCAAGCTGTAATGGTACAATAAACAAAGATTATTTGGATTTCTTCCTGGAAGCAGAAGGTAGAAGGAACATCTTATGTTAATGCAGTTTTCTTTAAACATGCTGACTTCTTCTGTCTTGAATATTCCTGTCTCTCTTGGGAACTTGCTTCATTAATTTAATTGGACCGGTTAATATCCCTAATCTAAATAGGGGATAATTTATCATGGTTTGAAATGATTTTTCTTGGTGCAAATCCAGTCAACAGTGTAAGCTATGAAACAGGGTAAATCTCCACTGCATACAGGAATTTCTAATGCAATACTCACTTGGATAATATCTAGGCCATTGTGCTTTGCTGTTTCTGATTCCTGTATTGTTCTAAGGGTTATAACATCGATGCAGTGATCCATGTATACATAATCTGATTTGGATTAAAACTGTGCAGGAGGCACTGAAGGAGGTACTGATTTGGGCTCTTAAGTTGTCAAGAATTACCCCTTTGCATGCAGATTCTGCTCGCTGTCCCTCTGTCTGTGTAAATCCACGCTCTACACCAGTGCTAACCTGACAGAGGGTTGGCAGCGCTTTGGAAAGCCATGCTGAAATAGGACAGTAACCCAGATCTTAGAATTCTTAATTGCGTTATATTCCATACATAGCCAAACACAAAATCCCACTGGGACTCGGTTTAAAATATCAGTTTTATTTTTAATTTCAAAATGGGTTTACATTTTTCTGGAGGAGATTGAAATGGTAAAATGAGAAGGAACGTGAGAAAATGTTGCAGGCTGACCTATCTTCTTCAGGGTCAGAATAAAAATTTTTGTTCTTATTTACTCGTTTTTAAATAAAACCTAGGAGAGCAAGTGAGAGAGCCTTAATTTTGTTTTTATTTGTCACTATATAAGAGAAGAGCTCTTTAATGGAGAACATGAATAATTTAGTATTTAATTATGACTGTAGCGAGCATGGTAGCTTGATGAAGAAAGTTCTGGCTGTAATTTCTAGCAATAAAGAGATTGAACTCCCATACCCCTTTCAAAAGCAAACCACAGCCGCAGTTGGAACTGTTTTACATTCCTTGCAAAACAAGACAGTGCCTCTGTGAGTGGGGCTTTGGCAGAGGTGGGCAATGCCACCCTTTCCAAACTGCTGCTGTTGCTGCCAGTGCAGGATCTGCCCTTTCTTCCTGTCTGCTAGAAGCTCTTGTCCTACTGAACTTCCCTCCCTTGGCATTATCAAGGTTTGATTCATATGGGTGTGAAAGGAAATAAAGTCTATTCAATTTGCTTGATTGCCTCCTTGCATCTCCCTTGAAAGCCTGAGAATAGGTGGAGTAGTGATTTTCCCTTTCCACTGTGGTAGCCAGTGTTTAAAAACAGGGGAGTTGTTCTTCCTTGGGTCCTGGTTACTGCACTGCCTGGAAAAGTTTGCCCCTGTGTACACTGAACCAAATTATTTTGAACACTTTCAATTTCCTTTATTTGCTCTTTTGTCTCATGTAGTAGCAGAGATCCTGGTTATTGTGACATGATCTTTTTGGAGGCTTGACAGGGGTCCAGCTGGAGCCCTTTGTGGTAGTAAGCCTTCAAAATTTTGGTTTTGTCTATGGATATTTTTACTTCAGGTGAATGCTGCTGTTCTTAGCAATAGCTCTTGTGTGTTCTTGTGCTCTATGGCAAGAGTATTTTAACTTCAGATATTGCTTACAGGGTTTGGAAAATAAGAAAACTTACTTCAACTCCTAATAGTCTGATAAATCGCAAATCAAGAAATGTTGAGAAGAGGAGAGTTCTTGCCTGTATTTTTTTTTTTTTAATTAAAACACCCAGTATTAAAAAAAAAAAAAAAAAAGGAAAGTTCCCCAAACCTGTCCTCTAGCATTTCTTCCTACATTGAATAATTTCATAGCCTAGAATAAGAAAAGCCTGCTTTCTCTTTTGGCTCTTTGCCATCTGCTGGGTTGCTGGTTTGCTGCCTCCCCAGATTTCCATGCCCTCACCAGTCCAGGGACATGAGTAGTTGTGCAGGAGAGGAGGTGTTTGGGATGGACAGACACCCAGGTGGGACTCGAGAAGGTGTCTGGAAATGAACATTTAGACTGATGCCAGGCAGGAGGAGATAAACACTTAATCCCCTTATTGTGCTTATGACTGTCCTTCTCAATTAGGTGTAAATGAGATTAAAAGTTCACTGAGGAAAGGATTTGCTGGCTTTTTTTTGGGGACCTGATATTCACGTTTTTTTTTTTTTTTTTTCAATTAAATTTCCACATACAGCTTTCACATGGCACTGAATTCAGGCAGCAGGAATTTGCATTGTTTTCCTCATGCCTAAAAATACTGAATCTGTGAGAGGCTTTGGCTCAGCACTTCTCAGGCTGACCTGTGTGTGGGTGCCATCAGGACCGGGTCTTTCCAAGCCTGGAGGAGTCTCTGGCACTGGTGATGGGCTGCGTGTGTTCAACCCCTGCATGCAGATGCAGGGAGGGGGAAGCTGAGCTGTGAAAAGGATATATAAGAAAAATAGTGGAGCCGAGTGAAACCAGTGGGGAAAGCTGGCATGGTAAGGTCAAGTTTTCCCCAGGAGAATGGGAAGCTTTCAGCACTGCCTCTGTTTCCTATTGAAATCTGCATTAAGATGCATAACTCTTCTCCCACTGTAATCAAAAAGGCTGATTTTTAATACATGGGAAATTCTGGGCTCAATAGAACGGCTCTTGAAAAAACTGTTTGTTAAAAGTATAAGCAAGTACAGAAGGACCCTGGCCAACTAAACAATTCACTCAAGTGGCTCTTACAGCATTGAGACTCACTGTTTTAATTTAGTTGTAATGAAGGAAAATTTAAAGTGGTTGCCAGTGCTCACCCAGCTAGAGAAATGCAGATGACTTTTCATTTTCCAAATTATTTGTATGTGAAGCTGCCCTGGGGAGGAGTAGGCAATACTGAAATGATGTGTCTTTGCTGAAACTGCTAAACCTCACTCTTTTTAGCCATTTGATTTAGTTATTTTTTGTTTTCCAAGAGTGTTTCAGCTGTCTTCTGATGAACAGGTGATGAAGGTGAAGAGTTTCCCAGAAAAATCTCTGCGTCTTACAGTCATATTAATCTTAAATATTAATTAATTACAGTCATACAAATCTTTAAATTATTAAATCTTAACATAATTTGGATTCATTTTTGTATTACACTGGCTTAGGTTAAATAAATGATCCAAGCATCTGCTACAAAATGCAGTCTTGCACAATCAAGTCCAATTGATTTGATATGTTATTAAGCAATTTCGTATTTTATGACATGAATTTACTTTCTTTTTTCCATCTGTGAAAGAAAATGTATTTACAGCATGATATTGAATATATCTTGGATTTTTGTCATTATATTTCTTCTCATGAATGCTATACCCCACAACTCTGGAGGACAGCAAGGGCCAGTGTCCACTTCACCGAGGGCAAGTTTTGCCCTTTACAGTAATCTGAAGGACTGTGGTTGGATACTGGATGTGAGATTTGAAAGGCTGTCACTTTGAAGTTGTCAGTGCTCCACTGTCTCACAGTGCTTCAAATGATCAGGTCCCAGGTCTTACATTAGTCTAGGTTTATTTTCAGTAAAAGAGAAAAATACTTCCAGTGCTGGTACAATATTACAAACGTTTTAGATAAAGGGAATGATCCCCCATTCTGAATCTGAGAAACACGTGACTCCTGAAGTGCCAGTGAAGTTTCTATTGGACCCCACCATACCCTGTGCAGGTTTGCTTATTAGTTTTAAATAGGGCACTTGGTGTCTTACGCAGACTGTTAATTGGAGATTAGAGCATTTAGCCTTTTAGGCTGCTAGTTTAATTACGGTAATGTGTAAAATGTACCAGCAAAGCCTGTCTGTCTATGCCGACTAAATCTGTTAACTTCAGTCAGGTTCCCAATAGGCTGCTCCGTGTCTAAGGCAAATTCCAACAGCAATGGCATTAGCTGTCTTGGTCCAAACCCCATGAAATGAATAAAAAATGGAAAACAGACTGGCTTTCAGTTCCTGAGAGCTAAGTGACCCCTGCCATTAACAATGGGAGACATGAATGAAGAACCATTCATTTGAGCTGTATTCTTGTGCATGAACAGCATGCTGCAGTTTCCAGGGCTGGCAACATGTCACCCTTTGTTACACTAAACCAACATGAAATAAAACGGAGAAGCCTGAAGTAAGTATGGAATCCACAGAGAACGTTTTCCTGTGCATGGTGAGAAAGATGGGGGCTGAACTATGGGGCTGTGCAGCTGAAATAGGGAAAGGCAAGAACTACTTTAAGTTTTGGAGGAGAAGTCCAGGTATGGAGGAATGTGCTGCTGAAAGCAAGCAGGAACAAAAAGCTGAGTTTGAGAGCCAGCTCAGGAAAGGAGGTGTGTAGATCATAGTGCTTATTAACTTTTTAACGTTTGTGTTTCTAATGCTTATTTTATGTGTTTGTTTCTCATTTCAGATTGCCTGTTTGGTTCCTGTTGACCAGTTTCAGTTATACAAGAGGTTGAAGTTTGAACGAGGTGCAAACCTTTTTGTTCCTATTACCTTCTTTTTGTCAGTGGAGGCAGCACTATTATATACAGCAAAGACAGAGCCTGTTGAGTGAGTTAAGGAAGAGACAGAGAAGATGTCTTTGCTTTGAAATAGCTTTTGAAAGAGCAGTCACTAGGTCTCACTGTGCTCCACAGACAAATTTGAAATTCTCCCAGTTTTGCAGAATCAAAAGGGCAGCATCTTAGTGAATTAACAGATTTTTACTCAAGCTTGTGGGCAAAGCTTTCAGACTATGTGCCTGGGGCTCCACTGTTCTTCAAATAGCATGTTCATCTTGGGTTCTTGAGGTGGTTGGACTGGTAGAACCTGGCAAGGTGCTGGAGACTGGTGCAGGCCAGGGCACACAGTCGTTTTACACATCCATGGGGATGTTTAGAGCTTCTGGGGGACATATATTCTGAAGCGCAATGTGGATTTTTGCAAGCATCCCTGCAAAAAAGCTTTGCTTACAGAGAAGCCTTGTGTGTGTTCATCTAGTAGAGTTTTTCTTCTCAAGGAATAGTAGGTCCCCTCATTCCTGAGTAAGGCCTGTTTTGGAAAGAAGCTTGAAACTGAAGGTCTCACTGAGGCCAAGATTCCCTAGGCCTAGAGGTCACCCTTCTGCATCAGGGGATGGTTCCTTGCCAAGACTGAAGAAGAAGCTTGCTAGTCAGAAGGATGAGATCCCATTCCTGGTTGTAAAGACTGTCACCAGCTGGAAAGTCTCAGCTGGAAGGTGAAGTGTTTTTTAAAGGACTCAGTGTGTGGTACTGTGCAAAGTGATGTGTCTGAGACACTGCCCCAACTCTGCCTGTTTTCAAACTCTCCTTGAAAGATTGTGCTTATGTTCTTGCCCTGCATGCCTGCTTAGATGCAGTGGACTGGGAGTGCCTAAGACAATGCAGAGGTCTATAAAAGTTAGGCAAAGTAATGCACTTGAAAAGCTGGTCAGATAGAAGAATATATAGGTTTTTACAGAATCTCATCTGACATGAGTCCTTGTGAATGACCACAAAGTACAAAAACTGAAAAATACTCAAATACACCCCAGAGTTTATGGGCAAGTGCAGATCGTAGCTATGATTTTCAGGCACTTGGATCAAAAAAAAAAAAAGGAAAAAAACCCAAACCTTGCTTTCATTTTTTATTTCTTTCTCCTGTTTTACCACCTTCTTGTTTATTCTTAATTCCTTAGGAAGTCTCTCCAGCTTGTCTACAGTCCTAGGCAATGGATATCAGAGCTTATTAAATCACCATATTAAAGGGTTATGAAAGAGAGTACAGTACATTAATATGTTTTATGTAAAACCTTTTTTAACTGAATATTTTTAAACTATTCGTTTCCTGGTATCTCTTCCTCTGTAACTAGTCAAAGCTGAAGTCATGATCTTTGGTCCAACTCACTGTTACATCTTTTTTTTCACTTACTCCCACGCAGAGAAGCCTGAAACTTGTCTCCTTTTTAAAATCCTCCTTTCCTTTTCTTTCTCGCCTAAGTCTGACAAATCCTCTTCCACCTTTGCTGTCTCTCTTCATTATGGTTCTAAGATCTGTCCATGCTCCTTTATAATGAGTAAAACTGGTGTCCAAGCAGCAGACTTAGACATAGCCCTTTTGCCTTGCCTTTCGGCCCCAGCAATAAATCCAGCTTATTGGTATCTGGAAACAACAATTCCTGCTAGCTAAAGCTCTGACCTGGACACCCAGCACTAATCCCAGCCCTAGCCAAAACCTTTTGCCTATCCTGGATTTAGTGCTGTCCCGAAGGCTGACCTTTCTGCACTCATCAGTGGGACTTGGCTTATTAGCTTCTGCTGGCCTGAAGCTCTGTTCTCAGACCTGAGCCTTACCTGCACAGCCTGCCTGCACTGTTCTGACAGTCTTTTTCTGAAATTAGCAATAAACCTTGCTGATGGCATCTGCTGGGGATGAATTCTGACCCAGAATCTACCCTGAGACTCCTTACTAATTTTCTAGCAATTGTTAGAGCCCTTCCAGATATTTACCATTGTGAGATGAATTTTGAGGAAAATTTTGAAAACCCCAATAAGGACTTACACATCCAAAAGCTATTTCCCCCATATCCCATCTGTGCTGTGTTAGCTATGTTAATAGAATATATTTTTTCTCAATTTCATTGTTGTTTTTTTTTTATGGACCAATAATATTGGGTGAAAAAGCAGTGAGAAGTAATTAGCATAGAATTGTGTACCTATAGACAATTGTTAAATCTAATAAGGAATGCACCGACAATATGTTATTCTCTTGTGGGTTTTGTGTTCTTAGAATGCAAATGTTTTTTTAATAACAAGTTTCTTACATATCTGTAACTTCTTTGCATTCAGTCAGGGCCAAGCCACAGAGCTTCTGTGAAGCATATTTTAGTAGAAGAAAGAGGAATTGCTCTATGTCTGTTTAGGATGGGGTTGATGTAGTCAACAGAAGTAAAGAAAGAGAGGAATAGTAAGTGGTAAGGGCACATGCATTATGGTTGTTTCTGTGACAATTGCTCAGTAGGTGGAGAGGTAGATGAAAATAATCTCCATTTTATGCCTGACTCAAAAGTAGTCCATTTTAAAAGGAGGTGTAACTAATATTGTGCGAAATAGAATCATGAACTCATCCTTTCAGTGACTACCTCTCCTGAGCCAGAAATTATTTTCTTCAGGGTGCAGTATTTCCCTATTTCCCCTGTCTGCCACCCACATCTCACCTGCTTGCTCACATGTTTTATGAAAACTGGCCAGATCCCTGCTCGAAACTGGCACTATTTGGGAAGTTTTTTCTCCTGAGAGTGGAGGGAGTTGTGGCTAAAGTGGCTGCAGGGAAGCAGGGAGAAGGCTCAGGAGAGAAATGGCCCCAGCGAAAAGACAGAGCAACTTGCCAGAGCGGGACAGTAGCCTTTTCCCCTTTTTTTGGCTGTGCCTTTTTAGTTTTTTTCTGGTTTTGCTTGTACTACATGGTAAACCAAACAGTATGAGACAGCATGGATTGCAAAACACCATCTGTAGGTTCTTTGTAAAATGGAGGAAATGGGAGAGGAGGGAGTTTCATCTCATGCATTACATCTTGCTGCAACAAATTGGTAAAAAACAGGTTTACAACCCAGCTCCCCTCCTCCCAGTGATGTCAAAACCAGACATCCTGTCTTTCACCCAAAAGTAGAATAGGGGAATTTACATTTCCAAAGCTGAGTTTTCAACAGAAAACATACAGAACCTATTGTGTGAAGGATTAAATGCAATAGCAAGTAGTAGGCCATGGCCTTACCCTGTTCAGAGTTTATTTTAAGAGACACCAGAGGAACCTAGAGAAATAAAGATTTCTCAGTCAGGAAACTACTTTTTAAAAGTATGTAAATACAAAAAGTTAACTTGCTTAGCCGTGTCTCTCTTCTCTCCATAAGTGAAGCTGAAAACTAATTTGTTTGGGCTTTCATTCAGTACGAAGCAAAACGTTTGTTTGTTTTTGGAGGCAAAGAAAGCATGTGCAAGAGAGTAAGAGGAAAGAATGCAGCTAGATTTATGAAGTGGCTCACAGTAGATGGTACAGGTGTTTTCCTGTCACTGCTTAAATTATAGGTCACAGCCTTTGCATGGATACGGTAATTCTCCACATCTGTTGGAGCACTCTGACACAGACTCAGAAATTACCTGAAGTCATAGCACTGTGTACCTGTGCATCCTGCAGGCAGCAGAGAAGATGAACATCCACAGTGGTTTCAGCAAAATTTGCCAGAGAACGTATATATGAGGCCCTTGTGCAGCTTTTTGTTTCAAGTGCGACAGCTTATTTTATCTGCTTGTAATGGCTTTTGCCATCTCTCAGTCAGGATTTCCACTGGCTTCTGATACATCCCCTCCATCTATTTATTTTCAGTGGTGATACCAGAAAGCTCCCAGGGAAGGAGGAGGGGCAGGTAGCTCCTGCAGGCACGACAGCCCTTTTCTGGGGAGGCTCTGCAGGGTGTGAGTGTTCGGCTGCATCTCATGGAATTGAGTAGCAAATGAGCAACAGTGAATGTGTCCCAGCTGGGTTTCTGTTGCAAGTCCAGATTTCTTGAATAAAGATTGGGAAGTGAGAGGGAGGATCAACATTTATCATTCTCTGCCGTGTGATGATGACCGTAACTCAGTGTCTCCACCCTGAATGTTGACTTCTGTAATAATCTGATACCAGGCAAATAGTAATGATACGATACAGTGAATATTAACTGGAGTTTATAGATAGAGGAGAGTAAATAAGGCATGGAAAGTGGCTTGACAGTTTAATTGCAGTCTTTTTGCTGTTTGTATGGAAGTTACTGCATGGCTCGCACATGTGAAGGACATGGAGTGGCCTAGTGTTACAAAATTCACATGCTTCTCAGCAAGCAGCAGTTAAGTTTGTATTCTGAACTTCCCTGTTAAAAGGCAAGGGACATGTTCTGTGTCATGTATTTCTATTGTTGCAATGCTTTCAGTGCAAGTGCTGAGCAGAGCACAAATGCAGACCTGCCTAAAGGAGAGAAGGCCCAAAGGCCCTTCGGCATGGGCGCAGAGCGCTTTGGCTCCCACACCCTCGTGCAGAATTGGGTGTTGCATACCTAGACACATGCCACTGGAACAAGCAGGGGACTGTATAAAGAGTTTTATTTCTCTCTCTGTTGCGTTTCAGAAGTTCACTTGGACCCCCAGAGAACATGGTGCCCCACAGCCGACTGTCAAACAGTGTGCCACATCGCACCCAGCGAGTCGGGAGCACCGGTGCCAGTGGAGTGCCCTGCCTGCCACCTGACCTTCTGCTCCTCTTGCAAGGAGGCATGGCACCTGCAGCACCTGTGCCAGGAAAACCAAATTACTCCAGTACCAACCGAGCAGGGGTAAGATGGGAATCCATGGAGGCCGTGAAGTCTTTCAGTTCTTTTCATCACAGGGCCTCACATCAGGTTCATGGAATGACTTCCTTCTAGGTCCACAGCTTCAGCTCTGAGTCTGTCCATCTCTCCTGGCGTTTCCTAAATACAATCCCAGTCTAAATATTACTTCAAATGATAGATTTTATTTTTTAATACTTATTATTATTTATGTATTTGTCAAGCTTGGGTTGCAACTGACACTTTTGAAAGGTGAAGTCCTCGAGGACTTTAAATCTGCCTGAAGGCTTTGTTCACATGCTAGAATTATGACCTCTGCCCATACAAAAAATCCAATATACCAATATTGGAGGATCCAAATTTTGCCTATGCTGTGATTAAGGAGTCATCCTTGCTTAATATTTATGGAATCTCTGCATAGACAAACCTTAACTCCTACACAGAGTGTAAATTTCACGTGGTGTGAGGAGCCTGATTTATGGTCATTTTCCTTAAGTGCAAACAACCTACAGATCAGGTTGTAAGAATCATTAATCTACAGAAAGAAAGCACTTTACTGTTTAAATTGTCATGTCTTTGGCTATGCATCTTTGTTTTCAGAATGAGGTTATGTTGAGTCATGTGTTCTAAGTTTTCTATCATATTTTTTCAAGAAATGAAAGAATTAAAACCTCTGCTTGCTAGAGACTTCATTGAATAGGAGCTGCCAGAAAGCTCTTGCCATGATTTTTCTTCTCTAGGTGTAATCTCTGGCTTTGGTGGAGTTTAAGCCTATTTTGTTCAGAAAAGGACGCTGCTATGAGTTGCATAATCCAGTCTTAAATGAATTGTGCAAGGTCTCTGTAACAAAGTCCTAAGTTTTAATGCTATAGCTGATTAATTTTGGGCGTAGTGAGTGTTTGTTTTATGTAGCATAAAAGAACAAGGCAAGAGATTTTCACTTTTATGTGATATTAATAGTCTTACACCTAGAAGTGAGTTTGCTTCATTTTATTGTACTGAGTATAAGAAGCTTCACACACTGAGTGCATTAGGACAAGAACATTAGATGCTCTGCAAAATAAGCACAATACACATTAGGCAGTAGACCTGAATAGTTCACATCTCACTTCAATGTTTCCTTACTTTTCTAGATTCCTTATTGGAGCAGAGACAGAGTCACCAATTAAGCAGTGCCCAGTTTGTCGGATCTATATTGAGAGAAACGAGGGCTGTGCTCAGATGATGTGCAAGAACTGCAAGCACACTTTTTGCTGGTACTGTCTACAGAACTTGGATGTAAGTGCTGCAGAAAAAACACCAAGATAAAGAGTAACAGGGTTAGGGTTAGTCTGAGGCCCTGTGCAAGCTCTTTGTTAATTTACTGCTGTCCTTGTGAATTCGTGGCTTAATTCAGCTTCTTACTCAGTTTCTCTCTTCTTTCACCTAGTGCTTTATTTTTATCAATTTTGTTTTTATTTCTTCCATAAAGAGTTATAGGTTTTTCTGTGGGTCCCATGTTAGTTCTTCGAAGGAAATGGGACTGACTTGTTGCTTTCTGGAGGTTTGTTCCAGCAATACCTTGCTCTGATTCCCTCTTCCAGTAGCTAAAAACAGTTTGGTTGAATGTGAGGGAAATAAATGTCTTCCATGTGTTTCAACAGCAAAGGACACAGACTATCCAAAAAATGGTATGGTACTAGGTGAAGGGGGTTATTCCATGGTATAGTGCTTAGGGGCTCCCTCCTAGGGAGGAGGGGCTAGGTCTCCTTTACTGGTCCATCTCTAGTGCCGTGTTTGCTGAAGAGAATGGTTATTAGGCTTGAGGATAAAAATGTTGGATCATGAACGTGGATTGTGAAGTGCATGTTGCTAGTTATTTCTCAAAGGTTGCAACCCATTCTCAACTCATGTGGACTTCAAGTATCCTAGCAGAAATAAGGGTCCTGGAAGTAATGCACTTGTACGTATGGCAGCTTGCCCTTTTGGCACAGTCATCAGTAACAACTGTGGGAGTGTGAAAAGGACTTTACCAGCACTTGAAATAAAATGTTTTGTGCTGCGTGGCTTTTCTTGTCTTCTTATTTGTACTCCACAGCCAGCAAACAATGAGACTTCCTCATTCTTCATCCTTCCTTTACTCAGGACACTAAACAGGTTTCCCTTAGTGTTATGTCCCTTTCTGTGTGGGTGAACATGCTTTTTCAACATGAGTCTTTGGGCTTGCCTCAGAGTACGTGCTGTACACAGTGATTGCTTAACACTGCTGAACCAGAAGAGTGTCAGATTCTTGCAGACTCTGCAGACATGCCCTTATCAAGTTTTTGTCAGTTCAAGGGGAGGAAGAGAGAAAGAAACTGTAGTTGTGTGATTCAAATGTAGTTTTTCTAAATGTGTGGTGTTACAGGAGTTCCAGGCATAGGTGAAGGTAATACCTGCAAAGCCAGAGAGTGGGGCTGAAAAAATGAAAGGGGAAGCAGCATCAGGTTACAGTGCAGTGGTTAAGGGAGGGTAATTTTAGGGCATGAGTCACCTTCTGAAGAAAAAAAAAGAGTCATTTAATAGGTATTAATGGTAAAAGAGAAAAGAAACAGGATTTTTTTTGCTTTTTATATAATTTCCTGTTAAGTTTTAGAAGAAAATTACTGTGAAGTGTAGGTACAGCAGGAGAACAGAAGGTAGAATACCTCAGGAAGGTGATCCCTCATATTGCTAGTTTTCCGAAATGCCTGTTGTTTTCAGTCCCTTTTATCATCACCAAATTTTAGACCAGGTACTTGTGCAATAGGTGAAACTCATGTGCTTATGCTTTTTAAAAGTGGGGGAGGAAAGATGCTGTATGATAGCTCAGGTGCCAAACAGATGCCAATTTTTGAAACTGTGAGAAGTTTCTCTAGGTACTTATTTAGAAGACAGGTGAACTTGTCTGCTGGCAGCTGGCAATTTCAAAGCAGTGCCAGGAAGGTTGTGTTTCCACTCTGGTCTTGAACCTCTGCCTGCAGTTCTGTAACCTGCTTTTACAGCTTCTCCTTTTGTTTTTCAGAACGACATCTTCTTACGACATTACGACAGAGGCCCTTGCAGAAACAAGCTGGGCCACTCGCGGGCTTCAGTGATGTGGAACAGAACACAGGTGTGTTCCTCGCCAGTTGGGCAGAGCTCTCATGCATGCATGAAGCAAAGAGATTTTACCTTTCAGAGAAGGACCAAGATGATTATTTTCATGTTTTCATGGGGTTTTTTTGGTGACCTATGCTACGTTTGTGCATGCACATGTGTGGTTTATTTTCCATGCTGTCTCAATATGTGTTTTTCACCCTCCTGTCTTTCAGGTTGTGGGGATCCTCGTTGGACTGGGTATCATAGCCTTGGTGACCTCTCCTTTGCTGCTCGTGGCATCTCCATGCATCATCTGTTGCATTTGCAAATCTTGCAGGAGCAAAAAGAAAAAACACAGCCCGCCAACAACCTAAAACTCTGTGTCCTTTTGAGCCTCCATCTGTACAGAATATGTGTGTGAGAAAGCACAATGGGTGTGTTTTGGTGCCATACCTACCAAATAATGCTCCCTTTTTTTTGCCAGTTCTTGGGATAAGTGCCTATTCTATACAGGCTACTCTATCACTAACAAGTCCTAGTGAGGGAAAAGTCTAGATTATTGTGCAGTACATATGGTGTGGGTTTTTGCTTCCTGAGGAGGAAAAAGGACACCATTCAGTAGTTCATAAATATGATCTACCATTCAATACTAATAGAACATTCCCATTTTCCATCAGCTGCACATGACTTGATCCTGTCGCGTTACTTTGTCTTTGCAGATCCAGTCATTACTGTTGTGCTGGCTGTTGGTTCTCAGTGACACTCAGATTTCTCAGGAAGTTTTGGGTCTTTAGTAAAAGGGGGAGAGGGAGAAGCCTGATTAGGTTCTTCTGTCTGCTAGCTTGTGTCCTGTTAAAGGTAACAAACCATTAAGAATATATGTTTGGTAGTTTCCTACCAAAACTGTCAATTGGCAGCCATGGCATTTCTTTCAGCATTGAAATCCATTTGATTTTTACCATTGATCTCAACTACAGAAGTAAAAAACCAACAAAACTGTTTCTAAGATAGGGCTCTCTTTGGAGAGGCTGCACAGTCTTCAAAAAGCTGCTATTTTTTTCACATCCAACATGACATATCTACCATTAAATATTAGGAATATTTATAATTCCCTACCGTTGGGCATGCCTTTTGTCAGTACCATGAGTGTAGCAAATTCACAGTGAAGGAAATACTGTAACAAAGACTGTGATACAGTTCCCATTTGTGCAGAGTGTTGGGATCCTGGCTGTGTGTGTAAAGAGTGGCAGCATGGGCGTGGATATACTGAGTACATATGGGCAATGTGTTTTCCAGGCAGTCAGTATATTTTTTCAACAGTTTATGTGGGGTGGCAGCAAGAACCCTGTTAAGAAGCTACTGAAACCAGGCAAAGCCAAGCCCTCGTTTAAAACCTTGGGGACCTGCTGAAGGGAATACTTGAGAAATGCTGTGTAAATGTCAGTTCCATCCCTTGGTGGGTATTTCTTTTGTCCTGCTCAAGGTTAAGAAACTCGGTCACTGATATTTTTTAGTTACTCTAAATCTGGAAGGCTGTCATTTAAGAAGTGCTTCATTTTAATTTGGTGCCTCATCACCAAACTGATTCAGACCCTGGTATCAGTTACACCCGTGTAAGTTCACTGAAAGCTCGCTGAAGAGATGGAGTTACTCCAGGCTCACTCAAGAGTGGCTGAGATCAGACTCTGCTCCCTGGAGTTTATTTCCTTAATGGACGGTGCTCCTCGCAGCCAGGGCCGGTGACGCTTTTGTTCTGGACTCCCGTCTGTGCATTTTATATCTGTGGGAACAGATACAAGTTTGCACTGTATAATCGGTTGTAATTCCAAACCCCTTCCCTAAGGGCTGCGAGGTTTGAAGGAGATGCTCAGCCCGAGCGTGGTGTCAGGCTCGTGCTCCGCCCGGCTGCCCCTCCCGAGCACACAGCATGGGTCACCTGGAGAGTGCTGCGAGGAGCATCTGTCTGTGGTGTTTGGCTGAGCCTCAGGAAATTTGCCTTCTTGGCAGCTGTAAATGTGACCTTTTTTCTGTTTCACTTCGCTCTCTGGTTACTGTAGCGGAAGTGGTTGGTGTTCTTTTGAGAAAGTGTAGTCTGTTGAGCAGACTAGCAAGAACAGAGGCCTTAAATGATGCTGTCTGTTTTACTTTTTAATTGATTTCTTTTATAAATACTGTCTGACTTTGCTACCAGTCGTGGCTGGAGGGCAGGCAGTGCTCACCAGTGTGAAAGGCTATATTTGTACTTCATCCTCGGCTTTGAAGGGAAGCAGAAAGGTAGTCAGTACATTCTAAATACAGAG
The DNA here is from genome assembly GCA_013400515.1 of Erpornis zantholeuca. Taxonomy (NCBI): domain Eukaryota; kingdom Metazoa; phylum Chordata; class Aves; order Passeriformes; family Timaliidae; genus Erpornis; species Erpornis zantholeuca. The sequence continues at coordinate 114,896 of VZTN01006134.1, forward strand.
TGCAATGCAGGCAACTGCCATTTATAATAAAGAATGTTTTCTGTATGTGTTTTCTTGAAGAGCACTAATGGTAGTGCTTTGGGGTACTTGTGACAGATTAAAGTGTCCAGCCCTTGGCTTTGCACTATTATTCTACCTACGTTTTTATGGCACTACTGTAATTTCCATTTTATTTATGATCTTGAAGTTGCAAGTCTTACTATAATGAAGCCTCAAGGACAAAGATGTAGGAACTGTACAGTCTCTTTAACCATACCAGCATTGCAATGCACCAATGTCTTTTGCATGTTAAAATTTCAGGGTTTTTCATGTTTTGTGATCTTACCCATGACTGATGCATCTTCTGCTAGTCTGGTTTCTTTCCTTGTCCTCTCCCTCTTTCTGTTGGCCTGTTTTTGCTAAAATGCCTATTGGAATGAAAGTGTCTGTTTTTGTTTTTTTTCATTAATACTGTTGTGTTAATGAAACTGTCAGGTTCTTCCCTCTGTTAAAGAAATGCAGCTGAAGGCAGCTTGCTTGCATCAGTTTAGATGCCTGGTGGGGGTACCAAAACTGGTATAAATTAATCATGCAGGAGTTAACACAGCCTGTCAGTCTCAGCCCCAGTCCAGGCATCTAAGAAATCTGGATGTGGATTGGTAGCCCAGACTTTAGCTGGAGGTCTTCACACAAAAACTGGATAAGAACATGAGCTACAGGCACCCCTTCCTTTGGCTGTGTAGGTGCAACAAATGGACCAAGAAGGGAGCTCTAGACACTTTAGAGCTTAAAATTAGAGCTTTACAACAATGATATTCTTTAAAGGCTGTGTCCAGTGCCCCACGTATCCTGGCTTTTCATTGCATGGGAATACTTGAGCATGTGCATTAAGTAGACCCCCAATGGCCTAGTCGAGCAGTACCTGTGGTGAAGCACTGGGAGCAGTAAAGCCTTGTTGCTTTGTTTTCCAGAAGGCAGCTATTTTTGCACCAACTGGCTATGCTTACAGAGTTTCCAGAGAAACACTTTGGCAGGAATCTTTTTACAGTGTTGGTTTTTGCTTTTGTGTTGCTTTGTTTTTGTTTTAACTTTATAAGAAACATTAAAGTCACTTTATAAAAGATCTATTGCAAGCATGACAAATAATACTAGTAGTAATTAGGGAGAAAGAAAAAAACCAGGACTCTGACTACATGTGACTCTTCTTAATCAATGTATCTGTAGATCCACCCTTCTGAACTCCATCAGTGTGATGTAGGTGGTGCATGTTCCTACCAGGCTTCACTGCTCTTCACATCTCTGTTCCCCCCCTTGTGGCAGGTGGCTGGCGTGGGGGCAGCAGCCAGGGCAGAGCTCAGGGCTGTGGCACTGCAGGTACCACACAGGAGCCCATTGCCCACCCTGGGCTCATCACCAGTTTGTTCTTGGGCCTTTAACCACTGAGAGACATCTTGGGAGTTTTAGGCCTTCAATGTTATGCTGAGACCATTCACAGATGTCTCTCTCTTGGAGAACAGAAGTGGGAAGTACTCCATTCCTTCTGAACCAGGAGCATTTGAGCCTTATGAAAATTGGGCTCCAGGGGTTTAAAGGTCAGTTCCTAAACTTAGAGACCAGTGCTAGAAATCTGGATTTGTACTGTGTCTGACCACAAATCTCCATGGCCACATATGGCCCTTCAGTCACTGAGTCTGTGTCAAATACAGCTGAAGACTCATTCAGCATTCCATGTCCTTGTGTTAAAATGAGGATGATGACACCTGCTCCCAAATCCATCTCTTAATTAAAAGAAGATATTTGTCATGCTACAGCATAAGTGCATCTCTGCAGTATTTATTCCAGAGCCATGGTAGGTGTTCAGTCCTGCCCTCTAGTAAGTGATGGGTTTTTTTTGTGCATGGGGTTACTTACCCCAAAAAGGGCATGAGGGATAACAATAATGAATATTAGAGCATCAATGATGCTAAATGCTACATCTTATTGTCTGTCCTGTACCACAGCATGAAGTCCAAAGATAAGTTTAAAATGTACACAAATTTTACTTGAATGAACTAAGAGAAACTGGATATTGCCTCCATATTTGCCTGAAGAAATAAATACAAGTGGACAGAAACAACTGCATTTCTACAATGGGACAATAAAATCAACTTTTGGCTGCTCCATTCTCTGGGACCACAGGGGGCGGTTGTGCTGTAGTGCCTGCCGCTTTAAAATTTGAAATCTGTTTTGCACTGTAATCTTCTCCCAGTCATTCTTTCTCAAACTAATTCCTTTTATGATCGTATTTTTCATCCTGTATTTCAGGCCAAAGATTCTTAGAGCAAAGTTAGTAGATTTCTTTGTATCAAGATAAAATTCTTCCAACGATTTTCTCCCAGGTTTTAATAAGAAATTTGATGCTGAGATACCTGAGCAAAGATAGAAGTTCCAGACTTGGCTTGTTTAGAAAAACATATTGAGACTTAAGAAGTTCTCTTGTAAGACCTGAATAAGGACTGCTTTGTTAGAGCTTGTAGGTAAGGGAGCCCTACAGCTTTTGAGCTTCACAGAAGTGATGCTTCTATAATTAAGCAGATTTCTTTGGAAATGTGCTGGGGGAAAAAAAAAATCTACATCCTCTATACATGTTTTTATTATATAAATCAAAAAGACTTCTTTTGCATAGATTCATAATTTAGGGATTCAGACTCTCTGGAGGCTTTCTAGGGTATACTTACACGGGGGGATAATCTTATAAATATGCTGAAGCAGTTGAACAGAGTGTGCTAGTTATAAAGCAGTTGTCAGACATCTCTCACACGTGAGTGTGTAGGATGAGATCGTAATTTACATGGCTGGAAATAAAGATGTAAAAATCTACCTTTTCTGGAACAGCAAGGGTTGGTTCTTCTGCAGTCTGCTGGAAGGTGAACTTACTGCTAAGACTCTGGAGAACTTCAGTCTCATTTTAATATGTCCTCTAGTTAGTAAAGTAATGAAGTGAGAGCTGAATTGTGTTGGCTGAACAGGAAGCCCAAAGGTCTGTTTTGTGTCTCAACACTCAAGTTTCTCATAACCAATATGGTTTTATAATTTATTATTATAATTTATACAATGCAAATATAATTTATAATTAGTAATTATAAAATACTAAGGATGAGGTATCATTGCCTTTATCATATGATAGATTTATTTTAATTGCATTCGTACTGGAAGGCTTTTCTCTTCTGCTTCCCATGGAGAAAATCATGGTGCTTCTGGCAAGGTAAATTCCTTTGATCTGGTGCAGTCCACAATAAATGTTTCCTACTAATTTTTACTTATATCAGAGGGTTTTTTATGATCCCCCAAGTTAGTTCCTTGAATCGAGCAAATCTCTATTGTTAGGAAAGGCAATTTCCTAGCAGTGAGTTTTATTGACCACCACAATCTGAGCTATAAAAGATGATACTGGTTGACAAGGTCCACCAGCTCTTTAGAGGACACAACCTCATTCTTCTCCCTTCTTCCCAAGATACTTTCTCTTTTCTTGGATGAAAATTAAGGATGTCAGTAAGTTGCTTGTGCCTTCTGGATGTCCAGACAGAAGCTGCAGCTTCTGGTGACCGCGTGCCAGGGGATCCCGGACAGATTGAATGTGCAATGCTGCAGCACATGTGCAGTGAGTTGCTTAAATTTCAGGAAGGTGCCTGTGCTCTATGGCTTTCTGGGGCCCATGCAGTGGATGTGGTGCACAAGGGACTCATCCAGGTGGCACCGGCTCTATGGCACGTGCTGTGCTGGGATGTCTCACCGTGTGCAAGCGTATCCCGGAGTTTCGTCGGGTCCCTATCTCAAGCTTGCCCTTTCCAAAGCTATCCACCCACCTCCAAAACTCCCCAGAATCCAGAGCAAATCTCTGTTCCTTCCATTTTCCAAGTCTCTTGCTACTGGCCTGGTCCAGTTTCACAGAAGCTTCAGTTCACATGAGCCATTTGGAGCTCATGTGGTCTAAGCATTCACTTTCCCTAAGGAGCAAGGCTTGGGAATGAAGAGAAGCAGAACCGTTCCGTACCATGCTGGCATTGGCATCATAGGTACCATGGGTCACCGTGTGAGAGCTCTTTTACCTGCCCCAGCATTGCTTATTCCTGAAAAAAGCCTGTGTTTTAAACGTGTGTAGATGGAAGTGTCCGAGTCCGGCGCTGGGTGTGTTGGTGCGCGCGGTGTGAGCCAGCCACCGACCCTCGTCCTGCCCCTCGCAGATTTTACGTTCTGTTTATCTATTTTTTGGGGTTTTTTTCTTTTCCTCCAGGTAATACACTTTCTTCACCACTTTTCTCCTGGTGAAGGGCAAAAGGGTTTGATCTTTGTAAGATTTGTTAAAATATTTTTGTGTTTATAAGAAGAAAGCTGACATGAATAAAAAACTAAGTGCTTTTGTAAATTTTTTTTGGTGGTATGATTCAGCATTTAAATGTTTTACAGATGCAGTTTTTTGCACTTTCTGCATATATTCATAAAAATTCTATTTATTTTCTGTCTTTAAGGTTTACTTTGGGGTTATTTTGTTTCTTCTGATGTTATAAAATGCAATATGTGCAACATTAAAAAATTAGTGTAAAGACATTGTCTCATTTTGTTGTAATCTTCAACTGCCTTTAAAAAGATAACATGGAAAATTTGTGGTAAGAATTTGAATATATCAGAGGTGCTTAATGGAAATTTTGAGGATAAAAAATGGTAAAAGAGATGGGATCAAGAATCTTGGCTCTTACTTTCTCAAGAATAAATGACATTAAAATCCTTTCAAAGAGTGTTGGGCAGGCTCTGGACTAGCCCTGGGAGCTGCTGCAGTGGTGTGCAGACAGCGTTGATGTTTGCTCTCTGTAGGTGGGGTGCAGCATTACCAAGGATCTACTCCCCTGCAAAGTCTGGTGGAAGCTGTGGCTTGGGAGATACCAGGAGCACCTGGAGGAGCTGGAGCTACCCCAGAGTGTGGATGTGGGATGTGTGGGAGGCTGCACAAAGCAAAGTCTGCTGCTTCACAGCCCTCTTTCTCTCAGCTTGCTCCCTCAGCCCTGCCTGTGCGTGCAGCAGAACAGGGCCTCCTGCTCCGAGTTCCTGAAGGACCTGATGGAAGGCTACATCCTGCTGTGCAATTTCAGACACCCATGCTCCTTGGTTTCCTCACACACCCACATCCTGCAGTGCTTACAAGAGACAATCACAGCTGTGGTTTTGAGCATCACACATGAAGGCAATGTTTACTGTTAAATATTTCTGGTTCAGCTACAATTACTCAGCATCTGAAGGTAGGATTTTCCCACTGGGTGACACATTCTTGAAAACCTTGCATGTCATCTGTGCGGTTCTTCAGGTCAATATATTATCTGAAAAGTCTTGATAGTTTTGTCTCTGAGAACATGTTTACAGGATGAAGGCTGTGGAGAATGTCACCATTGTCACTTGCAGCTCAAAAATTTTGTCATTTTTTTCCCTCACCAGTTTGCTTAGAATAAATTCAGCACTGATTATATTCCATTTAAACACAGTAATTTTGTGTGTGTGTGTTCAAGGCTCTTGTCTTGTTCTGTGAATGTGCAGCAAAGCAGGAGCAACTTACCAGTCAACACCATAACAGAGGTGATGACTTGCAGCAGACTGAAGGTTTCCAGCACAGCACTTTTCCTTCAGAGGATCTTGCTGATTGCTGAGGATGGGAATGTGTCCGTTCTGATGGGAATGTGTCCATTCTGTCAGGCTTGTGATGGACACCAGCTGCTGGCAGCCAGTGTGCCTGGTATCCTGCCAGCCCACCAGCTGCCAGTGGGCAAACTGCCTGGCTTCCCACCTGGTAGACAAGTGAACTGCCAGCTCCTCACCTGGCACCAACAAATCTTCTCCAAGAAAAAGTTAAACATTTCTGAATTTGCAATATTTAAAATTTCAAATCAGACTAGTCTAAGCAACCCAAACATCTTCTGGCCAGTTTTGGAAAATAAAAAAACAAGTCAATGGATTCAAATTTGATTTAATCCCTGCTTCAAGATGCAATTTCCCCTCCCAGTTCCTACACTTGTCATGAATACTAGTTGCTTTCAAAACCCTTTTATTTCAGAGTTATTTGCAACCAAATCCCTCGATTTTAAACTCTCCATGCTTTTTGAGATCGCAAAAGATGCCATTTACATTCTTAACGTCTCTGTGTGTGTGCACATCCATCCACCAACCCACACCCACAACCCCTTCTACACTACCCTCAGTCTGATCCATCTTTCCAGTTTGACAAACACAACCCACATCACCCTCTTAAAACACCTTTCCTGGTCTCCTGTTTCTGCTCTGGGGTGACCCTGTGGGTGGTGCTGCCCACTCCATCATCATTCTGTCACACTTCTCCGTGGGGCCCATGATTCCTCCAGGGAATCCTTCCTCCTCTGTGGGCACTGATGGTGTGCCTCTCAGAAGGATTGCCCTTGCAAGTACATTTTCTAGTGTCCTTTGATCCTGGTGTCTGCATGGTAGCTTCTTTCTATTTCAAGCTCCACAACTTTTTTGGTCTGAAAACTTCTTCGTTTTTGGAAACCAGAAGTCATGGAAAATTAAAAGAAAAAAGATTATCTTTCTACAGAGCTTTCCATGGATATCTTGTAATTTAAAAACCCCAAAAAATCCCCGAACCCAAAGCAACCCACAACAAAAATAAAACCAAACCAGCATCCCATACCACCCACAAAATCATACTTCTCAAAGGAAACACTTTCCACTTGGTACCATGGGTTACTTCTTGCATGGGACATCTCATGCTGAGCTCCTCAGCCCAGAGAACACCTTGTTAGCAGCTATGTAGTGAGCCATGTCTGCAGCCACTGCCATGCTGAGCCTCATAGGTGTCCAACAGGCAAACTCAAGGCTTCGGATCTGTACTGTGATACTCAATATAAAAAACCTAAATCCTTTCTTGTCATTCTTGTCATTCCTTTCCCTAATCTGAACTCTAGCTTGGCTAGCAAGCAGTGCACCTAGCAATAGCTGCACTTTGAAATTCAGCAGGGATGAATAGCTGGAATAGCTGTGTCAGAGCTTTTAAGCAAGTCTTGTGTCCACACCTGCCTGAAGATGTGCTCCTGTTTTATGCAAGAAGGGAGAATTGTAGGATCTCTGATTTCTCAGAATGGGTTTATAAAAAGTGTCTGCAGAAGGGTGAAGCCTCTGAGCAAGAGCATCCTATGTCTTTTTCCGTAGTAGTATCATGTAGCAAAGAAATGAAAAATCCTTCCTGATGCTGACTCTTTATTAGAATAATCCATTATCAAGCACAGTTGGTAATTTAACAGTCTCACCTTCTTGAGATCCGTGCCAGTGTCAAGATGTCAGACTTTGAGAAACCTGGAGGACTGGCCAATTAGCAGGTAATTGTGTTTTCCTGGGTCTTGGCTAAAAAACTTTTATTTAAGCCTAGGTGGGCTCAGGTACTTGTGGTAGTGTGTGTCTCTCTCTCTCTATCAGTTTTGAGAGGTAATAGGCTTCTGCTGCTTCCAGCAGGTCCTGCTCATCCTGGGCACCACAGCTAGAGGGGAAGTTGCTCTGGGAGCTGTTGGATTGCCCTGTGCAAGTGTGTCTGACCATCCTATTGCTTGGTTGGGTTGCCCAGAGAAGTTGTGGGTGCCCTGTCCCTGGTACTGTTCGAGATTGAGCTGGATAAGACTTTGAACAACCTGGTCTAGTGGAAGGTGCCCCTGTCCATGGCAAGGGGTTGGAAGTACATGTTCTTAAGATCCCTTCCAACCCAGACCATTCTATGGAATGAGGGTCTGTGCATCAGACCCTAGGAAGAGGACTCCTGGAAGCGCCGAGGAGCAGCACTCTAGGTACTAGAGGAGGTAATTCAGGATCTTGAGCTTTGCTAAATGTCTCTCGAGAAAGCTTTGAGGTTTTTGTAACTGTACCTGCTCCCATTTGGAGGTTTTTCTTCCTGGTCTCCTGGAACTCCCAGTCAGAGCAGAGAATGAGATATGCAATGGGAAAGATCCTGACTCCCTGGGACACTGAGGCTTGTTTAAACTCTGCTGTTCTGCCCTCAGCATTGCCAGGAGAGGGGAATTAGTCTGTTTTCTGCTATGTTGTGTTCAGTTTTGCTGACCTATACTTTGCCCGTTTATCTGTTGCCTGGAAGGGACAGTGTTCCTGATGATCTTTCAGCTGGAGAAGCCTTGCAGCATGTCTGCTGCCAAAGTCAGCTGACATGAGCAGTGTTGTAGTGCCAGTGGCACTAAGTGAGGTAGTGTCAGTTTAGAAACAAAATCAGAATGGAAAGGAAGCTTCTAGCTTTGCTTGGGCTATGACTACAAACAACTAAAATGTGACAGGCCCTTGGGCCTCCAGCCTGTGTCATCACAAGGTTCAGTAGGGAGCGGTTTGTGGCACTTCAGAGACAGTGGTTTCAAAGTGGTAACAGGGATATTCTGGGCTCTTGCCAGACCTGGTCCCTCTTGGCTGGGTGTGGAAGTGCAGCGGGGCCTGATATATCTGTGGTGGCCCAGAAACCAGAAAAATGCTTGTGGTAGTGGTGGTTTGGCTGGGTTTTACACTAATTTCTACTGCCTCTAAGCTATGTTGTCTTCACATCACCCCACATCATCCCAATATGTGGTCTAGGGCTCTTGGCCACAGGAGAACTCTGGTAGACAGAGTGGAGGCTTGGGGTGGCCGTAAGAAAACTTTCCTCTTCTCTCTTCCACTAAATCTATAACATTTGGTATGGTGATATGTGTGTTTAATCATAGTTTCAGTCTATATTGCATATAGATTTTGGAGGAAAAGACACTTCACTAGTTAGCCAGAGGAGTCCTGGTTAAAGTTCATCTGGTCAATATGACCATCTTCCTAATTCTATTTATGAAGATGAGTGATATCCCATAATGTCACGTCCCTCATACAGACTGTGATGCTTGTGGGTTTTCTCTCTGCCTGTTCCCGCCAGACAAGTGGCACAGCTGTTCATGCTGTTATGTGATTATTGGAATTGGCACCCGGTGCAGCCGCTCCAGAGGATCTCTCTGCCTGAGTGCTGTGATAGGTGGTAAATGTGTCTCCTTTGCGGGGCTGTGCTGCTGCACTGGGCTAGGCTGGGACCTGTTCATCACTTGTATGGAGCTTGGACAGGGTCCTGCCATGGCAAGATAAAGGGAGTGTTTTGTTATGAATTTGGTCCTTTCACCTCTCTTCTCCTAGTGAGAGTCAGCTCCTTTCAACAACGACCTAATCCCATCTTAGGTGAGCCAGTAAAACTATCAGTGTGCTCAGGGTGAGACCAGTTTATAAATGAAACACAGGGGGTATGGGCATGGTTGTAGAAGCTTTTCCCAGTGTCCTGAATCCCATCTTGGGACCTGAACAGGGCTTATGAAAGATGCTTCACAAGAGCCTGGAAGAGGAGGCAGGTTTGGGGACCCAGGGAAAAGCCTGACTGCTGCTGCCCCAGTGTCTTTCCTGCCTTCCAGGGCTCTGCTCACATTTGCTTCCTGACAGCTTCTGGTGTGGCAAGACCCTTCCTCTGACCCCCTCCAAGTCCCTCTGGAAATGAATATTGCAGGGAATAAATAAACCTGACTGCAGAGAAAGAAAAATACTTTCAAAGTAGGGAAAGACAAATGCCTGTGTAGGGGAACAAATCATGGGAGTAATGTGTGAGACTACATTATTTTTGTTAATTTTTGTAAGATGACTTGGTTCAGCTGCCAGAGCTGAGGCTTATGGGATCAATAAAAAGAATTCAAAGAAGAGAGGATGTATGTAAACAACAGGGGCTAACTCAGTAAAAATCAAGCATGTACTTCTTTGTTAATTAAAAGCAACCCCCTAATTCTAAGATTCTGATGGTTCATAATCCCTCTAAGGATTTTGGTCACTCTTCCCAGCTGTGGCTTGGGTTTGGCTAATGCCAGGTCTGGGCCTGTGGTTATGCTTAGTGTTATGTGTGTATGTGCTGCCAATATGGTCTGTGCCAAGTTTGTGCCTGTGTATAAACTTTTGTGGGATGACAGCTCTGCAGGAGACAAGCCCTGTATGGCAGTGGGGATGGAGTCTGGTGGGATTGCATGCCTGCCTCCCTCCAGCAGCCTCATCTGTTTCTGACACCACCCAAGGGAATGGAGGGCAGTGTCCCCTTCCCTTCCTAAGCACCCTGTGTCTCCTGGTCCTGCATCTGTGTCTTTTGGGTGTTACTGAGGCCTGGTGGGACCCATCCCTCTAGTTAAAATCAAGGAAAGACTACTGGTGGCTTTTCTAAGTGCACAGTAAACACCTTCACTCCCGAGTGATTGCAGCAGACCCTGGAGCCTGTGCAGGCTGGCATAGGGGGGTTGTTAAAGCTGTAAGTATCTATAAGGGCTTCTCTAGCACAGATTGTGTTGGTGGCCTACAGGGAATCATGTACCTCCACCACACATTCCCTGGAAGGGAGATATGTCTGCAGTTCACATCTTCTCCCCCAGGCTGATCTGTACAGGAGCAGCAACGTACTCAGTGATCCTGCTTCCACTCCTCTGGGAAGGCAAGTCCGTCTCAGACCCAGGGTTTGGTGTCAGTCATGTCTGTGACTGTCATTAAGCTGAGGTCACGCTGGAAGGATAAGCACCAGTGACAACCAGGATTGCTTATGACCTTGGCAGTGGAGGTGTTATTATAAGACCTATTACTCATATGTTATCATTATACTATCATATAGAGTATAATTTTATATAATTGCTATTATCTAACTCTGTATTTGTATGCACATGGTGACCTTGGAACACCTGAAGTGACTGCTTTCTTCCCAAACATAATTATATTCCAGTGCATGTGAGACTAAATACATGGCAGCTGCCTGAGGCTTGGAGAAGTCCAGGGGTGATAAGGCACTGGGGCTATGTAGGACATTGATTTGCTGGGGGAGGATGGAGGCATTTTCTGGGGGAAGATGAAGTTATTTTTCTCTTTGGAAATCCTGTGTCACCATCATCCTTGTCCCCCCTAGCTCTGGCTCATTCCTTGAAATGACCATGATTTTGCCTGAAAATGTGCCCTCCGCCTCTTGTTATCAGATTTTGCGCATCCAAAGCTTCCTGTAAAGCTGGCACTGATGTGGGCCTGCTGGGGTTGCTGCTGGGCTGCAGCATTCCCATGGCCTGGCAGGACAGAGGAAGAAGAGTCTGCTTTATACTCTGTGGACTGCATCAAGCAAAGTATAATAGCTTCCTCCCCAAGATTTGTTTTAAAAAATAGATGCTCATGTACTAAAAGCAAAGATGCCATTTATTTTTAAACAGGGTTTAACTAGAAACCATTTGCATTGTTTCATGCTGTATCATTTGTGTTTCACTTACATCTTTGGGAAGGCAGTGGGGGAAAGATGTGCAAGTCCAAGCTGGGAAAGAGAGAGGAAAAAGAAAAACCAAATACTGCTCGGATGTAGGATTCTTCCATTTTCTGTTGTGGTACCCACAGTAAATCCATGGGCTCCATTCAGTGCATTTCTGGGCTAAACTGGGAATATTGAGAGTCAAATGCCCTGAGGTAAAACCCAGCCCACCACCCTGCTGGCATCCCTGAGGAGCACAGGGCAGGTGATGTGTGAGAGAGGAGCAGCAGCGGCACAGGACCAGCACCTGCTCACCAGTGAGCAGAGGAGAAAGTGAGTGTGGGAAGGGAGAAGGAGAGCAAGAGGGAACAGTAGTGAGTGTCAGGGAGATTTGTCTTGGACTCTTAAACTGTTTCCTTGTCTATCATAATGTGATAGACATTAACCATCAGAATGTGACTGCAGGTTGTGCTACATCATTTCTCTTCCTGGGAAGCAATGGAGCTGCCAGAAAAGCTGTGGAGAAGCATCAATTGCTGCCTGTTCTCCTTGCTCTGAATCTCCTGCCTGTGTCGTGGCATGGAAACAACTTGTAAGTGAGGGATTACATGGGTGAACAGGCAAAACAGAGGCCAGGAAACAAAAAGCAGGTTACAATAATTTTCTGACTCAAAGGCTAAAAACCCATGTGGGATTCTTGGCCAGTTGATTTCACAGAGTGGTTTAGCTGTTTTTCCTTGAACGTCACCCAGTCTCTGCTGGGAAATAGCTGATGTGGGCACACTGTCAGACTTTACGCTCCTGGAGGAATCAGAAGTGGTTCTGGATGTTGGAGGTGGATGTTGAGTGTCTGGAAGGTGGGTTTCTCAAAGTGGTAGCTGAGGGGCTGGCACATGGATAGACACCACAGCATGTGTTACCCCGTGGAGACCTTCATGTGTTGCCTAGCTGGGTGTTGGGGTAGGCTCCACAGGGCACAAGAGAGGTACAGCTACCCACAGAGGGAGGGCATGTGGGGACCCTTCTGCCCTGCTCTCATGGGATGTCACATGGGGCCAGGCCTTTTGCCTAGTGGATCCAGCACTGGGGTGGGACAGAGCTCTGAGCTGACATCTTGGACACCAGTGCCTAATCTTCTCCTTCTCCAACATTTTCAGGGTAATTTTTCAAGCCTGTATTGGGACTTCAGATGGGCACATCTTCCTTGACTTGACGCTGCAGATGGGGCTCTGCTTCGTAAGACTTGCAGGCACCCTTGAGCATCCTTGAGCATCCTTGAGCAATGATAGGAGGCTGTGTTAATGTCCTTGTCTCTCCCTGACCTCCTCCCCCACTTCCCCCAAAGATTTTCCCTGTGGGGCCTCAAGGAAGGGTGAAGCTGAGACACTATGCAGAGCCACATTCCTGCACCACATTCCTACTCTCCAAAGTAGGATACCATTTCTCAGAGATGCAGTCCCACCATGGTCATGCACTCAGCCACAGCTGGGCCAAGTCTGGGTGCTGTCAACACTGAGAACAAGGGGCTTGGATAGGTTGCAGAAGAAATTGAATCGTGCCTGTTTGTGGGCTTGCTGACTGGATAGTGGGACACCTCATGGCTTCTGATTCAACAAGTGCCAACTCCCCATATCTGGGAAGAGAGGGGCAGGAGGGGATGGGTCCATGCAAGCTGGTGTCCATCTCTCTGCTCTCTGACATCTAGCAAGGATGAGAATAGAAATGGAATAAACTAGTGAGGTTTGGCCCTGCACGGATTCATTCACAGCAATTTCTCCTTGGCAGGAGTGGGAAGGTTAAATACTGATTTGCAGCACAGCTGAGTGCAAGCTCTGCTCCCCTGGCTGGCTGTGCTACAGCAGTTGGTTCTCTGGAAATAAGAGAAAATTCAGACAGAGGAAGTAGGTTATGTTGCCCAAATGCCATAACATCTGACACATCCAAACAGGATTTGTGTTGCTGGGGTGATGCAACTTCCCATTAACTGGGATAAGGGTTTTACCATGGATTGCTGTGCACTTCAGCTGTGATGTGTGAGGCTCTGTGGGAGCAAAACAGACTTGCTTTTCATGGAAGTTAAAGGATGTGTCTGAAATACTTCAGACACTTCTCTGTATGGAAAATTTCACTATTATTTGCAGGAACAGAGCCCTTACAAGTCTGGAAACAACCTGGCTTTCTTCTGTGTACTGAAGGGCTTTCTAGGGAGTTTTCTTTGCTGCTCTTTCCCTTTCTGCAGGTGTGACCCAAGGCAATGGCAAGGGGTAGGGTTAAGGGATATCGCTGATGTTCTTGCCCCTCTGCCAGGCAGCTGCCCTCCCCACGGGACAAAGCAGAGGACTAATCCAGGGGTTTCAGCTGAATCCCATGTTGGAGCCAAAGCTGCATGAGTGCTCTGGAACTGCAGAAGCAGCCACTGTGGCAAGGGCTGGGGAGTGACCTTCCCAGCAGGTGGTAAATGCAGCTGATGGTGATAGCCAGTACTGTGCCTTTTAGAAAATTAATATCTATTTATCTCTGGATGGGCACTAGAAAACAGTGTTATACTTTTTCTGCTAAAGGCTTTATTTTCTTCTTGGCATGGGCTCTGAAGGGTCTGGAAATGCCAAGGATTCCCTTCTGCTGCCTTTGAGGTTTCCCTGGAACTGCTGTTGGGTTGGATATAAAGCTGGTGAGGCTGAAGGTTGGCTGCTACCAGTGAATATCAGTGGGGTATGCAGCAGGTTGGATTAAAGGCTAGGAAAAAGAGAGAGAGGGTGAAATTGCAGCGTCTGAGTGAAATGGGGCTCTCTGAATAGAATAATCTGAAAATGCTAGAGTGAGGGGCACGCAGCAGACTAGCTGGGTCTAGGTAAGACATCAAATGTCAGAGAGTGTGTTTTTTGAAGGGGCAGCTTTAGCAGAGAGGAGGAAAGCAGGCTTAACAAGGAAGGAGAAGCACACACAGACTGTATGAAAGAACTCTCTGTTTTCACTTCCCTTTGCTATATTTTTCCCTGGTCTTTAGAAACCCGGTGCAGTGAAGGAAGGAACCTGTGCAATGTTAGCAAAGGAGGAAGAAGGAAGTCAGTTTAGCTGGCCAAGTTTGTGCAGCTTTAAGGTGCAAAGCACAGGTCTGCCGAAATGATGTCTGACTCTTTCAGGTTGTTGCCAGCACTGGCAGCTCTCACACTTGCACCCCCTGCCATGGGACTGGGACTCTAGCTCAGGGGTGCTGCACTTTCTGTCTCACACCCCAGCCCTGCCCAGGTGTGTCCTGGCTGCAGAATGGTGCTGGGGTAGGTCCTGGCTCCTGCACCAGGCACGTGTGGCAGAGCAGGCTGCAGAGGAGAGATGAGATATGGGGTTCCTTGAGACGTGGGCTGCTCTGGAATAAGTGTCAGGGGTTGGGTGTTGGGGAAAGGAGAGGATGGAAAAGGGGGATTATGTGCACCTGGTGCTAAATGCATCTGATGTCAAAGGGAAATTGTAACTGGAGCTTTGGCTGTCTGTCAGATCTTGTCCATCCTCTGGTGCTCATCATCTCCCCTTCTGCCAGTAAGGAGTGGGACTGTGGTTATTATGGATATGAGACTGGGGGAATAACTGGGTTGTGTGTTTCTCTTTGCCTTCTGTGGCTGATCAGGAGGGGCTCAAAGCTGGTGCTGGCAGGTTTGGGGCCCCTCAGGAAGAGGCAGGCAGCTTGCAGAAGTAAATACAGAGGATATGTGTTTTATATTGTGTGGTGTGAACACAAGCACTGTGCTGCTGTGGCCAAATAATTCACCTCAGTCCTGTCCTGATGTACCCCAGTACAGCCTCCTCAGCTTCCCTTGAGCAGCACTTGAAGGGTGCTCTCAAGGTGGCCACTGCTTGTCATTGCTTTCAGAGGCTTATGAAGGGTGCATGGTTTGAGAAGCTGCGCAGCTGTGTGCCTCTGTGTGGGAAGTAAAGCTGGGGAAAGCAAACCTATGAGCAGCCTCCTCACTCCTAGTTCTTGGAGCAATTCTGTCATCAGTAGAGTCATATGAAAAGTTGGCTCTAGTAGAAAATACATCAAAAGAAAGGCTGGTGAAAGAAACAGAGACCTTAGAACTGAAGGAGAAGTGAGTGTGTGGGAACACCCTGGAAAAGCTGCTCCAAATCATCATTAGAAGAAAACAGCTCCATCAGAGGGGAAGAGACAGAGATGATGGGGGGACAGAAGGCCAAGGACAGATGTCTGGTAACTGAGGAAGGTTTTCATAAAGCCCAGCTCAGGGCACTCTGCTGACACCAAGTCAGTGTGTGACCCCTGCTGTTGTAAGCACAGCTTGAGAAGGCAAGAAACCAGGGGCAGTGGAGGAAGGATGCTCTGAGGAGGCATCTCCTGCTGGAGGTCCCGATTTGAGATGGACTGGAGATGCAGCTGGTTGAGGGCTTTTCCAGCAGAACCTTATCTTACATGCCACCTGGATGTACAGCCCTCACTGCTGAGAAAGCAAGAAGTAATGTGAGGCAGGTGTGATACAAAGAGCATAAAGAGAATTTGGAAATGGGAACATCCCTCCCGCTTCTTGGAAAGGTAACGCTCGCCTGAGTTGTGAAACTTGTGAGGTTTTGGGCTCCATCTGTTATCTTAGTGTATGTTAAGGGTGCTATTGTGCTTGTAAAGCTGCTGGACTCCAACGGCCAGCAAGCTGTATCCCATGGGACAGGTGTCCTGGGTAAAAGGTATTAATAGCCCCAGGCAAAGTGAGTTCCTAGCCCCCAGAATCTGTCCCTGCCCGCAGGAGAGGGGGTGCTGGGGGCACGCAGGTGGGAGATGCCCACCGGGTTGGCAAGTGCAGTTTCTTGCTGCCATCTAGTGACATTCATGGGTACCTAAAAGTGTCAAAAGATGCCTGGTTGTAGGGCCGGGCGGCTAGCGGAGTCGCTGAACTGGCAAAGACAAAGGGCAGGGAAAATATCCTGAAATACCGTGATCTTTGGATTCTGTACCTCCTGCGAAACAACCGTGGGAAACTCCGCATGCAGAGACAGGTTTTGGCGGGTTATTAGTCATGAAACATATTTTTTATTGGATAACGTTTTTTCCCAAATATGAGACCAAATTAAACCTTTTTTTAAATGTTTTTTTCCTCCATAGCATTTTGGCTCCAGGTTGGAGCAGGTTTGCTTTGCCCGGCTGTGCTCATTCCTTATGACAGTGCCCTGGTGATGCCCCTGACACGGCAAGGAGCCTGATGTAAACTTTGCTGATGAATCTGGGTTGATCTCAATTATAAAAGGGGAAAATACATTTATTTTTGTACTTTCAAATACCTCAGGCTCACCTAGTAATGATGGACTATGACCCATAATTGTTTTTTTCCTATGAAGTGGTGTAGGGCAGACCTAAAAAGGCAGAGAAATAGGACACTGATGGATTATTTAAAATGGCTTATTGGGATCACAGAAATCTTGACCCTCCCAGTTCTAGAAAGTGAATAGGACTGCAATTCATCTTAACTTTTAAAACGGGACTTTCTTGAACTTATAGGTGAAAATCTGTGCATTTTCTAAAGAAATTAAAGAAGCTTCTATAAGTTTTGATTCGGCCAAGATACCACTATAAAACTTGTGAGTCCTTTTACTGCTTCTGAAATAAAAACATGATGAAGATAATATTTTTACCTCGGAAACATTTTTAGAAAGCTTCCTGGAGCTTCTTTGTGTGTGCTGCTGCTGTGGCCCCTTCATCCCAGGATAATATGCTATGGGTACTCAAACCTTTCTCCTGCGTCTCTAAATACTCTTGACAAGAACCACCTTTGCATCCTTTGATCTCCTATCACCTTGCAGGCTTCTTCCCCCTACCCCCATCTGGCATATTGCAAGAGCTGTGATGGAAACAACACATTACACAATGACTTTTCCTCTTATCCTCTTTTTCTCTGCCTTCCTCCCACCCTGAAGATTTGCAGGGAGGCCACGATGAGGTCTTTAGCTGCTGAAATCAGGATGCCTAGAAATAGTGCAGGTATGCCATTACCATTCTTTCAGTCCTTTTTGTTCCCTGGCATCTCAGGGAGTCATGGTGCCAACAGTGATAAATCATTGCTGCTGCTGGTGTCTTTGGGGGCAGCCGTAGTAATTACTTGGAGTGACCCTTGCTTTCAGCCAGCAGAAAAAACCTTGCTATCATCCCAGAAGAGCTTAAATCCTTGATAAGATGCAAACTGCTGGCACCAAGGGCAGTTCATGCAGCCAAGCAGGAATATAATACTCAAGCTACTGCTCTCCAACCTGTGTATTTTTAAAATAAGGTTAATCATCTCTTGTTAAAAAGAGAACAAATGTGTAATGGCCTTAAAAATGTGGTGGTTGTTTATCCATCTATAATGTTTTAAAGACTGCTACAAGGGAATTAGAGATGCCAGTCCCCTTCAGTGGAGTCAGGAGGTTTGTTTGGACACGGGAAGGTGATGGGTGTGTGACCCAGGGGAGCTGACAGCGCACTCAGGCAGGGCTGTGAGAGGTGAATTGAGGCTGCTGGTGGGTCAGACAGGCCCAGGAGGGGATGGTGGTGAAGTACTTCCCTGCTCTGAAGGTGAATCTATCTTTGCCATGATAAGTTTGCTATACTTTTTGATCACTGGGGAGGTACAAAATTGGACAGAGGTAAAGTCAAAAAGCTCCTGGAAGAGGGCAGATGAGACTAAGGTGGTGAAAGGCATACAAAAAGCAGAGCAGTGACTTTCACAAGGTGAGACACATGCCATTTCCGCACCTGCCACATGCAGACAGGCCGAACTTTTCCTTCCCTGGCATGTACTGTGGCACTGCATAACTAATAAAGTCCATCTGGGTTTGAGGAGCCCCTGTTTTGCCCCAATTTGTCCCCAGTAAGAAGCACGAGAGATGTACCTGTAAGTTTTGGGCTTGTGGCTGAGGAAGCTGCAGCGTGGGGGCAGCAGAGCTGCTGCTGGGCACAGCCAGATCCTGATGGCCACTGCACCCCTCCTTTTCTGCTCCCATCAGGAAGGCAGCTCGGTAAAAAGTCTGGCCACACCACATCTGGGCTTTAATTCTGGAGCAGAGTAGAACTTTGGGTGCTACAGGATAGATGTGTCCTCTGCAGCAGTGATGTCATTGGTCACACTTGACAACCAAGAGTCACTACTCAGGAAGGATTTTGCACTTTGTCTTGCCCCAGTGAGATCATCCACAGGAATTTAGCCCACAAATACCAAACCCTCGGCATGTAGCACCCAACAGGTTTAATAATGGCAAGCTGTCAGTGGAAAAGACTCTCATGGATCATTACCCAACACAGGTGCTGCATGTACAGACTAGAAACCAGACCCAATTTGTAACTAGGAGTGTTACGTTTGGAACAGTTTTCCTGGGGCTTATGGTGAAATATTCATAATTTTAAGTTGCCAAATCAAGATTCAGTGTCTTTCCCAAACTCATGGTGTAATGAAGCCATAAGTAATTTGGCTCAGGGCATAGCAAGAGCAGTAGCATATACTCCAAACTTATTAGATGATAGTTCATAGGACTGTTATGTAGGTGATATCAAATCCTAATGTTTGCAATATCTTCCTTGCAAAGGATTCAGAGGGCTTACACTTCCAGAGCTGTTCTATGCTATGTTTTACCTTTTGCTAGAATAAGGATAGGGGAGCAGAATCTAGCAGAGGTCACACTTAAGTTCTTCCCTCTATCCTTTCTTTCCCCCAATATATCTGAGGATGCAAAAATGACCAGCTGGCCTCAATGAACCTAATCAGAAACTGACTCCAGTGAAGTAACATTTGAGGCAGAGGAAAAAGATAATTATTATATTATCTACAAAGTCCCATTCACAGCCTTTCCTCATGCTAGGATCCATGCACACGGCAAGCATTCAGATCAACTTCACAGCCAGCTGAATCAGAGGACCAAAACTGGGACCTAAAAACTCCTTGTAAAACTAATGAGAAACATCTGAGAAAGTGCTTTGCTTTACTTGCATGTCAGGCAGAAAACTGTGTGCGTCTTTTGGAATTTGGATAAACATGTGTAAGCACATGGGTAAACTATAATCCTCTGATATTGTTTGAATTAAATAGAAGGATTAAAAAAAATTGGTCTGGTTTTGTCTTGAAAGGATGCCAGAAGATATAAGTTGGACAAGAAACCTAAGTGAGATTGCTGAAGTTTATGTATCAAACCTAAAGCCCCCAGGCTGAGAGTTGGATGCTAAGGCAGGAAAAATCACAGGCTTAAAGTTTCAGCCAGTCATGTCTTATCAGTCATTTGGGCTGGAACTCCTCAAGCAGAGAGTTTGATTTAAAAGTATGTAATTTTTTGTTGTGTTCAGCCTCGGGGGTTTAACTGAGGGCAGCCATGCCCAGAAGAGGCGATAGGCAAGGGCCTCTAGTGGTGGATATGTGCAGAAATAAAGCAGACGTGATCACCTTGGTTTTTAACATTGCAATCTATTCATTCCCAGCTGGAGCATTCCTGGGGTGAGAAGAGCAGCTGGAGTATCAGACACTGCATCCACACAGATTCCCTTTTCTGTTTGGCTTGGTGGCAAGAGACTGTCATCTCTTTACTGGGTCATGGTGCCTTGCAGATGTTTTAAAAAATCAGTGCTCCTATCTGGACAATAATGTTTAATGAAAGCTTCTTCACTGAGGTTTTCTGAATCTGAAGGCATGCTTTCATACAAATGAGAATGATTTTGGCCTTTTCTTCCAGTGCCCTTGAGGTGGAAAGGTAATGGTGGTTTGCCATCAGGTTTGTCCAGTAGTTCTTGTGGTGACGAGGGACAAATTACTGACATGGTAATCTTAACGCATCCTACTCCTCTCATCAGCGTTAGCTCAAGCCCCTGCTTTCTGTCCCAAGGGAGCTGCATTTCTGGGCTCTGTCAGACAATGTCTGAGCTGGGTAGTTGAAAAAGGAGCTGGCCTTGCCCAGGGAAATTTTTTGTCAAGCCCAGATTTTAACCATGGATGAATTAAAAAAGTTTTGGAATTTAGCATTTGCTTAGCTAACCCATAGAGTCAGAGATCATGCATTTCTAGAACCTCCCTCAAGCTGTGTATGCTTGCAGAAGCAGCTGGGACACTGCTGTAAGTGGCCAGAGTGCCAATGTCCATGGCCCTGGCTCTTCAGCAGCTGTGGTGGCAGAGGGGCTCCGTGGTGGTGGCTTGGTACAACAGCTGGGCAAGCAGAAGTGCCAGGTCCGGGTCCAGAGTGAAAAATCCTTCTTTCCGCCTTGGTGCCATTCAGCTGTGCCTTGTGGGACCTGGAAAACACAGAGGTAGCCCTGAGTGTTGTGGATTTGATCTGCAAGAGGGATTTGGCTCAAATTCACCAGAGGTTTGTTGTATTGGTTTATTTAGGTTTGTCTTTGCCCTACTCAGAATGTCTTTCTTAGTTTGATTTATCAACCAACTCCCTACCCAAGCAGGGAGTTGGTTGATAAAATGTCTGTATTCCAAGACTCCCTATTTTGCTGAGTTAGTAACAGCCCTCTAAAACATATTCCCATTGAAACCTTATTTTACTTTTCCATATTATAGCTAAGTATTGTCTGTATTATTATTAAATATATAAATATTCACAGTGAATTGAATTTACATATATATTAATTTACTACTAAGATGCTTGTTAAATGCTGCCTTCACACATGGGCACTTTTTTGCTTCAAAAGTGTTTTGAAAATAAGTTTTACTTTTAACTGATGCCCAGAAAGAGAGTCTGAAAAATTCCAGCTACTCTGTATCTGTTGCAGTGGACATTGCCACAGTTCTGGTCTCTGGATGAAATGAAACCTCCTCCATGAAACCAAAATTCCTTTGCTCTCTGTGTTCTGATCCATCAGTCTGGACTGCCATGATGCTCAATGAACATTTAGTTTCTGTTCCATGTAGCTGAATTTGACTGCAGTCATCGATCGAGGACAAAATGAGTGTCACCCCAGCCTTCACTGATGTTGATTCCTAGCTCAAGATGCCTGTAGCAGAGATACCTGTGTTTAGCCAGACTTTATCCTATTCCTCTTGTTTTACCTGATTTTTTCCCTCCCTAATGTGTTACTGCAGGACATCTGTTTCTTGTCTTCAGTATGTGAAACAGATTTTCTTGGATAAAACACTTTTAATTCTTAAACTCTTTCCACTTCTTCTCTCAGTTCTCTCTCCTCTGAATAAATTGGCATTGTTCAAACTAATTTTTCTTACTAAGTAATCCCTTCAAGACCTGATCATTCCCGTGGCTCTCATTATTTTACTATTAGTCCTTACCTTCCTTGCACTGTGATGTCCAAAACTGAGGCTGAGACCTTACTCCTTACTCATTGTGAAGGAATAATCTGCTATGTATAGGAGCAGCAAATTTTCTTTCCATTTCCTCTGCAGCTTTCTAATGGGGTCTTTTCAAATCAGTTTCTGTTTTCCAGAAAACTGTCAGTGCTCTGTCATATGTTCATTCTTCAAATCTCTGAAGCTTCAGTATATCTGGCTTCTGTGTGCATTAAATCACTGCCCTTCCCTCTGTTCTGCCTGTTCCTGGCTGTGCAGGCTAACCCACACTCTAGGAACAATGCTGAAGTGTGTAATGCCTGTATATGCTGGAGGAACATGTTGAAGTAGCCTGGTCCTTCCACTGCTTCCCTCCCAGCCAGATCATACCTGGGCTTCCTGGCACCTCATCCTTACAAAATCTTCTTGGCCTAAAGTCTGGAGCAGCCTGGGACTAGGTCCATCTTAGAAATATTTGTCCATCTCCACTGTTACAATCACTAGTGGAGATTATTTAACAGGAGAGGGCAGCTACTAAGAGGGCATTTTTGGGGTTTTTTGAGATCTTTTGAGTAGTTTTGTTTCCTTTTTTTTTTTTTTAAATTTTTTTTATTTTTTCCCCTTTATTTTATTTCTTTGTAACCTCACTCAGTGATTCTTCAGGAATAATTTATTTTCTACCTTTGCAAAGGCTTCAAAGTTAGACTTTTGTTTGATGTGAGTTAAAACAATTTTCGCAGGACACTCATAGAATTTTTCACTGACTGATATATTTATCTGCAGAATATATATTTCCTGATATTTTCAAACTGTATACTGGTAGAATTAAGAACTTTTAAAGGAATCCAGGGTTGTGTTTTACTGTAACCTGATGAGTTTCTTCCACTTGATGCAGTGTAAGAGAAACGTCTTGGTGAGACACCTTGGTGCATAAAAATCAGAGCATCCCTTTCAAGTTCCCTGTTAATCCAAGCTCAGACTTCATAATATTGAAAATATCAGAGCAGTGTCTATTTTAAAATTTGACTCTGCAAGGGAGGAATGGATGGAGATTAAAACAGAATTAGAAAGAAATTTGAGTGAAAGCAACCATGAAACAACATAATCACTGTTCTGGGGAAAGAAGAGTGAAAGGAGCAGAAAAAGAGTAGTGAACTTCAAAAAGCAGATGTCAACAAGCCTGGGAAACAGGTAAATGTGTGTCTTCTGGGAAGATAATCCTAAAGATAAATGAACTGTCAGTTACTGAAACTGCTGTTAACAAAAGCAGAATGGTAAGGTATCCTGATGTGAAAGAAAGAGGAAACCGAGCAGGAGAGCAGCATCCAACTGCACCAGGAGCCAAGACCTAGAAATCAAAGGGACTTATGTGATAGGTAGAAATGGGGACTCATAACTGACAGTGACTGCAACAAAGCAGTGTAAAGCTGCTGGGGTGTAATCGGAAAAAATCACATGTGAAGACAATTAGGAAAAAAAATCTAAAATGCTGCCTTTCTATAAATAAGCAGAGGAAAATACACATCTTTAATTTAATGAAAAGAAGTACAAATAACAGATGAGGCATAAGAGCTGGGAAATCCAACATTTCCTTCACTTTATTTGCAGAAGCATGTTGGCAGCAGGCAGAGTGGTGTGGCATGGCTGCACAGCGAAGTCGGGAAAGCACAGGCTGCACATCGGATGTAAACATTAGGAAACTCTTATGTACAAAATGACTCCTGCCACGTTTATGTTCTGTATTATGGCTCTTATCACTAGGCATTTTCAAGGATTGAGAGCACATTTCCTCCATCTCCTGCAGGAAGGAGCTCATTATTCCCTATTAATTAGGTCTTCAGTCACTAATCTGTTATGTACCTTTCCAGCAACTGTTTACAGATAAGTGTTGTAGGATCTAATTGATGGAGGATAATTAGCTCCTCCCTAATTAGAGTGAAGTGTGCTTCTTTTCACTCTGTGGATGATCGCTTATGAATGAAAGGCCACAAATGGAAAGCTCAAGATGTGCAATGTGTCAGGAACTAATTTGCTTAAACTATTTCTGAAAGCTTATTCAATTAATACCCAAATAGTAGGCTTACACATGAGTGTGTGCGACTGACTTTGGTTGTAGGCAGGCATGTGGTTGCCACAGACTTGAGCATTAATGTCACGCTCAGTTACCATACGCTGAGCAGGCACCATGAGCATCAGGCCTGCCAGCATCAGCATGGAGGATGCAGCATGTGGAAATACAAAAAAAAACCAACAAAAAACCTTCTGGAAGTTTTATCTGCAGCTTCATCATCTCACATAATTGTCTCAACTCTGAAAAAGAACGAGCTGCAAGCAAGCGGTTGATAAATTTTGGGGTGTGCCCTTTTGGTTTTGTTTTATTTTTTTAATGGCTAGCCTATAAAACTTGCAGAGGTGTCTTATTGCCAATGAACAGATATTCAGTGTCCTTTGGAAAACAGATGCTTATATCCCATTTGGCACCAAAATGGCTAGCTATTTTCCAAAAAGCTTCTCTAAAAAGACTCTAGATTATTCTTTCTATAACACAGCTATGGGTTATTGTCTTAATTGGTCTCAGTTGCAACACTTTTACTTCTTTCCAAAATTTGACTGCTTTTGCCTGTGACTGCCCATGGTCTCCTGACTGCAAAAAGAAAACTGGAGATTGGCTGATGATGACTGTAAAATACAAGTGCTGAGGCTTGGAGTATGTGCCCATGTATCAGAGAAGAGAAGACATGGAATTTATATCATTAAAATGTGGATAATTTATTTAATAATCAAATTGTAATTTATATGATTAAGATGCGGATTCACAGCACAGGTTGAATGCAGACATAAGTTTGTAGGCAGATATGCTTATTTCTGGATGAAAACAATGTTTGGTGTTTGACATGACCCTACTGAAGTTAACAGAAAGTCTCCTTGAATTTCTGTGGACTTTAGCTGAGATGGCACAGCTAGAAATACCAAGGGAGAGTAAGTAGGCCTCCTTTCCTAGTTATGAAGAAATCTTGAAATGTGTCCCTTAAGGATTTGAAACCCTAGAAAACAACAACACAAATCCCATAAACTTTTTCTCCCCAAGCGGTTTAAATCAGTTCAGTGATTTGGGAAGTTATGTTCTGCTGCATTGCTGCCAATCTAACATATTGAGTGAAACAGAAACTGGGGAGTCAGAGGGGACATGGATGAGGTTAGGATTACCTGCAAATTTCTAATGTTCCCTGAGACTGGAGAATTGCTTCAGTTCCCTGGAAGCCTAATACTGTTAATCAGTGAAGAAAGATTTCACTGTTTCATTACTTGCTGCAGCTGAAACTCAAGGAAATTACTTGGGTCTCATTATCAGATAAAGTTAAGATTCCAGTATAAAAGAAAACTCTTTTTCACACTCAGGTCGAGAGTAATTTATTTTTTGTACATCAGATTTTAAAAATAGAAGCCAGCACAGGAGAATGCGATAGAACCGCACAAAATCTGGATATGGCAGATTTTCTTTGATACAATAACAGTTTCCAGCCTCTCTTTTATCTTTATAACCATTCCTAGGTATGGTGGGAAGAGATTAGAATGGCCAACTGAGCAGTGCATCTGTCCACTATGAAGCAATTGCCCCTTCTATTATTTTGTGGAGCCTGGAGCTGTAAAAAGGGCTGTTGCCATCACTGGGCCCTGGTGCTGGCCAGTGTACCTTGGAGATTAAAAAATGCTCAAGGGACAGAGTGTAACTGTGCAAATCCATGTAGGGAAGTAGGGCCAGACTCTGTGTCTGGTCTGATCCTCAATTTTCCCTTGCAGGGAGTGAGCCTACAGGCTTTCCCTGGGGCAGGTACCTCTTCTTGGCATCATTGGCACCATGCTTGGGCCTGGATCCTGGGCCCCCTCTGTTCTTCCTTCTGCCTGCTGGAAGGGACCCCTGGGAGAACCTGGTCACTGCCAGTGGCACCCAGCTGGTCCTCAGGCTCCCTCCTGCCTTGCTTGGTGGGAGGCTGATAATAGAGGTGTGCGCTCCCAGCAGAGGTCATGTGGGTCTGGGAATGGCTTTTGAGGCATGGGTCACTCAAAAGTGGCAAATGTCTGTGTGTTGTTCAGTGACCGAAACCAGGTAAACTGTGCCACTGTAAATCCTAAGAAAACTCCTTGCTGTCAGACCTCTGGGCACTTTCTCTTGGGAAGTCTTGCTGTAATGAAAGCTGAGCTGAAGGGCTTGGTTACGTCCTAAGCAATGGCTAATTTCCAGAGAGGTTTTGATGCCAAAGTTCAGATGTTTTTCTTTTCCTTGAAAAACACAGCGCTGACTAGCTTAGGCTAGTTACAAGATGTGAACTTACAGAAACAGGATATGCCAGCAGGGATGACAGCATGAATGTCCCTTCTCTCTCATGTCATTAGAAAGAGATGCAGCTGCCAGCTCAGGTGCCTGAACCCAGATCAGGACTGAAACAAAGGAGAAGCCCAGACGAGGTCTTGTTTTCCTTCTAAATAACTTGGTAAGTACTTGGCAAAACCTCTGGGAGTCTCAGTGGTGAAATGTAAAACTTTCCTGTCCCCTTGAGTCCCCAGCTACATCTGAACAAGGATATGTGACTTTCTGGAGGAAGCTGACATGCTAATTGGGAGGTGCTGGGACCTTCACCTTGCTGCTCTTTGCCAATGTCCATCTTTTTCCTCCTTAACCTGGGAGAGTGGAGAGCTTTGCTTTACAGCCCAGAGGAAGTCTGGAGTATCAGTGTTGATTAAAAAGGGGGAGAGCATGAAGTCTTCCTTGGCAGAAATCTTGAGGGTCAGTGTAGTCCCAAGCCGAAAATTACCCATTCTTTCAGCTAAAGAAAACTATCTGGATGTGCATTATATTTACTAGAGGACTTTTTTGCTTTCTCTTTGTTCAGTGACCAAAACTGGTCTGCTTTTTCTACATCAGTTTAGTATGACTGATATTTAGCCAAAAGTTAAAGTTATTCCTTGAAGGAGAAAAAGCTGATAGATAACTCAGTTGTCTCTGAAGTCAGATGGTACAACCCATGTATAAGGTTGTGTTACCCTGAACTCATTAGCAGTCAAACACTAGAAGGCTGCCTTTTTATCCAGAATCCCCATTTCCTGTCACTTTCTCCCAAAAAGCCCATTCTCCACCTCTCACATAGGCTGTGCACTGTGGCACACCAGTGAAGGGCCTTTCTCCTTCTCCACCTAAATCAACTTCTCTCCAAAACCCTCTCTCATCCTGGCTCTCTGAAACCAAGCTCAGCCCTATCATTTTTTAACAGAGAGACCTTTGATTTCTAAGGCACCTTATTTGCCTTGCTTTAGGAGGGTAGGATGCTCAGCTTTCCATTTCAGTCATGTGTAGGGAGCTAGAATTAGCACCTTGCACAAGACTGAAGTGAAAGTGTCAGCTATGATAGTGGTAAGTGTCAAATAACTCTTACTTGTTTGGTAGCTAAGGTGAACAGCTCTGGAAGAAGAGAAGTAGAAATTGTGTGTGCGCATTTGGATACCTGGTTCATTTTTCAGCCTTTCTTTTTGTGTGGGGAGGAGGTCTGAAATGTCAGCACACAGCTATGGCTCTCCTTCAGAGAATATAACTCTTGCAGTCATGTACCCTCTGGCTTTTCAGGTGCAAAATCACTGGCCTCTCCTAAGCTGAGCTCTCCATTCTTTCTAATAGAGAGTAGAACAAGCCTTAAAAAACTGCAGTAAATTTCTATATCCGTGACTTTTCTCCAGCACTGTTGTGAGGAAGGGGATTGTGTCCTTTGCTGCTCTCCACAGGTTTCCCACCCTCCTGAGCCTGAGAACTGCTCACAGCATGCAGGGAGGCAGGGTGAGCAGGCAGGGAAACCAAAACGAGCCAATGCTGAGGAAACCTATGAATGCTCCAGGAAACTTGTGCCTTTGACTCATTGCTACCCCTTAAATGTGACCTGGTGCACAAGTGAACAGCAACCCAAGGAAATGAACCACAAAGGCAGCTTTTGAGAGAACAGGATACCCCTTTCTCTAGCACTGGCATATAACCAGTTCCTCTCTGAAGCCTTCCTTTATGTATTTCTTTTCTGTACCTGAGGTGCAAATGAAAGGCAAACAATATGGGTCAGGTGTGATGGTCTTGGGTAATGAACAGCTGGGAATAATTACCTGCTACCAGGAGGAAGGATGATGGATGGAGGCGAGGAGCAGCTGTGTGGCATCTTCAGCTGGCTGCTGTGACAGGAGGGGAATCAGAAATGCCCAGAGAAATTGCTTGGAGGGGCTGTGGGGCTAAGGCAAAACATTAGTGCTAGAAACAGGCTACAGCACCCTGCTGGGGAAACACTTTCAGGGACATTTCTTATTGTGAGTCCCTTGTGCTTCCTTCTGGAAAATTTAATATTAGCCTTGGCTTCCAGCAAGACATATATTTCCCTAATGGGCTGTGGGAAGTCTCCACTCCGCTCTTTTTAGCCTGGAACTGTGAGCTGAGGTGCTTCACTGCCTTTCCATGTAATATGAAGCAGGAGCAGAGAATGTCGAGGAGAAAGGGGCAGCAGGCTGAGGCCAGCCTGAGTGTTCACATGGGAACAAATGTCCTTCTAAAGCTCTGGGATGCTGTGCCTGAGGAGGGAAGAATGAGTGGAGCCAGAGGGCCCCTGCTTTCTGGGATAGCAGAGCCAAACTCGCATATCATGGGCTGTGTTATATGGCTGGGACAGTTCCTGCAGACACCAGCTTCTCCCCATGGCTATTTCCTACAGCTGGGGCTGGGAGATTGCTGTCACCAAAATGCATGAGAATCTCCTACATAGCCAGGAGGCCAGTGAAGAGCCCAGGAAACTGTTCCCCTTAAATAGTTAAACGGCTGCCTCTCGACAAGCACAATGTCACATTGAATTTGAAACAGGGAACTTTTTATATTTTCCCCCCCGATTGTGCTGGCACCTGGCAGATGCCTGTTTACCACAGGCATCCATACACACAGCAATCAAAGGAAATCAGAGGCACGGATTAGCAACAGCTGCAAGTCATTAGTGGCAGCCATGGGAAAGCTCAGCTCTGCACCCCGCTTCGAAATAACCAACGTGAGTATTGCAGAGCACAGGGGTTACCGCGGGGCACTCTGCGGGCACCAGGGACAGCAAACAATTGCCTCGCTTGTCTCTGGAGATGCCTTCTTCCCTCTCCCCAAGGCAGCAGTGTGTTATCGATGAATCAATCACGCTTTATTGGCCCATTGAGCATTAACTCTTTGGGAGGCTGACTTTTGCTGACTGGGAGTTGTCAGAGCTGGAGGACGGGGTCTCCACCTGTACAAAATTTCTAGTAATTCTTTATTTTCTTTGGGCTGACTGCTGGCATTTTTGGCAGTGTCTCAACACAAGTGAGGACTTGGGATCTCCTAGAGTTAATGCTCATTTTACAGGAAGTTTCATTAGAGTGAATGCAAAGCAAAAGCTGACCAAAAGCCTTATTTGTGTATCTGATTTCTTTATTCAATTCATTTTGAACCAGAATAGAGTCCAAATTTTATTTAAAAACTTAGTGTTGATTGAAATTTCCATTGCAGATTTAGGCAGCTTGGGTTTCTATTTTGATCAGTCCCCGGAAAAGCTGATTTTACTTCAAAGCATCTCTGACTCTTGGAGGAGCAGGAAGCTGGTGCCCTATTAATAGAGAGCAGAATCCAGCATCACTGAGGCGTGGCTGATTCCCCAGCAGTCCTGACATATCTGGCTGTATCTGCTCTCCTTTCTCTCTGGCTCAGCACGGCTTTCACCATCACAGGTGCAGTATCCAAACTGTGTGTGTGGTCTTTGTGGCCCACAAGGAGTACCTGCCTGCCTTGCTCCTGTCAGATGGGAGCCCCATCCCTGCCTTGCAATTGAGGACTGCCATGAGGAGGTGGGAGCATGTGAAGGAGTTGACAGCAAGAAGTACAAATGCTGATATCCAGTACTTCAAAACACCCCTCAAGCTTCTGCTTTTTCTCAAGGAGGGGAATAGAAGGAAGAGGAATAGAAGCAAGGAAAGTAGTCACAGAGACTAAAAATGGAAATGGGGGACAGAAAAAGACCTTTCTGGAAAGGCCATGGTCAGCCTGATCCTTGTAGCCCCTGGGTTTATTTCCAGCCCCAAAAACTTGAGCTACTCTCAGCTTCCCACCTTCACCTTGCACCACAGATCTTATTTCTTATTTTCAGTCCCAAGCCTCGCTAATTACTAAGGTTTGGTCAGACCCAGCTTTCTCCAAGTCCCTTCCTCCTATGTTCTCCCTGCTGTAACTACAAAATTTGAATTCGGTTTCCCCAGGGATAACAGCATTTATGTGGAGGCAAAAATGGGATTTAGCCTTGTGTTCCAAGGCCTCTTAGCTGGCTCTGCAAACAGTAAGGAACATGCAAACAGAACATTAAAGGTAACAAAGGGAAGTATAATTTTAAAGTAAAAGAAAAGTGAATAGTCTCAAAAGACAAAGCATTGCAAGCACTTGCATCTCCTAGTGCAAAGATGAAAGCAAGGAGGAAAGAGGGTGAAAGAATGTTAGCTCTGACACTCCCTCAGTCCTGCTGCTGTTTCCATTTGAAAACTATTTTAGGATCACAAAAGTCTACAGAGATCAAGACAGGTATTTGTAAAGGAGCTTCGTTGCTACAAGCTGCAGAAAGTAGGGTGGCTTTCTGTGTGGTGCCTTAAGGAAGTAGACCATCTTTGGGAAAATCCTAGGTAACTGCTTGTTTTTAAAGGATTTAATGATTTTTTTCTCTTAAGTTTGTGAAATGGTGAAAAAGTGCCTCTCTCATTCTTACTTTTGCTAAAAGTGGTGAGTAAAGGAAGATGCAAATTTCTGAAGAGTTGTTTCTAGGGTTTTTTTGTCAGTAGGAGACACTGTTTTCTCCATGTTTTTCTGTCCTATCTTCAAATTAGGAGTTAGTGTTTTACTTGCTGAGTTACAAATCACGCCGGTTTTTGTTTTGGTACTTCAAGTAAGTCTGTGGTTCCTCCTGTGCTTCAGCTCACTGTAGTCTCACTGGCTGGTGTTCAAAGTACAGTGTGCTGTGCTCACTTGTGATGCTCAGGTGCTCTGGGCTCTTTGCAATTCATTCTGCAGTTCCTTCTGTTCCAGCTAGATGTGGTAATCCAGACATTTGCTGGCTAATGTTCTGACAACGGTGGATGGTAACTTGTGAGAGGGACTTTGTTTTCAAAGCTGGCAAATAGTCATATAAATGCTATGCCTTCAGAGAAACTAACTCCATATCTTCCTGATATTCCTTTTTTTTTCCTTCTTTTTCTTCCCTACCTGTAACTGTCAAGTTCATGTTGAAGGGACCGTGGTCAGTCTCTGAACTCTGAGTAGAATAAGTGCTGAGGTGCAAAGAAAATCTGAGGGAAGGTCAGCGAAAAGGTAAGGGTGTTAGAAAATCTGTTTATGAAGTGAATCTAAAGAGGTTCGTGCATTTCAGTGAATCAGAAACAGACTGAGGGATAACTTGATCATTCCATATAAGTACCTATATTTGGAAGATGTAGACACCTTTTCCAGAACAATTTTTCTGTGAAAGAGCTGCTGTCTAGTCCCTGCCAGTTCCCTGAGTTTAATCTTGGTAAGAGAGATGGTGTTGCAGGTATTTGAGTAGTGCAAATAGAGGAGCAGATCAGCAGAGGAGAGCTTCACTTGCAACTTTAAAAGGAAAAAAAAAAGATAAAATAAATTTTTTTTCCTTTTAGCAATAAGATTGTGTGTGGACTTAGCAACCACTTTCTTGATAAAAGGATCCCTTCATTCATCGCTATCTTTGTGGATATTCAAGAAAGAAGGGTTTCTTTTAATGGAGTAGAGTGCTGTGATTCCTGTTGGGTCACAGCCTGCAGAATGGATGTCAAATTTAATTCTTGCTTGCTAGTAAGGGTTTTTCCCTGCTTGGGGGACTTGTTCTCCTGTTTGTTTATCTCTTATTTTTCTGTGAAATATCATGGTCAGTAGAACTCTGGATAGGGGATCTAAACCCTCATGGATGGGGGTGGTTACATAATGCCCCGAGTCAGAATGATGTGTGGGGTCAAATGATGAAGACCTTAAGGCTTTGTTTGCTTTCCTTTGCAAAATAGGACACAAATTGCCTTTTCAAGACATCAAAATGTTGAATTGTCTGAACAATTGAATTTCCACCCATCACAGAGCTGTGGGGTCTTATAGCATCACCAGCCCTTCCAACTCTTTCTGGTACACAGACAGTGGTGTAGGCTCTTGAATCAACCTTTCAAAAGTGTAAAACCTGGGCTTTGTGGGCAATGTGAAACACCCTGGCATAGGTAGGAAAAAGCGGTCTGTCAAATCACTGTTTACACTTAAGACAGTGTCCCATGGGAAATATGAATCTGATGTGAAAGGCCCCAATTTCCAAGTGTCAGATTATTCACAGACACAAGGAGGGGAAATTAAGGATAGATATTAAGAAGAAATTCTTTACTGTGAGGGTGGTGAGTTACTGGGACAGGTTGCCCAGGAACGTTACTACTGCCCCATCCCTGGCAATGCCCAAGACTAGGTTGGATAAGACCTTGTGCAGCATGGCCTAGTGGGAAGTGTCCCTGTCCATGGCAGGAGGGTTGGGACTAGATGATCCTTAAGGTCCCCTTCCAACCCTCGACGTTCTGTCATTCCATGTGTAAGATGCAGACTTTGGTACTAACTTTCAGAAGGAGGGGCAGGAAGTACTGCTGGTAGTTTGCTTGTACTTGGAAAACCAGGGATCTCCTGTAGGTTATGTATGTATCATAGCTGCAGACCCTACAGAGAGAAGGGGTTGTGAATATTGAAAGATGAAGCTTAATCTCCCTTCTGTAATTAATGACTTCTATGCTAAATCAAAGTCAGTGTTTTCGACTTTTTGAGTGTGCACGAGTAAGTAGGTGAAATATGTGTTTGAGGAGCCCTAGAAGGAAACTGGAATCTGGATTTGTACTAAGCAGTTTTTGTCAGTTCATCCTTAGAGATTAAAAGCAAAAGTTTATTATTGTAATTCTGTTTCTTTCTTTACCCCAGCAGCCAGAGAAAATGATATACAGAGTTTTGGTCATTTTATTTAGAAGCTGCCTAAAGTGCCTGATTGCAGCCTGTTACCTGGTTTGAACTGGTTTTCTTGTGTGAGGTCTGTTGCAAACAGGTCACTAACTTGTATCTCAAAAATTCTTGACAGGGAGCAGTGGCCTTCACCCAGCCCATCCCACTCTAGTCTAGCATGGGCAGTCACAGCTGTGCTTGGTCAGCCTCCTTGCTCCAGGGACTGCAGAGGAAACTTGTGTTTCTGAGTTTAGCTGCTGTGAATAATGTCCAAGCTGGATGGCTGGAATTGCTCTAGGAGGATGCTATGAATACTTGTCTTTATGTAGCACTGGCATCTCCATTCAGGAGGGCCTTGAATGGAGCATCTATACTGATTTAACTGCTTTTCACATCTGTTGGAGGCTGTATGTATGTACCCTTTCAGGTCAAGAAAAATGATTTTGTAGAAACCTTGCTATTAAAATGACTTGCTGCTCAGGATTAAAAACCAGAATGATTCCATTTTCCACTCCTGACAAGCATCTCTAAGTCTCCACGAGTACAAATACTCAGAAAGACTATCTCATTCTTTCCAGGGGCTGTAGTGTCTTTGACAAATCACAGGGTTTTTTCCTTTAAATAAAGCCCTGGGGTGCTTTGCAAGATGCTCTTGGTTCTGATTCACCATCTGAGTGTGTTTGTACGTGCAGGGGGAATGAGGCTGTGTTGCACATAGCCCTAGAGGCCTCATTAAATTGTGATGTGTGGCGTCACATTTCAAACTCACAGTTCTTGCTGTCCCTAGCTTAAAACTTGATGCAAATGATGAGTAACAATGGTCCAGAAGCTGTCTTGATGAAAAAAAAATGTCTGAAATTATCTGAAATATCCACTTGTTCTATATCCTCGGGTTTTCAATTGCTCAACGCCAAGACCATTGTACTTGAGCTGTCAGAGGTGTGACGTGCCCTTTACCCCCCTCCAAAACACAAAGCCTTAGAACCAAGTAAGCACTTTGGAAAATGCTCTTCATGACTAATGTGTGACTGGCTGGGATGTGTTTGGTCGTGTCTTTACACTCTCATTTGTGTTTCCTCAGGAAATCTATCAGTGCTGTTTTGATGAAGGTCAGCATCTGTTTGTACTCATTTAACTAAAAGAAATGCATCGAGAAGGTCAGCAGCTCTCTTAGACCTGAGAGAATAATTAGCAATAAATTATTCTACTACACAATTGTATTTTTTCCCCTATTTGTTAATTATCTTCAGCCAACTTATAAAATGTGTCAGCACTAAAGGAATTATTCACAAAAAACTACTTGACCAATAGTTTGAAAGGGTGCTGGCAGGTGCTATGGAGGTGGCATGTTCCCTGCCTGGAGGAAGGCCAACAGGGTCACCCTGTGGTGGAGAGTGGGCAGGACACATGCTATTGGGCTAATCTTGGTGTGGAGAAGAGATTCCTCTTGGCCGTGCACAGTTTCTGTTCCTTTTGGCTCCAAGGTGCACTCCTGATACCCCCAAAAAATCCCCAGGTAGGGAGCAGCAGGCTAGTCTTGGGGTTTTAGAGAATGTAAGCTGCGATTTGTTTGCTCAGAAGAAAAATCTTTAGTTGGGGTGTGTTAATATCAAGCTCTCAAGACCAGCGAACCAAAACAAATCCTCCCTGTGATAAGAAGAAGTTGGTATTATTTCAGAGAGATCATGGTACTATGAAATGGTTTCAAATGGTGACTCAGTCAAGTTGTGATTTCTTTTTTTCCTTTTCTTTTTGGCAAATGTGTTCTGTATGTATTTCCGCCCCTTTGGTGCTGAGCATGAAAATATGCATGAAAAAAGAGGGAAGAACAATATGCTGATGGTGTTTGGGTTAATGTCTGTCTAGTAGAAGTCTGAGTTGAGATGTAGGATTTGCACCACAAAGCAAAATTATAATTCTAATTTTATAAAGTTATATAATAAAATTATAAAGTTAAATTATATCCTTCATGTTTCAGTAATTATTCTCATGAATGAGAACTATTGGAAGAATCTGTCTACATCCACTTCGGGTCCAACCCTGTTCTTGTGTGAAACACTAATATAAACCAGGAATCTGGTTAATCTTTGCTGGTCTGTGCACTCAGTATGCTACTTTTAAATTATGACAAGCAAGGTGTTCTTATAGTTACTTAATAGATTTAAGTGATTCAATTTCTGACTTAACAGTATCTCAGAGGGGAAAACAAGTCTATAATAAAACACTACTTCATTCAGAATTTGTTATTGTGCAATGGGGCTTATGGGCAACATCTTTGTGGAGTCTGCCTGACTGTTTTAAAGCTCACGATTTTGTGTGTGACTGGATGCAGTAACTTGTTGACTTTTGCTGTCCTTGTGTTTGTCCTTTTTCTAGGAGTATCTAAAAGTGTTGACCCAAAGGCCGCTTTCTATAGTGGTAAAAGATAAGCCTGTCCCTATCTAGATTAGTCTTTAAACTTCAGGGGCATAACTCAAGGAGGACAAAGATGTAATGTTAATGAAATAAGCTCAAGTACTGGCAATCAAGATAATTCCTCAGGATATGTTTGATTGAGTATTATGCTGGCTAGTAAATAACCCTCCACCTGCACTGATTTCTTTTAAAATTTGTTTGCATAGTTCATGCTTAAGTGGATTTAAGATATCTTCAGAATAATCTTGACATGAAGAGGCTGCCAGAGGACAAGAACAGTCTTTCCTCATTGGTTTACTTGTTCCACAGCTTGGAGAATCACAGCTGATTGATACTGTTTCCATTTAATTACACATAATTTTTCTGTTTTGCTACCCAGTGAGCCAGGAGAAGAAAACAATACTCTGTCTACATGCAAATCTTCCAATCAACAATTTAAAACCTTTATGCTCCCAAATTTGTTCTCTTTATTTCAAAATGAAAATGTATGTGCTTGGTCAGGTTCTTACAAGTTTTCATCAACTGGGGTCACTGTCACGGACATTCAGACCTGTAATTTAGTGCAGGAAGCTTCCTCCTCCCATTCCCTGTATGCTGGGGATCAGGGTCAACATTCAGGCCTGGTGTCAGTGTTCCCAGCTCCCATCTTTTTGGGAGGAGGTGTCCCACAAAGAGTAGATGTTCTGGTCCACGTGCTTCTCGTGCTTAGAACTGAGCCCCTTTCATGCTGTCACAACCTTCAACCCTGTGCAGGGAGGTCTGTACCTGTGTTTTGGTGAATGCTGTGGTGCAGGCACCTGGAATGTTCCATTGATTG
Organism: Erpornis zantholeuca; assembly: GCA_013400515.1. Taxonomy (NCBI): domain Eukaryota; kingdom Metazoa; phylum Chordata; class Aves; order Passeriformes; family Timaliidae; genus Erpornis; species Erpornis zantholeuca. The sequence goes on from VZTN01006134.1 coordinate 150,694, forward strand.
CACTGGTTTAATGAAAGGTGCTGGGGCAAAGACTGAATATAGAGGGATAGGCCGGGGAAGTTAGAGGCTTCAGAGGAGAGATTTTAGAATTGATACTCCAAGGTAGAAGCCAGTGGGAGTTTACTGTGGACTTGGATGGAGTTCTTGGGTGAAGAATTTTTGCATGGATAGGGGGAATGTTGTTGGAGGCAGGCAGGAAAGATGTGTATGTGTCCAGCGCCTCTTGGCAGTAGAGTCAGCAGAGGCCTATGCAAAGCTTTTGGAAAGAAAATAGGAAGTGCTGTAGGGAGGAGGAAAGGGGGAAAGCTAAAAAGTATTTTTAGTAGAGAACAGCCCATGTTTCCATGAATGATGGCAAAGCCTTCCTGCTCTAGTTTGGAAAAGTAAATATTGGCTGTGGGAACAGTGCTCCAGATGCACTGAATCTGCTTTCCTAGTATTGGTGGGCTCAACCCTGTGGACCTGAGGCTTATGTTTGGTTAATCCAGATGCTTCAGAGTGTTGGAAGGCTGATTTTTGCCTTGCCATGCCTTTTTCTTTAGCCAGACAGCAAGTATGCTCCCTGAGCAAAACCAGGCAATCTGTGTCCCAAGCAAGCCTTACTGAGTTGTACTGCAACTTTATGATGAAGACCTGAAAGCTGATCCTACAGTGTGACAAAAATATGGAGGGTTTTAAAGAAACCATTGTATAATCTCAGCTGTGCTTTTTCTTTTTTATGAGAAATTTTTTCAGCACAAATGGAGTGTTGAGTCCAGTTGTTTGGATGAAGGATGGGGTCTCCTGGCACTTTATTGCAGAGAGGTGGGAAGGCACCAGGTGCTGTGGGCCAGCTGCTCTCAGTGGGGATGTACTGTGTGGGACCTCCTCAACTCCCAGGGCCAGGATGCCCTTTTGCCCTGGGGACTGTGGCATCTCTCATCTCTTTTCTTTCCTTCCCCTTCTCTTTTAAATTCTTGCAAGCCCATCTGTTTTTACCAGGGCTGGTGACTAATGCAATAACTCTTATTAGGTCAAAATAGCTGAAATCATACGGCAATTACACATGAACGCTCACATGCACACAGAAGGGTTGTTCCCCCTGCGCCCCCCTTTTCCCATCTCTGGAACAAAACATTCCCTCACTGTTCCGAGGGCTGGAGCAGCTGCCCAGCTGGCAGGAGCAGAGATGTTAATGCTGTCAGTGAAAGGATGAGTCACTTTGCAAAAGTTATTTAGGAGGGTCACCCTTCTTGTCCCCTTTCCCCTCCAGCCACCAATCCTTGTGGGTTCATCAGATGCTGGAGGTCTGCACTGGCTGCTGCCTGCAGAGAGCACAATGAAGGCTTGTCAGGGCAAGAAGGCTCCTGATGGGAGTTATAAAAATGAGTAGCCCCATCTTTGACTGATCTGTTAGTCTCCTGAAAAAAGCTTTTGCCTGTCTTGGAAGCATGTGATACTAGCTCCAAGGCTGCCCTTTTCTTCATTTCTGTGTGTGGTGGTTTTTGTTTTTTGGGTTTTTTTAAAATTAATTTGAAGGGAGTTCCCAGTGTGTGAGAGGAAAGGAGAAGTAAAAGATGTGAGGAGAACAGAAAACTGTAATACAGCTTCCTTTTTGTTCTTATTTTTTTGGAAATAGGTCACTAAAAATCTCTCTCCTTTCTAGGAAAAAACAGTTCCTTTAAGTTTTTTGGAGGATGCAGAGCTCTTCTAAGACCTATCTCCAGCTGAGACCCCTTTCATGACCTGAACCCATAAGATTGTGACTAATGTTTACTGCCTCACCAAAATCCTGTGGGACCAGAGTGCCCCAGGAGCCAAATCTGGCACAAGAAACTACTTTCTCCCTCACTGAGAGCTTAGCAGTGTGCTCCCAAGTCAGCACCAGGACTGTCATAGGCCAAACTTGGCTTGTTTACTTTCTCAACTGGGAAAAGTTCTGACTTTTGTGAAAGTAGCATTTGAAAGAAAGCTGGGGGCCAGCTGCTGTGAAGGCTGTTATTGGTGTAGTCATTGTAGTTTTGCTGATTAGATATGTTCTGATAAAGAGAAAATAGAGGTCTGGTCATCCTCCCTATTTGCTATGCTTTTCAATTCTCTCTCTTCACCTGGAATTGCCGAGTGGCTGCCATGGCTGTGCCAGCACACTCTCACGTGCCTGCAGTGATGGAGACCAAGCCCTGCAGCTCTCCTTCCACAGAGGATGGCCCCTCAGGCATGGCATTGTGCTGAACAGGTGTGGTGTCCCCTGCATGGCCTAAACCACCTCAGGTGAGGATGCCACCCTGCAGAGTTCTGGTTATTAATGCTGAAACTAAGCTGTTGCTGAGGTCATGCTGATGAGGCAGGACTGGACGTTGTTCTGGCCTCTCCTGTGATTTTTCAGTGTGTAAAGTGACATGCATGGATCATCTTCTGTGTCCTTCTTCTTGAGTCTATGGCACCTGTGAGAGGCTGCTGAAAACTTTCTATCACTTCTTAATGTCACTAGTTTCTCTGTCTTCTAATGTGTGTCAGCAAGTCTGCTAGAAGTTGCATTGGCTGCTAGGAGGGTTCAGTTTCCTTGATTCCTTGATCCTCACTTTCCTGTCATTGGTTTGGAAATTATAGGAATATTTTTTAAATTTAGTAGAGGGAGAAAGAAGAAAAAGAAAAAAAGACAAAAAGTTTTTGAGAAGATTCAGGCATCCTTGATGACAATAGCTCTGGCTGGATAGAGTAATAAAATTCTAAATCAAATCTTTTGTTGCTTTTAACACTTAAAATGTTTTGACACTTGTCATCATTCCTTTAGAAATGTTTCTCATCACTTCTTAAGTGATCTGCTCATGACAGGCAGGCATGCAGTCCCTTTCAGGCTGTGCCACAAACGGAGACTCGCTGGCTCACAGTACTGATGTGGCAGAGACTTCCACTGATAGCCAGTGGCATGTTCCCTTCTGAGCAACCTATGCCCTTGCTGGAACAAAATCTAAACCTAGCTGGTTAATCCCACGATTTTTTTTTTATTCTAGATGATCTGATGCTAATATAACAAAAAAGTTATTCCTTATTCCTAAAAGCCAGAAAAGTGTGCATGTGTGTGCACGTGTACATGTTTTTGCCCTTTGCCTCCCTCACTGCAGCTTTCCCCTGGTGTACGAAGGTAACTGTTTAATTTGGTAGATAACTTGAAATTCTGGTGTTTGGAAATGGCAAGCAACCTAGTAAAGCAAACTTGCATGTGTAAGTGGGAAAGAATGGTCTCTTGATGGCATTTAAATCAATATATTTTTAAGATAGTATGTTCCCTTCCTTGCTACCTCCCTGGAAAGATATCCGTAAGCTGACCATGAAATAACAAGTGCCTTAGTGTCCTGACAGAAAAAATACAAACCCAGAAAACTCATCAGTGGCAAACCAGTCTTGTATGATTTTGTGCGTGTCTAATTGGCCCCATGTAAAATACCAAATTCAGCCTGAATATTCAGATTAGAGGACTTAAACAGCCTCTACCAGAAGTTTATTCTGTTCTCTGATATTTTTGTCCTATTTTCAACCTTTATAGAGGTGACACATCCCTGCTCAGCGTTACTGGCTGCGTATTGTCAGTCTGGAGTACTGGCGCTCCATCTGTGAGCTCCGGCTAGCAGCAGGTACTGTAAATCATGGAGATTCATGACAAGGCCGTGAAGTTTTCTGAAGGACAAATTGCAGTATCTGTGTAGAAAATCACAGTATCTAGTAACCAGGAGTGGCTCTCGGTTTGTTAAGCACTGCTGAGATGTGTTTGGTGATGCTTCAACCATTGTGAGTAAAATGCACAGAAAACACAAGTGCATTAATGTATGTCTTGAATCCCATCTTCAACTCCCTTCTTCCTCATGTGCTCACTTTCACACTCGTGTGTATGCTTGTTGCCTCCAGAAGAACTGAGCTGAAATGGAGCATTGGGCTGTTCCAAGGTTTCTTTTTAGATTTGGGAATGGAGGAGGTTGAGTCACTCGAAAGCATGTGTCCCCACGCTGCTACAGGATGTACTGGCTTGGATGGGAGGGACCAAAGCGTGGTGGGTCTGGTATCTAAACAGGCACAGTCTGGAACTCTTCCAGTCTGTGGTGACATAGGCTGCTTTGTGGTGATGTCCTTGGAGAGTCAGCCTGGTTAGTATAGAAGAAGGTGCAATTTTGGATTCAAATGTGCACCTTTTGCACAGGTTTTTGGATCTGTTCTTCTAAATATTGTAGGTCTTGGGGGGTCCTGTGGGATGCCAGTAGATGGGTGCTTCCAGATGGTAGAGACTGATGGTAGGAGCTTCTGGGATTTAGGAGGAAACTAATAGTGACCAACAGGGAGAAAAAGGTTAAGCAAAGGGACCTGCTAAGAGGATGAGCCAGCAGCAGCCTGAAATAAGTAGTTCGCACTGTAGGATGTGGTGGAAGAGTGCTTAAGGCAGATTTTTGCTTGTGAATCGAATGCAGCGAATTCAATGTGAACTCTGAAGGGCTGATGGTCAGAGCTGACCCTACGTGTTACCTGTGGAACTGCCAGGGCTGGTCAAGGTGGGAAGAAGGAGTGTGGCGGGGAAGGGGGAAGCCCTGGGGGCTCTCTGTACAGCCTCTGCAACCCTGCTCCATCTCCTTGAGTTCAGATGGTGTGCAGAGACACCCTTGGACTAATATGGATGTACTCAACAACCATCTGCAGGGAACTGTGCCTGGAGAAACTGCCCTGGCACGTCCCTCAGTACATCCCTGGGACATCTGTGCGTGCCTAGCTTCATCCTCTGTATTTCCAGCTCTTCACATGAATTCTTGAGGGAGACGAGAAATGAAGCTATTCCTAGAAATTCCACTGCAGTTACATGTCTTTTTTCCTTAACTGGCGGACTCATCCTTGCTTCTTTTTGGTGCCAATGTTAACACGTTTTTTGGCTGTTAAGGGTAGTTTTTAGACTTGTTTAGAAGAATCTCCTCCCTTTTCCCTGTGTGCCACTTGCTGTGCTCTAGGGAAGGGTGCAGGCCCACGACTGTTGAGTATTTCACTTTATAGACTTTTCAGTCAACATGTTTCTGTCCCAGTAAGAACCTGGGCTCAGCCCAGAGCAGCACTGTGGTGCAGGTAACAATAATTGCATTGCAAATAGTTTCTGTGCAGTGCCTGAGCTGTATGGGGCACTCTAAGTTATGAAGCATCATTTTGGCTTTAGGGTACCTGCTTACAGCCTGGTATGAAGACTGTGTATAAAGCCATGAGAGAAGGGCATGTCTGTGTGCTCTTACACTTCAAATCTCCTTGCTTGGGCTGCCTTACTGTCCTAGGCAAGACTTTCATAAAAAATATGGTTCTGTCCTTGGTGTGCTTTCCATGGTGCTCTTGAAAACAGGAGAGAGATGTGCTTCCTTTAAGGCTGGCCCTGCTTCAGATTTTCTGGAGCCCCAGGTGTGCCCCACCGATCACCCTTGCCACCACTGAACACTTGTTAATGCTTCTGGCAACAAAACACAGTTGGTGACTTCTGCTTCTCCCTCCCGCCTCGATCATGAAGGGGGAAGGAAGGGGGGAGGGAAAAAAAAAAAAGGGGGTAAAAACCCAAAAAGCATGTGTTGAAGGAGAAAATTTGCCAGCTCAGTTTGGGATCAACCTGCTTTCCACCCTGCTGCCTGGGGGATTGTTTTCAGTAGTGATGCCTTTGGCACCGTGCCTGACAGCAGCCATTCTCTTCAGTTTGCTGCTCCTAAAACACACTTTGGGCAAACTGCGTTTCTGAATCCAGTCCACAGGAGTGTTCTCACTTAGGACAGAATTTAGCTGCACCCTGGAGTCAAACTGAGACTGAGGAGGACTTGAATGAAGGTTAAAGAGTGGGAATATACAGTTGAGACCTGGATCTCATTTTCAGGCTGTAACCACCCTGTTGCACCAAGCAAGACCTGCAGCTGAGGCAGGCCTGGTCCCTCTCTAGTGTTAGCAGCTGGATATAAGGAGAGACACTGGGACTGACTACCCCTGTTAGGACAGGAGTCTGGATTTTGTTGATCCTGCACCCTGAGTGCATCAGCGATGTGTAGGCAGGAGGGATTGTCTCCTTCCAGCTGCACAGGTCTGTCCCTGGACCCCATCATAGCTGAGGTGCTGTCTCTGGACCCCCAGATATGATGCTGGATGGTCTCCAGAGAGAGACCAGAGCCGTGGCTTTTAGGGGGGAGGATGTAGAATGGGGTGGGAGCCCTGCACAGGAACTGAGTTTGGGTTGTTGCAGGAATGGGCAATACAAAGTAACCCCTCTTCCTTGTCCTTGTTCCCACAGAGATTTCATAGAGGGTTTATGCTGTTGACTTCCTTTTCCTACTGCAGTGGAAACTTCAGGACCCTGGGGACTCAGTGTGTGTGTCAGAGATCAAAGGAAGGGAGTAGGAAACACGGTTTCTCCTATATGTCCCTGCTAGGGAACCACTCCTACGGGGCCTGTTTGGCTCTTATCATCCCAGACTATGAGAGATAAACTGCTTTCCTCCAATCTGAGTAGCTCCAGGTAGTTTAGGATTGACCCTATGTTTAAAGGGTAAGACTCTGGCTTTGCCCATTGCATAGGTGGGCTTTAATTGGGGTGGCTCATTGCCAAGGACAGGGAGCTTTGAAATGGTGTTTTCTGGTTTTGGCATCTGGTATCAGAAATATATTGTGGTCAAAGCAAGTAATTTTCTCTTCTGACGAGTAAGTCCAAGAAAGCTGTCTAGCAAACTTGTCCACTTCTGTGGGGTTTTATTCTTACTTTCAACAAGTAAGTTGAAGAAAAGTATGGACCTCACACAACTCTGGTTGGAGAAAGCATGCAATTCCACCCATGAAGCAGTGTTTCCTAAAATAACAACTTCGGGAACCTCTGCAATCTGTTTCCCTGTCTCTTACCCTTTTACAAGAACTGAGGAGTCTTTCAGCATTGTGAAGCCAGGCTGTGAAATAGCAACCAGAACAAGAGTGCCTCAGTCTCTCGCACTCTATCTGGGGACCTATTGGGCTATTATTAGCAGGGGATACCGAATACATTCTGTAAATATTTGAGAAGCCCTGTGAAGACACATGCTCTTTGATGAGCCCTGCAATCTCTAAACCCAGGCAAAATGCAATGGAAGAGCCAGAGCAGTTCGCACTTATCACCCCACTTTGTTCTTGTCTCTGTAAGGAAATTCACTTGGATGCCTCTTGGGTCAAGGCTGAAAATTCTGTCCCAAAGTCTTGGCAGAGAGGGTTTATTTTCAAGTGGAGATTGGACAGCTGATCTACTGAGCCCCTGGGCTGGCACATGGTGGTCTCCTGGCATAGAACTCGTGTGCTGGACTCTGGGACCTGCTCTGAGGGGTCACCAGGCTCCTCCAGTGTACTGCGAGGTGCCTAACTTTCGGGGGGATGGGGATTTCCTTACAGCTTCTTGTCCTCTTTCGGAGGAGGAGCGACCCGCAATCTCGGTTTCCATCGCTAGAGGGAGGAAAACTACACGGAATTATCACCCTCTCCGGTCCCTGCACTGTCCATCCACTCCAGGCAGGAGAGCAGATGCTCTTTTAGGACTTAATAGGTGAGGAACAGGTAGAATTGCAGTAGCTGGGAAGTTTACCTTCGACAGAATTTAATGAAAAAAATCAATCCCAGTCTTTAACAAAAGCAGATAAGAGACTTTTTTTTATTCTTGAAACAGTGCACCACAGGCACCTCTTCTTTTTTATTTGAAAGCATAGCAAATTGAAATTAATTTAATAAAAAGATGATGACAATTTCAACCTAGGCATGGGAACATGTTTGTAAAGACAACCTTATTCCAAGGAGAACGACTTCCCTTTGCTTTCAGAACCTATTTCATGAAACCTGGTAGCTCTTTACCAATCTGCTGCCCTAGACAATTTGTGATTGTGAAAATTAGCTAAGGTCATCTTTGTCGCCAGGACGGCATTGAGTAGCTATGCTGTTTTTACCTTAATCTGAGATTAAGGGGACCATCCATTTTCCCTAAAAGGTGTGGATGTGTTAAAGTAGACATGCCAGAACTACTGGCTCTGTAAGGAGAAAACTAAGGATGTATCTCTGCTCTAGAGTTTTTCATGACGGCCGTGGTCATAGCACTGTGCTGTATAGTGCTGCAGGCAAAGGTGCTGCCATCTCTTGGAAGATGTGCTTTTGAGGGGGTGCTCTTGAGGGATAAAAGTAGACTGATATATATTTTTTAATAATGTTTAAAATGAAAGAAAAGTAAGACGGTCTGTTGCAGCATGGAAATAATAGTAATAAAAATATTAAGTAAATTAATAATAAAAATAAGAAGCAAAACTGACCAAGAATGAATGTGACCACAGCCTGTCTGTTGCTCAAGCCTAAGCAGAGAAAAAACAGAAACACTAACAAGTCAAGAGAAAAGGCACTTGTGTGGGTTTTTGTTCTTCTTTAAAAAAATGTATTTATACTTTTAAGTACAAGCTATTATATGTTGTTGGTAGCACTAGAAATCAAACAAAAAAGTCAACACTTTTAAAATTTCAAAATGAAAGGAAGCAGGAATGGTGCAGGAGTCTAACTCTGGAGAAAATTAAAAGATGAAACTGTAATGAGATTCTTAATGTGTGACTCAGAAGTGGTCACACTTGTAACTGTCTGGGTCACTATCAGGAGGGGAAAAGGACAGGGTAGAGCTGTACTGAATATGCACCCCTCCTTCCTCCTGACTTTATCTTTTGATGCAAAAAGAAATGTGCACTTCGGCATTGTGCAAAATGTGGCTTCTGGCACGGAAAACAGCGTGAAAGGGCTGACAGAACAGCAGATCCCTGTAGGACAGGACAGGGGGGTATTGGGCTGTGCTCTGGGCTCAGCCTTCCTCGGGGAAAGCCTCGTCTGGCTTTGGTCTTGGACAGGGCTGACAGTGGTGGAAAGGAGGCAAATTTCTTTATCCAAAGCCCGTTTGAGCATTGCCGGCGCTCGGAAAGAGAGGATGGGTTCCAGGAGGGGATGAGTGCCCGAGAGGAGGGTGTGCCAAAAAGATGTGGCTGGCAGCGGAGCAGCTGGCCTCTGCTGCTAACTCAGATTGGCTTGCCCAGGAGGATCCTAATTACAGCACAACTGCTGTCTCCATAATCGCTGCGGCAGGAGCAGCGCAGGCCATAAGGCACTGAAAGGGACCTGGATGTGGAAGAGGAAGATTATTAGAGTTACTGCGCTCTGTCCTGGCCATTGAGTTGCACAAAACCTACCAGATGTCAGGGAGGAAGAAATGGGTCATCCTCAGTGTAGGCTTTTGCAAATAATATCATTGACTGCTTATATATCAATGATGTGATTGCATAGCGAGGCTGGGTTATGCCTAACTGAGATATTCATGGAAAAACCTTTGGAAAGGCAATGAGTCTGCTTGGGCACTGGGGTCTGATTTGCTAAGCAGCAGCTACTTGTGTCTGATGGGAATAACAAAAGATGCTCAGACAACTCCCAGTGAAGGACTGTAGCTGTGTGGGATGCTCCCTGAGTACCAGGAACGCTGGCCCTCACACACCCGCACCATCCTCTGACAGATGAAATCATCCTTGACAAAACTTGGGCCTGGCAATTATCAAGAAAAGCAGAGATGAGCAATAAGAAAACTATGCTTTAGGATGTGACTGTTATTATTTTTTGTTTCCTGGAATGCGTCCAAGGTCAGCTTCTTCAGATATATTTTGAAATCAAAATAGTAAGCTCAGACAGCAAGCATTCGGGGGAATGCATCAAAGCAGATGTGATTTTTGTAGTATGGGCAGTATGCTGGCAATTGGAAGTTACTGCTCATGCCTGTTGCATTTAGGATCTAGGGTAGGAGTTGCTCCCACACTTCATTTACAGGACAGAAGCACCAAAGATTTTACAATGCTCTTTTTGGAAATGCTCCCTCAGTAAAGGACTGTGAAATGTTAAACTACATCTTTGACTTTCAGGCCAAGTGTTTTCTGAGCGGAAAATCTGGTGCTTAGTCCCTAGATGGAAATAAGGGGAGCGGGGTGCAGGTAGAGTGTTATTCCCTGCATCCTCCCACTTGCTTCCCAGCAGAGGAGAGCCCCTGCCTGCTTCCCCCCCCGGCTGTGCCCGAAGCACACATTTTCTCTTGCGCCAGACTTTAATCACATGCAATCGCCTTATGGATAGCCAGGGCAGTAATGGTGATCTTAAACATTGCTGGATGCCTCACATTGGCTTTATCTAAGTCTGTTCACACTGTTGCAGCTTTTCTTGCTGGTGACGATGTGGCGGAGAAGGACAGAGTGAGAGAGTGAGATAGTGTGGAAGTGGGAGGCCGTGCCAAGGTGATGAGCTATTTTGCATTGGCATCTGATGGTGCTAATCAGGAACCATGTACTTTAGAAGGTGTCTTTTGATAATGTGCTTTTATAATTTAACCCTCCTCATATTTCTGGATATATAATTTGTGCAGGGTTTACAACCTGAATCTGCTTAGGTGCCTCTGGTTCCTGACACAGCAGCAGCCTTTGAATCAGCGAGTGTCTGCTCTTGCTGCTTAATCTCTGAGGCAGCCAATTTGGGGACAGAAGGAGTTTTTACTTTATCTGCTCCAAACACACTTGTACTTTATTCCTTTGTATTGGGAAAACAGGAAAAAAAAAGAAGCAAAAAAAAAGGGAAAGAAGTGCTGTGTGTGTGAGCACGTGTGTGTGTGTTTATATAGCATGGGAGACAGAGACTAAACTGAACAAATGTGGGAGGGTGAGAACCTTTATTGTGCAACAAACTGATGGCACCAAATATGCTGCATTTGTTGTGAGTTAAAAGGTTTATACAAAGATTTTCTTAGTAGTGTCTAAGATCTTAATAGGGTAATTAATCTTTCTAAGTGTTACTGCCAGATTATGGGATCAGCTATTACCCCTGGCTACAGAGTACTCCTTTGTGTGTTGCTATGATCAGGACTAAGTGATGAGACTACTCCATTTGCCAAACAAAGATATGGTTGCTGCTAGCTTGTTTATGTTTTAAATGTGTTTTCTGGTGCAGTAAGAGAAGGCTGCACCATTTCTTTGGGAATATTGGTGCCCTTTAAAATGACTCTTATTAGGACAAGAAGGGGATGAAGTGTTGTAGAATTTCCAGAGCTTTATAGAAAAGTGCATATGCACTTTAAGAGACATAATGGTGAGTTGTTTTTTTTCAAGCAGGAAAATAAATAGATAGCTAATGTAATTGTAAGAAAGCAGCTGTAGGAATAGATAAAAAGTGGTCTCTACTTAAAAACTTCTGCATGGAATGCAGAAGCCAAACACTTTAGTTGAGGAATTAAAATCCAAGTTGTGTTGCAGCAGGATAGGGTAGGACATAGAGGACGTGAAGAATTTTCTCAAGAAATAAGCTTTGCTCAATCCTGCTTATTCACAAGAGTGAGTCAAAACTAAAGGTTGTTTTATTTACTAGATAAGGGAACTTTTTTCCCCAGTGACATTGTAGCCAGGGGGGCAGGGAGAAGAGGAAAAAGCAGCATATTACCCAATGGTTGTAAGTGTTGAAACAACTGGAGAAATGTCTGCCTGGCCAAATTTTCACGTCTCCTGTACTGCTGAATGAGCAACCTCTGATCAAGGTCAGTACAAACTACCCTGTCCACATCATTTAGCCTGGTCTAGTGAAGGCTGTCATGTTCTTAAATGACAATAAAGGAAAACTCCAGCTCGAGCTTTAATACATAATATAGCTGGCTTGAACACAGGATTGCTTTTAAGCCAGCCCAGAGGCATCACCTGTAAGTGACTGGTCATGTGTGGGTGGGTGATCTTCATGTGTAGCAGCAATGGTGGCACTGTCATGTGTTGAGATGAAATACTTTGGGCTGGTTCGAGTTGCTGTCTTTTATCTAGACACTGGGTGGGAGGATGCACTCAGAGGGTATGTGGGAGGAAACATTTGTGGCTGGAGAGGTGGTCAGTTTGGAGAAAGGCGAGGAAAAGGGTGGTCATGGAGGCTGGAGTAGGAGGAGGGGAGGGTGTTGCCACCTTGTGCCTTGCTGGAACACAATGATGCTGATGGTGTGCTGCAAGCCTGGGGTTAGCAAGGTCCTTCCCTTTATGAGGGCAGGCACCTCATATAGGGTCAGCTGGCACTGCCTGCTCATCTCTGTGGCCTCCATAGGGTTGTGTGCTCTCTTTGCCTGCTCTACAGTGGTTTACAGCTGAGCAATGATGAAAAGGAGAAGGTGCAGAACCTTGTTGGCCCTCTTAGCCTTAGCAGGAAGTTTACATTTATACAAGGCTTGGAGAATCTTGAAACTGTGCCAAACCACCAGAATAAAGTCATAATGCTACAGCTTGGCACAGTGTTGAAGAAGACTCCCCCAGGGCACACTCTGTGGAAGTAGGATTGAAGAGGGTGGTCGTCCAGGCCTTGTCGATGTTTATTCGAGATGGTGACATGCCCCTGCCCCTGCTTTTCTTTAGATTGAGATGGTGAAATGCCAGCACTGCTGTCCTGGTAGGGCTTGTACTGTGCTGAACTGCTCCTGGGGGGCTCATTTGGCTTCTTTTGTGGCAGCTCCTGCTGGCTGGCCACTTGTTAGGACCCAGGGAGGAATATGACATTGGGGATGCCTACCTGGTCCAGAGGTTCTGGAGAAAGGAACTGCTTAGCTGATGGTGGTGGAGGGAAATCACCAATTCCTCCCACTGGGCTGTGTCAGTGGGGCTGTTCATGAGGACAGAAAAGGAGGGTGATACTTATCCCACATCCTGAGGAGCAGTAATGGATGAAAACCCATCATGGCTTTCCAACCTGCTGCAGAGTTATCATCCTTGCTTTAAGTGACTGGAGTATGCCTCCTAGGAATTGAATGTTTGCCTGAAAGCTACAGTGAGCTTCTGGCTACATCCCGGTGTCCCAGCACATGCAGAACCTCTCCCCCCACACCTAGCACTGGGATTTTTTACTCTGCAATGCTGCAGAAATGTGCTCTTTTTATAAGTAGGTGTCTCCATTGGTCAAATTACATTTACAATTTTCTGCATTCAGTATTTGGGATGTAATTTGCTTTACAAATCTCAGTTTGATTCTAGAGATGATATGCAATGTGAGATGCTAAAAACTGTGAAAGAAAGTCTTTGAAGATAATTACAGCTACCTTACCACAAAGAAGCTCTGAGGGTTACAAGGAAAAAACCCAAACAAATCCCTATTAATGCACAGTTAAGATGACCCATTTGTATCAGAGACCTTTCCAAATGGAAAATTCGAATCCAGGAAGTAGAGAATCAACGTACATGCCAATAAAACATTAACTCTACCCCCCTGGAGCTGGTACCTTTCACTGGGAATTATCTGCAACCACTCCAGCTGCAGTCACTGTATTAACTGGAGCAGTATTGAACGGTGGAAGGATTAGCTGGAGTTTGGCAGAGCTTGGAGGATAAAAGGAAAAAATTTCAGGGTGGGTAAGAAGAGAAGCTGAATGCACATACCTGTGTGTGTATATGCAGGTGGGGGAATGACAGAATTTCACTTCAGCACTGAGATGCAGTGGGGAGACATCTCTAGAAATGGGGATTTAATGGCAGAAAGGCATAAGAGAACATTGACTTGCATCTGGGTGTGGGTCAGATGTGCATAGCTTCCCTCTGGCACAGCAATGCAGTTGTTAGCACTGGCACAAGTAAAGTGTTGGATGCTGTCTCATTATGGTCATCAGTGGTCATCCTCCTTTCCTTGCATCTACAAAGTATGCTGCTGGGGAGCTGAGGCCAAGGAACAGTTGTGCAGCTGAATTTTCTTATTTCCAAAGGATTGCTTATCCAGACTGATATGTATTACTGGGCAGCCCAGGCTTTCTGATAGCCAAGATATTTGTCAGTGAATTTCCTAGGTTTATTCAGCAGTAATAGAAATGGGGTTTTTTTAATCTCTTATTTTATTGTTGAAAATAGTGGTGACTTAAGCAGCTGAAGTTAACATATAGGTTTTTGCTTGATATATACATCACTAAAAATGAAATAGGGTGTCTTATGATTAAGTGGTTGTATGTAACGACATCAATTCTGTTACTGGGTAATTGAAATTATAGTAATATTTTGAAATGTCTGTGGGCTAGCAGCAGAGGAAAGGAATTCAAAATTGTGGTCTGTCTCTCCAAGTCTTTGGTATTTTCTCCTGTGGGGGCTGCAACAGCAGGCTCATACATCTCCTTCCGGCCTGCCTGCATTTCAGGCAAGGTGTAGTCTGAGTTGGCAGAGATTTCAGACCCCTTTGAACACTCAGCCTTTTAACAGGACAGGTTTCCTGGCCTGTGTGTGAGCCAAGCTGGCCCTCTGCTATGTCAGATGCACCTGAACATCTTCTCTTATCCCTGGTTTTTGGCAAACTCGTGATATGAGGAAAATGTTGCAAGGAAGTGCTAACATTATTTCAAGAAGGAGCTAAAAAAAGCCCATGGGAGAGAAGTGATTTATTAACAAGTCATGGGACTTTGGTATGCCTCAGGCAACATTTTCAAACTGTTGCTCTCCCAAATCAGTCGCTATAATTATACCACTTTCCAAACAGAAAAGGACAACATGGGAAATTCATCTAATGTAATATCATAGGTCTGAGTCTAGAAGCAGAACAAAATGGGTTATTGTAACATAATAGTAAAATAGGTGTGACTGCAGAATAGCGGGTCAAAGCAAACCTTCAGATGAATAATTATTTCTTACTATCCTACTTGTTCTATTTCATCCTTAGGTATTTAATTACACAGTTTTCCTTTTCTCCTGTCCTAACATGCACCACCAGGCAATTTTTTTTTCCTTGAGCCTTGGAAACAGTATGACTTGAGTGCTTTATTGGAGCTGCTCTCCTAAAAATAAAACTTTGAACAATCTGAGTAGTGGTAGGACCAGATTTTGTAATTACGGCTCTGTCTGGAGGGTATAAGATAGATGAGGGTGTCCTTGTGCTGGATTGCCATACCTTTTGTGTTAAGGCAGGGACTTAAATGCAGTAGAGCTCTCAAGAAAACCACTGCACTCTGTGCAACTTGCAGCCCCTGCTCGGAGTTAATTCCATCCTTTGAAATGGGTTGGGTGCAAGTTTGAACAGGATGTTGCCTCAGCACTGTCCCTATCTGGGCATGGGAGACAAAGTTCTTTGCAAGGATGTTCACTGGCTAAATGTAGTAAATGATGCCTCTGTGTTACTAGCCTGGAAAAATAGGACTCAAGTGTTTTCTTAAAAAAAATCCCCAAAGATCCCTGCCCGCTTAGGTGCTTACAATGTTCCTGTCATTTTAGTCCTCAAACGCCTACTATTCTAACATCTCAGCTGATAGCACAGTGAAAAGTAAATCTCTCTCAAGCATTTTCCTCCCTCTGAGTAACAGCTAATCTAATAATAGTTTGAATTCTACCACCACAAGAGCTCTCTTTATAAAATGTGTAGAGGGAGGAGGCTAAAGATTCCATCTCCTCTGTGGTGATCCCAAACTCCTTGGAAGTAGTATAAGAGTACTGAACTTGGGCCCTGCACTGCTCATTTATCACTCTACAGACCTTTTACAGCCTTAAATGTTTCTCAGATTTGGCTTTAAAAAATTCATCAAACCCAAGCAACCAACCCTCCCCAGCAATACATGTCCCTTTCACTTTTCATTATTTTTTTCCCTCTTGTGTTAATATTTCCCTTGTTAGTGTTTCTGCATGAGATCTATTTATTCATTTATTTTGTGCCTTTACATCAGCCCTAAATGATCTTCCTATTAGCACAGGAAGCTGGCAGCAGCCAGTCTGCAGCCTTTGGATAGTCAACTAATTAAGGGAAAAGCAGGTGTGGATGGATCTATTGGGTCTATAAATAAGTGCCAAAAATTTAAGTTATTGGTCTGTGAGTGTTAACAGGTGGAGCATTGTTTTTATACCTTCAGTGCAGAGGAGAAGAAGGGTTAGAGGAAATTATTTCTTCCCCCATTATTTAAAAGCTCCTCAGTAATAAAATATGTCTGTTCTCCGAAAAAAAAAAAAAAAAAAAAAGAAAAGTCCTTGTCTTGTACGTGTTTAGTTCTTGAAGACAAATAAAGGTAGGGTAGGGGTTCTTACTTTTATTGACCTGCGATGGGTGATGAAATGGATGGTCTGCAAAGAAATAATTCATATTCTCAGGCTGACACTCAGAAACATAACTCACAAATTACTACAGATGTTAGTTCCTATTGTTCCTTTGCAGTTCTGTTTATAAATAAAACTTTCTCTGCCTTCAGTCAAATGCTCAAAATGTTCTAATCTGCAAAAAGCCTCTTCCCTCAGTGCTAAAGAAAAATATGATCTATTGAGCAAAGTATTATGCAAGGGATTTTGTGTCTAAGAATATATTCTCTCCTCACACTGATTTATCCTCCTCCCCAGTTTCTGTACTGGCTTTCTTCCTTTGTGCTTGATTTAGTAATTTATTCAAACACTTCTAACCAGGGGGCGTTTTTCACCAGGGTGCAGTGGCAAGAGACCACAAAAGCATTTCACAACACGTACAAAATACATTAAAACACTTTCAGGGTAGTATAACATGTGATAGGATAATGTTAGCATAAAAACATGTAAACCAACCACCTACTTACTCGACTGGTTTCATTAATTTTGATCTGACTGATACAGAAGTCTTCTTCATGGATATGTATTAATCTTTTATGGGCTGCGTATAAATTTAAATGCAAGCGATAAATGAATGCTTATACTAAAGCTTGCATGTGTCAGTCTGAGAAAGGCAAGGTGAGAGGAAAAACCCAGCAGTCAAAACCTGTGCACTGTCTATATTTTGAAACTCTGGGAGCATCTAACCAAGCTAACAGGTGTTGATCTGGAGAAGTAAGGAAGGGGACTTGTGGTCTGAGGCTTTTGGGAGGCACTGATGGTTTAAGGGACTTCAATTTCTGAATGTGTGCCTGGAAATCAGAATGGGACATTTGCTTTTCCCCTTCTTTTCTGCCTCTTAAATGCTTAGGGATGTGGAGGGAAAGGATTTTTGAGGTTAGATTGGTCACTATGGATCACCTTTTAGTGTCAAGTCTGCTTCTCAGGGCACTCAATCATGTGCACATGTGACCTCTGCCTGCTAAGCTATAGGATGCTCTGGCTTGGAAAGGGGGATGTTTATAACTTGTTTTCTGCCCCTGGTTCCTCTTTGTATGGTTAATGAGATATTCACTAGAGCAGGGATTGGGACAGGGTAACCAGCCTTCCCAGCTAAGTGTACTAATTAGTCTCTCTTTCTCTGTCTCTTAATGAATTCATACATATTCATTGAGAAGCAGAACAGCTCCAATAGGAGAGAATCAAGGAAAAACTGAATACCCTGCAGCCTACCTGATGGTTATAACTTTCTCCTGATGGTTAGAGAGCATGGCTTAATTTCTTTGAAACAGGTGGAGGGAAGAAAAGTGCTTTTAGCCTCTAGGGTGAATACTCTGACCACTAGACCATTGCAGGTCTGGTCTCCTTGTGCAGTGTGTGTTTGTTCATCCTTACTTCTTATTTTCTTTCACTGCAAGTGCCTTAAATACAAACTAATTTCAAACAGAATCCAAAGAAAAGGTTTGGCTTGCACTCGTTTGCTAGACAAAATAAATCTTAATTTTAAAAGCTGATCTAGAACGGTTAAATATTTTCCTTCCTTATACTGCCCCAGAAATATCTCTTTGGTTTGATAAAGGTACAAGGAATCAATTACTGATGTAATTTTGCTGAAGTGCTTTTTAAAGCACTCAAACCCTACCCTGCTTTTGTATTTAATCTTCAGGAACACTTACGTCTTGCCAGGCAAAAAAATTGTCACTAGAACAGAAATTAATAAAAAAGACTTGAAGATAGGTGAGTAAGCATAGGCAGAGAATACTGACAAAATCCATCCTGCTGATGTAAAGCTGGCTGTGAAATGGATGCTAAAAATAAACCTCAATTCTAAAAGTCAGTTCTGACAGACCTGGGTCCTGTTTCTCTCTGTAACATAATTTGCCACAATCTGTGGGCTGATGTTGCAGTAAATTAGGTTCGTGATACTTACTGTTAATGAGTCACTGAATAAATACATCTGTATAAATTAGCCCACAATTTGCCTGTTGCAAAAATAAACAGTTTTGATTTCCTGTGTGAACAGCATGGCAAGCATTGTACACATGTAGTTTTACTAAACACTGAAGATGTTAAACTGTGGGAAGAGAAAGTGGTCACGAACAGGTACTTGAGTGGCATGTGGTGGGATGGAGATGTTCAACCCTACTCTGAATCCCACTAATTTGAAATGGGGATGTGTAAGGCAGCATGGGGCAGGAGGGGTCAGCCTACAGATGTGGAGAATCAAGGTCCTGATGTCTTTAGAGCCATCTTCTTGTTTTAAACTAGGTGTCCTCTGTGTCAACATGAATGAGAACTGCAGCAATAAATCATGTACCCAACAGCAGTGTTCAAGATGTTGTGTTTTGGTAGTGTGGTGGATTGAGTCTCATTGCACTAGATTCTGTATAAGACCAAAGTAGGAAATGTTCCACTCTCAAAGTATTTTACAGTTCAAGTCTGAGAAGATGTAATAATACTTGGAAGGAAGACAACAAACCAGTAATGAGGACTTGGGTTTATATAGGCCAGATATTTGCACAGTCACAGCAGATGCTCCTATGCTTCTTTTGTGTGTTTTTAATCTCCAAGTATGGTAGTCCAAGTGTTTTACAAGTCACCAAGTCTGGAAAAGACTTGGCTACCTGTTTTTTTTTTTCAGTGAAAACCCCCCCACTTCTAGGCAATGGCTTCAGCTGAGGATATGTGGAAAGAAAACTTAGTGCAATTCTCAGTCCTTGTGAGCTGGGTAGTGTGTTTAGCTGTGGAGCTGTGCTTCAATACAGAGGATAATCATATAATGTCAGTCTCCCTGAAATGGCTGTCTGTATTAAGCTCTGGGTCATTTCCAGTGGTTGCAAGGAGCTGCCTGTCTGTTGGCACTAGACACGTGACCTTCATGGAATGTCTCCTTCAGTATCTACAGGCTGTGATGTGTCACGCTGATACACATTTTTACCTTAACACTCACTCAACAGCAGCTCCCTGATGTGACAGTGTTTTTCTAATTCATAGATATCCAAGGAGATGGATGCCTGTGTAATGTTATGTCTCTTTGCCTAGCTGGTCTGATAAAATGAGTATCCTCACACAAACTCATTAAGCGAGTGGCTTTTGATGGCATGTAGGAATAGGAACTTCAGTGCTTATTCCACCCCTGTCCTGTTGCAGGCATTTCTTCTGGAGATGACTGACCACATTGTCAGTGCAATAGATCTAAAGAATACTTAGCAATTTGTAGGGTCATTTTGGTGCCTTCTTTGGGCTGGAGATGGTTTTAAAATCACCTGGTAAACCTTTGTCTGGTCAATACTATTTTATATGTGTGACATTTTCTAGGCAAAGAGCTGTGGGCTTTTTATGCAGCCAACTCCTCATCTTCTTTATGTCTCGGTATGCTACATGCAGGTGGTCAAGCTGGAATTTACTGGTTGGCTGCCAGCCCAGGGAATACTGCTAGAGGGTGCACTTGTCAGGATCCACCAGGACTAACCAGCAACCATGCACACAAAGCTCACTGCTCTGTGAGTGCCTTGCATGCTGTGGAAGGAAAAAGTCGCAAGGTATATGGAAAGCACGGGAGGAATTAGTGAGCCAGCTATGCAGTGGGAAACCATAATCTGGCCAGGAGGAGACAGGGAGAGAAGATCTATTTAAGCTTAACCTTTTAACAATGAGATGCTTCTCTGAAAGTCTGTTGTATACTGAAACAATAATTATGAAGTTGTTTACTCTACACATGTGGGTGTATATAGGGACACATGCACATATATATATATATACACATACACATATATATATACACACCTGCACATGATATATACATACCTGACTTAAGTCAATTTGAATCTGCAAAGTTGTGAGCAAGCTTGTCCTGGTTGGGAAATTTGTAAACTCTTTCATAGTGCTGAAGAGGCTATCATTTGCCCAGCAAGGTTAGTGTCTCCAGGCTCCTGGTTATGTCAAGGGGAAGACAGAAACCCTTCCCATGTGCTAAAGCAGAAAAGATAGATTTTTTTTTTTTTTGCTAGTTTCCCTATGGGAGAACTTTTCTCTTGACACAGAGGGTCTCTTTGGTAGGACTGAATAAATGCCCATCACAGGGAGATGTGAACTAGAAGAGGCCAGTTTTTTCTGGTTTTAAGAGAAGTGTCTTTAAAGTTAAGCTCCTACCTCAGTGTTGAAAACAGACCCCTGGCTTTTATCCAGAAAGGAGGGCTCCCAGCTCTGCCCCCAGCTGCCAGCAGCAGGACCTGGAGGGGCTGCCCCACTTGCTGCAGGGCAATCTGGAGGCCTCAGGCTGCGCTCGCTTCCCCCTCGATGCGCTCTAAGCCTTGGCTCCATTTCACAGCTCTTCATGGAAATTACTCCCTGTTCTGGGAGGGACTCAGTCTCTTCTCAAATGATAATGCAATCCAGACATGAATTGGCAGAAATGTCATGAGATTTCTTATTCTTGCGTATTTCCAGTGCGAATGCTCTCAAAATATCCTGGGAAGGCAGCCTTGGCATTTTTTCTGATGAACTGACACTGACCTGACAGCTTATTGTGGTTTCTTCCCCCAAAGACAGTGATATGGAAAAGAAACTGAAGAATCCCTTTCCCATCCCTAGTTTGTTTTTCAGCTGTACTAATGTTAAAAAGGATAATTTTTCTACACTGTATTTTAAAAATTGCTGCTCTATCAAAACGCAATTGAACACCACCTTTAACCATATGCCAGCAGTCACTTAGAACCTGCCAACCCCTGAATCAGGTGTAACATACATTTCAGGAGGCTTACTGCACCAGGTAGAACAAAAGTTTAACATTGTCCTCTGAACACAAATTCAGAGGGGTAACTTCCTCTCTCAATATATGGGCAGCTTATGATGACTTATCTCCTTCAGTGTTGGCACCTAAATTTACTGCCTAGAGTTGGGCAGAGTGAAGAGCTGCTGGTTATTATGTTGGTGTCTTGAGATGACAGGATCCCTCTTTCTCTGCTTCCCTGTTTCCTCAGGTCACAGACAGGGATTCCTGATATATCCCGAATGATGGAGGGAGAAAAAGTGTTTCACAGGCTTTCTCCAATTTTGTTTTCATGTGTGAAGGGGCTACTGATGTGGTACAAGAAGAGTCACTGGAAAAAGACTCTGAGGATGGACTCGGGTCAAGTACTGTTTTCAGAATCCTCTAAAAGCTGGGAAACATGGGTGCCTGATTTAGAGAGCTCTGATGATGTATGGTGATAGGGAAGGACCTTAATACAGACCTCGGCCCCCACTCTGTGTAGTCTGCCAGTTTAAGGGGAAGGTAGGCTAATTTTGATTCCTCTGCCTAATCTAGACAAAATTTCCTAAGAGAGAGACCTTTGACTGTCAAAACCAAACAGGTAATTCAGGAAAGAAAAAGACATTTCTTCATGTGTCTGTCCAACATAGTTATGAATGGGTACACCAAGGTAGGTGCAAGCAATTTAGATGAAGTGTCACAGGAGAGCTGTGGTGGAGTAAAGGACAAATCCTGATCTTCAGCCCCATGGAACTGACCTTCCTGTGGGCTCTTAGTTTTCAACCCCTGAGCCAGAATGGCAGCATTTCATATCATGTAAATGGATCATTTTTCATAAGGTCGAAGATATGAGGCACTGGAGGTCTGGATCTGCTGGCTTTTTCCAGCTGTTTTTGGGCAGCTGAGTTTGCTGCCTGTCTCCTCTGGCCTTACCTGGCTCTTCACCAGGGCAAGGCAACTCTGAGGTTCCTGGATGTTGATCATCCAGGATGATGATCATCTCTGTTGATCAGCCACAGAGATGCCAGAGCAGATGGGATTGCTGCTCAGAGTGGAGCTTGGGAAAATGTTTTCTTCATGTTTCTACCTCTCCCAAACACTTCTCAGTGGCAGAGATGTGTCACCTATGGACAACTGACCTTCTTCTTCCATGGATG
This sequence comes from Erpornis zantholeuca, assembly GCA_013400515.1. Lineage (NCBI taxonomy): Eukaryota > Metazoa > Chordata > Aves > Passeriformes > Timaliidae > Erpornis > Erpornis zantholeuca. Next base: position 172,671 of record VZTN01006134.1, read on the forward strand.
AAAACCTGGAAGAGAAGCAGGTGATTCTCATCAAGCTGGTTTTGGGCTAGTGGTTGGGTTGAACTCATGGTTTGTATATGCCTGATCTAAAGTCAAATGTGTCACCTAGCCAAGCACATAATTTTATTTTAAAGCAAACTCAACTTAGATGTGTTGGTAACACCTAGCAACCTGAGTGGTTGTTCACAGAGAATTAAACTGCTGCACACTTATTAGAAAGGCAGAAAACACAGTCAGTACCAAAGCTGCAAAAGCACTGCACTGGTAAAATATCATAGCATGACAGGCACATCACAAATCTATACTACAGAAGAGTTTGAAATACAGTGCGTAGAAATATTTACGGACCATGGAGATTAAGAAATATTGCTGGCATGGATGGGGGAATCAATACATGAGGGTAATTACGAAATGCCACTGCCTTCTGAGGCAAAAAATATAGGTCCCTATCCTACCCTAATAGCACTTATTGTGGACCTTTATAACGTTTTGCTGAAAGCAATGAAAAGTTCAAGGCATTTCTGTTCCTCAGCTGAGTTATCTAACTGGAGCCAGTATTAGCCTACAGAAATGTGTCCCTTTCTTCTCGCTCTTTCAAGGGAAAGAAAAAATCCTGGAAAATGGGATTAACATAGTGATAAATGATAGGAGAAAAGAATATTCAAAATGCAGAAAATTTAAAAATTGTAAAAGCAGTTCCTCAAATTTTCATGTAGTTCCAAGTTTGATTCTGGGAATGTAGGGATCAAACTGAAGTATGTAATTTAGGATTTCTTTTTTCTATTGGATTTCTGTAGGTGTGATTTAGTTTTTCTTGTGCAAATGCACTTGTAAGAAGGAAAATGTTCCTGCCAGTGTTTCAGTATAGCCGCTGTTCATAGTTGCCAAGTGGATTTTTTTTTCCTTATTACTTGGGTGTGAATTAATATGTGGCCTGTCAAATATGCTGAAAATTTAACTATTTAACTCTTGTGAAGGAGAAGGCACCTCATCCCTGCAGAAAAGCTATGAGCAGGGTGGAGCTGGGGGCAGATTGGCCTCCTTGGCTTTAAATGCTAAAACTCATCCGAGCTGCAGTGACATGGTCTGTGGTTGCTGCCTGGTTAGGTGCAGTCTGCCGAGGACAGGATCCATGGAAGCCATCTCTGGCCCCACAGACAACTGAGAACATATTGAACAGCAGAGCTGTTCCTCTGGCACTTGATCCATCTGTGACAGCCCAGCAAAAGCTGCAGTGAGGTCACCCACCAGCTAGTGCTTTGATGCTGCCCGGGCAAGATGGCACAGCTAGCCTGATGTAAATGGTGAGAATTTTGAAGGGGAACCATCTCCAGAGAGTGGAAAAAACCAAAGCTGTTAGGTGGACAGCCTTAGAAGAGAGGGGGTGAGTATCAGGCACGTGTTGTGCTAGGTCTCTTTAGATGCTAGTTGGATGAAGAGAAGTTACAGCAGAACCTGAGGGTTTGGAAGCAGCCAAGGAGGAAGAGCCAAAAAATCTGGAGGCAGCAGAAGCTGAGTTTCTGCTAGCACCAGAGACCAGTCGACCCAGCCCAAGCATATTGTTACTGTTTTATTAAAAGGGCTGATTTGGAGAATGTTGTGTTTGCAATTCAGCATCATGCCTCGGAGCCTTGATTTCAAGCCTTTATTTATATGCTTAATTGTTGCTATGGAAATTCAATATTTAAAGAGGTAATTATTGCTGATCTTGTTGCATGTGTCCATTTCTGATGTCCAGCTGTTAGCTCTTTAGCTCCAGTCTAGCAGATTAATTACTACTATTGATTACTTTGAGCTTCTCTCTTCACACCTGCAGTCTGTGTAATTAGCCGGTGGCCTCCTCTGAAAATTAGGAGCAGTTTCATTTTGGCACCTTGCCATTTCTCAGCCATGTGCCTCACATAGATGAACAAAAGCAAAGCTATTCTAAATAGAGATATGTGGGCAATGAACTTTTTTTATTTTTAAACTATCTGTGGATTACTCAAATTACTCTATGTTAGCAAATATTGCACCACATTGGAAGACCACTGTTAGTAAAAAGAAATAAAAAATTCCAAAGTCCTGGTGTTTGTTTTGTCTGCCCACTAGTCAGTAAATGCTGTCCTGGCTATTTGAAGTTTATTGTCCACGGTGCTCTTTTCTCACTAAATGGGACCCAGCCTTCTGAGTGCAATTATTTCTCCTTTCAACCTCCTTTCTTGAAGTGGAGTTTTCCTTTCTCTGTTGTGTGTGAGGGATTTCCTGTGGTTCTTACCGGATGTTACCAGGGCACATCAGAGGAACTTTGAGTAGGAGGGCAGGAGGAGTATGCCTGTACCCAAAAGGCCCTCATCCACCCTCTCTCTTCCCAAGCACTGCGTTTGTCTGTTTTCCAGTGCCCATTCAAGGCTCTTCTTGGAAAGAGAAGTATGTACCACATTCCCCTCTCTGCCCACCACAAAGGCCAAGACTAAGGGTTCAAAGGCTTTATTTTAAGAAATAAAATATAATTATTCTGCCACTGGGGTGATGGCTTTCTCCTCTCAAATAAAAGAAGCCTTTTCCTTACGTTTGCTGGGTTGCTAAGCACAGGTCAGGCCAATATTGTGTGATTTTGACGTAAGTAGTGTGCTGGGTGGAAATGAGAGCATGGGGAGAACTCTGTCTTTGCTCTCTCCGGGTGAGCATCCAGTCTAGATTTATAGCAGACCAAGGGCAGTCCAAAAGCACAATACAGGTGGCCTGTGAACTGAAGTGTGCTGAAATTCAGTGTTCAGGATCTAACTTTAGTATTAATGCTGCTTGACTGGATGCTGTCCACGTATCAGCAATTTAATGCACTGTGGTTCAGAGTTGTGAGTCTCCAGAGCCGAGGCAGCACTGAGGGCCCTCTCTGTTTCATGGGTCAAACACCACCCTGAAAGTTGTAGTGAAGTTCAGGGGAAGAGCAGAGACTCATCCCCTTTCTGGTCGGGTAAAGTAGTTGCTGTAGACTATTTGGTACAGCACTGGCCTCCAGACCAGAAGGTCCCCAGCTGGAATCTCATCACCGCCACTGTTTCTAGATTAAATTCTAAATTGTGTACTGTCATTTGGAGGCCTTCTGTGCAGGGTCTCACTGAGTCACCAGTTATTAGGAATGCCTCCTATTATCGCAGCCCTAAAAGCTATTTGAACAGAAGCCTAATGTGACTGTGATTTCCAAGGACCATTTGCTGTTATTGCAGCTCTGCTTTGCTGTGAGTGAGAAACAAACCAAAGTTGCTTTCAGATCACATGAAAGGGAGGGACATGGAAGCAGTGGAGCTGAAGTCATATTCAAGCTGCCAACAAATGTAAATTCACCAAAAAATAAACAATCTTTTTATTAACTTAAGCAGGGTCATTTCTAATGCAAGGAAACAAACAAGTTGCTTTTCTTCAAGCAGGCGTGTTTTGAAATTCTTTCTTTTCCAAGGAGCTGAAAAATTAGCTGCTGAAGAAAAGTGCAGAACCTCTGCACTGCTGTACCCCATGGGCCAGAAGGACATAGCAGAAAGGCAAATGCCTGCTCTCTGGGAGAGGAAGGCAGTAACTTGTGTGCACAGAACGGGAAACTACAGATGCAAACATTATTCTGAAGACACACAGATGCATGTCAGAAATCGATATAATGTGGGAGAGTCTGGAATCTGAACAATACAGTTTATGGGCTGGATTTCAGAGCAGTCCTGATTCTACTTTATTGCTGACTCTTTCTAAGACTTGCTCCTAAATCATCTGCATAAAATGAAAGTGGAGTTTTGCCCGCAAGAGGGACGATTAAGGTACTAGAAAAATAGGTCTTTCATAAAGAATTTTTCAGAAATCCTGTTGTATCTACAGCTAAACATGCTGTGAACAGCTTGCTCCTGTTTAGGAGGACTGATGTGAAATGGCATTGGTCTGTTACAACTAGTGGTGCTGGGTTTGATCCTGGTTGAATATTTGGACAAATATTTATATTAGTCCTGTATTATACAGTTGTATACACAAATTAGCCCTGCCTTTTCCTTAGCCTAGTGCTGGGGTGATTGGCGAGGATGAGGGGCTACATCAAAGAGTCTATTTTGAGCGTGAGGTGCCAGACATCATCTTCATATCATCATCTGCAGATGGACTGCAGCCAGCCATGCTCACAGAAGGACAAACATCTGGCGAGGGAGAAGACAACTGAAAGCTGGGACCATTAGAAGAAGGCAGTGGTGCTGCCAGCTATATTCCCTGTCCCAGCTGGATATATCCCATTTAAGATGCTGCTGTGCTGCCTCTAGCAAACAGATCAGTAAATGGGGAAGGAAGGACAGTAGGCTAATAGAGAGGTGGTCAAAAATAAGAAAGAAAAAAGATGTTTTTGCATCCATTTTATGCATCCATATGCTTATAGAGCTAGCTTGCTGTACTTGGAAGTCTTTGAAACTTAGGACAGAAGTTTCAGTGATTTTAAAGTATCAAAAATCTCAACTGCAGCAGCAGACATCACAGCTTCTGGACAGCCTGAGATGCAAAAAGGACATTCCTACCATGATTGTCCCCTGGAATGTAAAAACAGCAGCTGATCCAGTTCTGTCGAAAACTGGCAGCCTGGAAAAAGTCAGGCCTGAATGTTCAGTGGAGTCATCTGAGCACCAGCAGCCTTTGTTATGTGTTTTAAACCACCTACAGGTATTGCTTTGCTTAATGGGGACTGAGCTTGCTCCTGCCCACACATGGAATTCAATTTCATGGCTTGGGGGTGCAGGTGAGGTGGTTGCCTCCCTATTGATGATGTGGCAGGCTCACCAGACTTACAGTCTGTGTCAGAGCTAGCTTGCCAAAGTGGTGGAAAGCTGGAAGACTTCTAGGGCACCTGCTTTGCTCCTGAAGAAAGGTAAGGCTACTGGTAATACCTCTCCAGGGCTGCTGGTAAATGAAGAATTGTTCTATCGGCAGGCTGTGACTAAAACTGCTGTGAAGGGTCTGCTTAAACTAAAGGTTTGACTGAAGGGTCTCCCACACCCTAAAGTTCTTAAAGTAAGTTTGCTCAACAAACCATTCAGAGGCACCTACTGCCATTATCAAAAACTTCTGAGTGCCCAATCCAGGGAGATCTGAACACAGGTGCTTTTGGAGATTGCAGCCTGTATCATTCTGCTGTCTAAATCTTTAGGTGTGTAAGCAGTAGTGTGTTGCTGTGCCTAAGAGAGTGTTAAAGGTGTGACTTGAGCGGCCTATCAGTTAAGACCCTTTATAAGAGGTCTCATAATTTAATTTCTTATCATTGCTGCAGCTACTTCTCCCCTTTTACTAGATTGTGAGGCACATCCTCTGCCATCATACACTTATGTGGCTCTCAGCACAGCTGGCTGAGACTGTAAGTCCTCCCAAGATGCAAACAGTAAAGAGGAATAAGAGCATGAGGTGCGTATGCAGTGACAGAAGTGAGATGCTCACAGCTGGCAAGTTGTGTGTCACTGGTTTGTAGATTTGAAATGCCATTTATATCCTGAGTGCTTGTCTCAGTGCACAGACTTTGTTCATGTGCCAGGTGTTGTGTTTGGCCTTTGGCATCAGCCTGTGCAACCATCACAAACTTCATCTGAAGCTGTGCTGAAGTGCTGCGCTGTGTTGCCTTTTCCTTCCCCAGAATTTGTTTGAATTGCTATACGTGTGATCCTTCTTCCACTTAATGACACATGATGGTTGTATTTTGTCTTTTGTTAGCTTGGGATTTTCCTTTAGCCTGGTACAACTGGGAACTGCTTTTGAGTTCTGATGGTTTGGGGCATTTTTCACCAGTCCCATGAAAATCTTTTGCTCTTGCTGGAGAACACATCTGTGAGCACAGAGCATTAGTATAAGATTCAAACCCTGATCTGCATTGGAGGTGATTGTTAAATCCTGCTTCTCAGCGACACCAGCTCAGGAAACCTTTCCAACCTGCTGCCTGTAGGATGGAGCTGCTAGCACACTCTGTGTCAGACTGCTCTGAAGTGTTCCATCTGCCTTGCTTAGCTGGAGCATTTATTGTCCAAAGCCCTCCTGACAGGAAAAATTCTGGCTGTAGTGAAGTATCCACAGAGATTATTATGGTATTTGTTCCCAAAATGTCTCCCAAACCCACAGTACTGACTTCTGTGTCCTAATTGTCCTGCATCTGTTTCCAGCCTTGGAACATTACCTCTTAGGTGGAGGGGCTGATGTAACCACACTGTCTCTTGGCATCCATTGTGGCATCTATGTTATTCGTAAGCTACGGAAAGAACATGGTGCTACAAGGATCCAGTGGAAGCTGGGACAATCTGGGTTTATAAATATGACTACATATAAATATGTCTTCCAGAGGCATTTGAAATCCTTGATATAAAATCCCTTTCTCAAGAGTACTTATTTTATGGTTCACATGTTTTTCCTCTGTGAATGTCAATACATGTACATGCATATGCACGTTTTTGTGCATGACATATATGAGAGCTTTCTGTCCCTACGTAGGTAAAACATGGGTTGGTGTGTGTTTTCATGAGCCTGTGCGCCCCATCCACAGCATCAGCTCTCACCCTAATGAGCTGAAGCTACATTAGCAATATTCCAGGCAGATAAATTGACTTTAAACCTTGGTTTGATGATCCTACTAAGACATTCAATTAATTCTGTTTTGCTACAAGCTAATTTATGACTTTGTGTTTATTCCAAAAAAATGTTGAATGTACAAATCAGTAGCAGACAAGGTAATGAATTATTCTACCTTCCTTCATGCTCTTGTCTTCACACTTCACTACTATAAGAATGGAAGAGGAAATATGAAAGAAATGTCTTTTGATGTATGAAATGTGGGTATTTTCTCATACTGAGCTGTATCTAACTGGTGTAAACACATAATCAAGCCCTCTAGGAGATGCTAATTAGTGCAGTAAATGTTAGTTTATTAATTGCCATTACGTTTCTCTTTGTTTCACCAGTGAATGTGCCTTTTCAGGAGAACAGATTTGATATGGTGTGTCTGTAGAATTTGTTTGTGTTCATGGCAAATGAAGACAAGTAGCCTAGCAGAGCTGTGATGAATTAACAACATTCCGTGCGATCAACGTTTCTGTAACAGAGTCCACGAAGTGCATGGGCTTCTGTGTGATCTGAGAAGAAAAACAACACAAAACAAAAAACCCCAAAGGATTTGATAACAATTTTCTGCTCCATCTCTCTACTTGGCGTGTTTTTAATGAGCCCTCCAAAAGCACAGGTAGTAAAACTTTTTCCTTTTTGATGTGGCAGAATACACTGCCAAGACATACTGCAGGAGAGGCACTTCAAAGGCAAACAGCCAGCGAATACAATTACGTTAGGTGAGGCTGCTGGGTATAATTGAGTTCCTCCCATCCTTGGAAAGTGATAGAAGACAGTCCCTTAACAATTCCCTCTTCCTGCTCCTCCAGCTTGTCATTATAAATCAACACTTACCCTGTGATGTTCACATTTGTAAACTATACCATTATCACATGCTACATTGCCTGTGTCAGGTACCAGGAGCCAAATAAAGGATCAGGTGAGAGGTTCCCTGTAGGCAGCTGCAGCATGGAGTATGGAGAGGGCAGAGCCAGCAAAGCCTGGAAGACATCCCTTTGCCTCTGTGAAGGCTGCCAAAAACTGCTGGAAATGCTCATGCTAGGAGGTGCCCCTGCTTTCAGGAAGCAGCAAAGTGGATGGTTGTCCTGGTTGCAGAGAGGGGGCAGAGCTAAGGTGTGGGCGTGGCAACCTTGTGTTATATGCAACACATCATCCCTAAGGGCCCTGGTGTTGGGAGGAAGAGCTGGGCACCCCATCAGACATGTGCCACTTTTTTTTTTAACCTTCTCCTCTCCAGTGGGAGGGTGTTTGGGTCAGCCCTCGTGTATTTTTGTTCCCAGTGGTGAATACCTTTCTGTGGGTAAGGCACCTTCTCCCTTTGTATACTTTTGGTATTAATATTGTTGTTATTATCAGGCATGTCCTATTCCATTGCTTTTTGCTTTCAGTAAAATGTTATCTCAACCCATAATCTCTGCTTTTTCCCCTCCTTTACCAGAAGAGGCAGAGGGGAAGGGGAGTGATTTATTTGGAGTTTAATTTCCTGCTGGTGTTAAACCATCACAGCTGTGTGTGTTGAAGCAACTTGGTGTCCCAGAAGGACCACTGTGGAAAGCAACTTTGCTGGGCGTGGATCTAGGTCATAGCTTCACCAAGGTCTCAGCATCTACTTTTAGACTTGGTATGGAGAGAAAGGCTTTGCATGTTTTTAATCACTTGTCTTGTGAAGCCGAAGAATAGGAAGAGGTGTTTCCCTTAGGTGTGGAACATGAGCAGTTTTTGTGTTTTCATGGATTTTGGCTAACACAAACCAAAACTGAGATATCTTTTCATACTCCTTTCCCTGCAGAACAGGCTTTACAAAGCCTTAAACTATAAAACAAACGATATTTTTAACATTTGAGAAAGCTTTTATATTTGACATTTGAGAAAGCTTTTTCATCATTTTCTTCAATTATTTGCCCAGAAAAGTTTCAGTAGGCCACTGGAAATCTGAGGGTAGAATTCTTGTTTCATCTTAATCTTTGAGAGCAAAGTTGCTTTGCAATGTCTTTGAAGAGTTTGAGTCCCACCCTAATCCTATTCAGGACATCTTCTGTTTTATATTATTGCACAAATAACAACAGTCCCATGTCAGAAACTTTTAGCTTGGACTTCTAAGGGTGTCTGTTCAAGAGGCAGAATCCTTCTTGCCCCTTTCCCTTAGGCACATATCTTGCCTCTTCTGCAGAGGTCAAAGGCAGGCAAGGCTGCCTCTCTGCTGGGACTCTGCGTGGCAGCAGTGGGTGTTGCTGCTGCAGGTCTTAATTGCCATTAGGCCATTGGTTTATTTTTTGGTGATAAATAATCATAACTAATGTATAAATATGTAGTTCTTCTACACTGAAATTGGAGGTTCTGTCCAAATGTTTGCATAAGGAGTGACAGAAAAAAAAATATTGGAACATCTTTTATTTTCCAGAGTGAGAAGATTTTTAAAAAATTGTAAATTTTTTGTTCAGTGTTATACTTCAGCACAGCTTGAGCAAAATTTCACATTTTAAGTAAGGGGGCTTTGTTTTTTTTTTGGACTCTAGTAGCAGAGGTGTATGGAGGATCGACCTAGCTTAGAAATTTGCTACAAATCTGGAGATAGAAACTGTCTTATCCTCTGAGACACGCTCCATATATGCAGAATCTATCTGAATAAATGAGCCCCTTACTTAACTGGGAACGTACTGTATATTCCATCTGCAGACTGAATGATTGCTCCATTTCAAGCCTCCTGACTCCCATGGAGCCATCTGGTACATGCTAGTTTGTACGAATAGGTGAGGATTCCTGCTAACACAACAGTCTTCAACTAGGCAGAGTGCTGATATTTAGCACTCTGCTTCACATCTGTGCGCAAAGCCATAACAAAAACCTCAACATTTTCTGTGTTTAATATTTAAATGAACCTTCCTTTTTCTCCTGGAAAACCAGTTGGGACAGGAACAATTAAAGCAATTACATCAGAAAATGAGTTGAGCTATTAATACATCCAACTTAGCAGAGATTTTCTGTTATGTGGCATTGCGAATTTTTTTTTTTTACCCATTGATTGTGTAGGGCTGAGTGGGGAGGAAGGTGGGAGAGGAGAAGGTATGTGTCGTATAGATATTTTAATATCACTTTGCAATATGGTCAGAAAATTAAGTTAATGGACAGAATTCATATCTGTAGTCAGCTGTGGGCTGGTCAGAGGACTTACCAATGTAAAGGTTGTATCCTTTTTGGCTGCCCTGCTGTGTCAGAGGTGTCCATATGAGATTGGTGGCCTGGCACAACACCACAGAGAAGGTGCCTTTGTGGTAGATGAGTCACTCCGTAGGGTTTTGGTGAAAGTGGGCAGGACAAGGTGGATGGGGGAGAAAGGGAAGTGGGCTAAAACAAAAGGCTGCCTGCATACTCACACTTTTATTTTCTGGTCCAGAGATCCAAGGATATGTTTGACACCTAATATATAGCTGGAGAGACCTATGTGGTCTGGCAATTTCAAAAGAATAAAGAGACTTGGATCTCATGTTCCTCCCAGACACTGCTCAGGGTTCTGGAGGGAAGGAAGTCAAAAGGACTTTGCAGTTGCTATATGGAAAGCGCTGCTGCCCTGGGCTGGACAGTGGTAACCCTCATGCCTCTGGAATTTGTAGGGAAGTCTCAGCTCAGAAAAGTCCTACCAAGTCTTGCTCTTCTCAGATGTTTTGCTGAATGTAAGTTACTTAGGACTTTAGCTTATTCTGGAATGACACTTGGATCAGTAGCAGACACCTATCTGGTTTTGGTTTGACTGTATTCATTTATTTATTTCAGCAGCAAAAATAATGAAGGATCTTTCCAATGGAAGTGACTTTTTTCAGCTTTTTGGGCTAGCTGTAACTTCTGATGCATCTTGATTAAATGGGAGTCAGTGTGTATGGTGCCAAGACTCATACTCACTCACACCATGGCGAATATGTGGTTCAGCAGTGCAGGATTGGGTCTGTGCAGATTCTTGTGATTCACGTCACTGCCATCTCACTTTGTTTTGGTAAATGTTGCCCCTCAGACATGGGATCTCTTACAAACTGGGATCTGTGCTCACATGCCTATTGCAAAATACAGCCTGCTAAAAACAGCTGTAAGGAGCTCCCTTTGTCTGGTCGGGGTTCTTCACTTAAGTGCTTGTAGTGCCTGATTAAATTAGTAATCAGAGATATAGTCATGCTATTTTGTGACTCTGAGAGCCTTGATTGTGGATTATATTTACACACTGCAATTTCTTTCTAAATGGAGCTCTTTGTATTCAAGGACTTTAAGAGTCTTTCAGCCTGTGATAAAATCCAGTTTGCTATATAGACTAGTTCTTGCTGTGGTGCCAAGCTCTGGTCAGGCATGCTGTGTAAAACAGTTTTTCATTTGCACAATAAATATGGCAACGTAAGAGTTCATGTGTGGTGCAGTGGTTTTGCTGACCCTTTACACTGAAATCTGCATGGTGGCAGGCTGGCAGATGCATTGAATGCCTTCATGTTGTGTCGCCTCAAAAACCAGGGTTTCCTTTTTTGTCAGAACAGGGGTAGGCTTGAACCAAAGCCACATAAATGGTACCAACAAAGTTTGTGGTATTTAAAATCCCTGCACACATTCAAACCCTGTGGCCTATCCCTGGTGAAAAAAAAAAAAAAGGGCTGGAAAGTCAGGCACCTCTTACAGAATATTTTGTTGTGTTTAAAGTCCACAATATAAAGTAATCCACTAAGATATTGGCTCTGTCATGTGCATGTATGTAGCAGAGGTAGGCAGGAGGAGATCCAACTACTCTGCTGATTTTGAGGCTCCAGAGCCATTCAGGTGAATCCTGTGGTTGGAAGTCCCTGTTTAAAGTTTCTTCTAGTCCGGTTCAGAACAGGGACAGGAAACTTGATCTTCTGCATCAGCCCAGCTGTATTCACTTGCAAAATGGTTTAGGGACAATGAGGAGGACTTGGCCTGCCATGACAGGGTGCTCCAGTATGAAGGAAACCTTGGGCGAGGCTGTGGTTTGAATCATCTCAGAGTGGGCTCTAGTCACTTAGGGCTTTCTCTAGGCATGGCCAGAAATTTCACCTAGGGTTTGAGGAAACTTTTGCAGGATGGGTTTTCTTGCTTGTTTTACTTTGTTTTGTTTTTATTTTTTTTCCTTCCGGAAACTAAGGGATTTTTGTGAAAAAATCATACTGCCTTCTCTGATGACATTTGATTCAAGATCTGAAAAATTCCTCATCGTCTTTAGTGGGCACTGTTTTTTAAAATGACTTTTACTAGCAGTACAGTTTATTTGAATACCTTACATTGATACTTAAATGAAGGTCCTGTTTACAAATGTGTCAGTGGGTTTAAAAAAGGTAATTCTATTTCTTGCTTTACTACCCTGCTGAAGTAGTACTTCAAATCTCTGTGCTTAATTTCCCTTCTCCCATTACTTGCCTTCTCCATAAAAATTCTTTGGAACTAGGTTTTTATCACTTGTGCTAGGAAATGGAACTCCAATCTCACTTGGATCTTTGTACTGGTATAATGTAAATAATACTCTATTTAATGGAGTACGGTTAATAATTATTTTGCTGTATTTTACCAGCTACAGTAGCCATTCAGCCTATTGGAAAGGCAAATCTTTTGGATGAATTAACCAGATGAACAAATACAACTTATGCACTTATAATGAAATTCACTCTTTCCAGAAAATTAGAGTACCATCTTGCAGACTGTTGGAATGATGTTGCCTAGTGGCATATTCCTTCTGCCACAGAATAGTTGCAGATCACTCCCTTGTGAACTGAAGAGTCCTACAGGATAGCAAATGCATCAGGAATGCCCCTGGAGTGAACTCTCTTTGAGTTCAGGGGGCTTCTGTTCAAACAGCTGGAGCTGCACATGCCTCTTGTGTTTCCTCTTTCGGCAGAGATGTGCCTACAGGCTTGTTGAAACAAACTGCCAGGAGAAAAAACAAGTCACCCTTGCATGGTGGCAGCTGTACTCACTGTAACATTGTGCCTCTAAGAAGGCTCCTATCCCCATTCCTGGCCAAGAGCAGCTGCTTGGTGAAGAGTGTAAGAAGGGTGACATGAGCATGGTGACATGTCCCAACACCCTCCAGTTTCTCCATGGCCCTTAACCATGGCTGGTCACGGCTCAAGCTGCCACAGGGACCTGCCAGTGTGAAGGTAGACATTGGTGGGATATGTAATCCAGAGGCAAGTCTGGAGGGAGGGGAGGGCAAGGAGGCACACACAAACATGAAGAAGGGGTATCCCCCAGGCAGGCTGGAGCTTGCCTGAGACATTATTTTGCAGGCAGTTTCATCTACCTGGAACGTGCTGTCTCCAGTACAGTCCTGCCTGATCACACCCAAACCAGCCTTTGTTCTTCAATAGCTATTCACATGCACTGGCTATCGTATCTGGGTTTGCTACTGGTTCTTTCTGGTAAGTCATATTTAGTGATCTCACCCTTCATGGGAGAAACGTGACTGTTAGGATTTGGTCTCTGTTAGGTGTTTGCTTTGGGGTTTCCCTGATCTTGGATCGATGTTCCCTGAATTGCAGAGGCTACAGGCTCCCCTCTAGCACAATATAGGAACAGAAAAATACGGCACATAGGTACAGTTGCACCCAGCCCTTTTATTGGTATATACAGCCTAGCTGTGATCTTGAAGGAGCCTGTTCCCAGGGGCTCCATGTGTTTAGTGTTAATGGCAAGTCATAAAATCCTAACCCAGGCTTCCGCCTGAGTGCCTCTGCTGGTAGCCTGCTGCTCTTGCTCCAGGCTCTTCTGCTTCACGCATTCAGATGCTTTTATTTTATGTGGTTGGATGTAATGGGATTCACCTGTTTCAACTGCCAAGCTAAGTCAGCAAAACAACCTTTAAACTCTATGAAGATTTCTCCTAGTCTCCTGCAATCACTGGATTACTCCTCCCCTCCCCCAAATGTTAACATCCCCTTATCTGCCACCAGAGAAAATCCAAAGCCCTCCAAACCATCAGTGCAAGAACGAAAGCTGTCACAGTCATACAGTTTCCATAGGTAGCACCTTTCATGTTGGTTAATGAACTTTTGGAGGGCCTTATTACTATGGCAGAATTGCCTGGTGGCTGGTGTGGAACACATAAAATAGGACTAAAATTGTGACTGCAAAAGTTTAAAGGAATACAGTTACTGTGTGTTTGTTAATTTCATCTTTTCAGGAGGATAGCAGCTGCTTTTCTTTTCTTTTTTAACAGATGGAGTGATTTCTCATGTAGTGTTACAGTAATGACCAATGTGACACAGAAGGAAAATTCAGTGACAATATGGTGAGCAAGATCTTATTGACAGCTCCACTTGGTTGTAATTCGTAAGCTCTATATTGTTGCTCTATTCTTTTTTTCTCCCCCCACCTCCCAAATGCTGCCTGTCTTTTCTGCCATATAGAATTAGATTTCAAGCTGAATCAAACAGTTTAATTTGAAGGACTCTTATCTAAAAACTGTTCAAAATGTTCACAAGAGTTTACACCTCATCATAAGTTTAAAAAAATGAATTAAAGAAAAAGCATTGCGTTATGAAACGATGGTGCGAACATTATCCCGTATTTAATGTCTCTGTTGAGACAGCTGCCCTAATTCCTTCTGTAGCAGCTGATGCCTTCTCAAGGAAGGGAATTTCCTCCTTTGCAAAAGGAAGCTTAGCCCTAACATGAAGGAGGGCACAGCCCCAATGGGGACCATGAATGACCAGAGAGTTGTGCTTGTAGCCTGCCCTATGACTAAACAGTGTGTAGGGGCTGGAGATAATAAGCCCAAGCACATGACTGCCAACCAAAATCTGTGACTTCTGCCATGCATAGAGGTGCCCAGGAAAATGCCACCATCCATTTGTAGAGGAGCTGAAAATCTACCTGGAGACCCCCACCCACAGCCCCTCTTTTGCAAGACAGCATTAACTCTGTCACTATGTGCATTGCTCCATTAGGTAAAAGGCTCTAAAAGTCCCCATAAGCTTCTCAGCTACCTTTATGGGGAATAAGCCACAAAGCAATCTGTTTTGGTTGTTCTACTCTTCCTTTGATTCTATTAAATTTGAAGCTTGAAAAAATAAAAGAAGAATGTTTGTTAGCTTGATACTAGCAAAGTAAAAAGTACAGTGGAAATATTTTTTTAAAGGGAAATTTGCAAAATAACAGAGATCCTATTTTTCTGTGGCTGATAAGGAAGATAGAACCATCCAGTGGATTCAGCAACAGTGTAAAACAGAACTGCAGAGACTATCAGGCCAGGATGGGGACAGGTGGAGTCTGCATGAGCTTTGATCCTGACCTTCTCTGCTCTTGAGGTTTCTAAAATCATCCTTGATCCTGAGCACTGTGGACTGGCAAATTCTGCTCTCGGAAACAGTTCCCTAAAAAATAGTCCCAAGGGTTGGTTTTCATGCTTGTTACCAAATGCCAGTGGCTCTTGCCTATTGCACAATCCTATTGCACAATGTGTACAGTGCTAACACAGCCATTTCTTTATAACAGGGAAAAATGCCCCTAAGAGAGACATTTTCCTTTACAGTTCATAAATGGGACTTAACTTTTTGTGTTTTCTACACACACAAAATGAGCCTTTTTTGATCTCTGTAGCAGATTTGTCTTTAATTTCTGGAATTAGTGGAAACTTGTGATGGTGTTTTTCAGAAGGTTAGTTTGAATAGGAGGAGATTAGACTGATTCTTTATTTCGCATTAACTGCCTTTAAAATTTCTCCAAGTGAAGGGCTACCAGCCTGCTGCTCAGTGACTAATAAATTTGATTCATCCTCACTCCCCACAGGGTTATCCTCCTTCTTACTAATGTTTGACATTTTACATTTTAATTAAAATCACCCTCCAAGCATCAAACCACTAAGAGAGTGACAGATATTCCTACTGCAACAAGATATAAGAAAAAGGGCAATTTGCTAACTGTATCTTCAATAGTGCCTTTCACTTATTTGCTACGTGAGCCCCTAATGCCTCTGTGTGTGTGTGTGTGTGACAAGGCAATGCCTATCTTAACATTCAGGGTGTTTCCAGTGTCGAAAGACACTCTTTTTAATGTCTGTATTCCAGTAGGAGCAATGGGGACTCAGGAGTAGCAGTGCTTGCTTGATGCTATATCCTTCCCTCCTCTTAGGCTACAAGTTGTGTGGCCTAAGAGAAGGGAGAAAGGGCAAGAAGGAATGAAGTAACTGTAAGCTTTGAAAGCAATTGCGATAAAAATACTGCAGATTGCCTTATCTGGCTGATGGCCACCCCAGGCATCGCTGAGACTTTGTGGGACTTCCCTGCAGAGAGGAGCAGAATGAGGATGACTGGTGGATAAATAAACCTGGCCTGGTGGACAGGTGTATAGAGGGTGTGTGTGTAAAGACCTGTATTAGTCAGCACATTAAAACATCACAGGAAGCTGAAGAGCAGGCAGCAAAGCTGCTGTCAGTGGCAGCATGGAGGAGATATTTGGTGGGAGATGAAGCAAGAGGCTGGAGTGCATACAAAAGGTGTGAGGTGCACAAAGCTGGAGATCAACACTGCAATACGCTTAGAAAGAAGAGGAGCTGATGCCACTGCAAAGGATTGATATCCCTTGCAGAGGTGAGGCTGTAGGCCTCAAGAGGGGAAGTAACAAATGCTTTGATTTTTTGAACAGAAAAAAGGAAGACCTGAAAATAGAGCAATGGGTTTTTTTAAAACTGCTCTGTACTTAACTCAGAGAAAGGATAATCCATGGAAGTTGCCCTCTAGTGTACAGAGCTTGATGACAAGATGGTGGGAGGGCCAAAGAGACAAGGATGGATTCAGGCAGAGCGACAGAGCAATGCTGTAAATACATTGAGGAATTGTTGCCTGCTTCTATATGGAGAGACAGAGGCGAGAAAGACATTGATCCACTGCCTTAGGAACAAGCATGAAACCCAGAAAAAAACCATCTGCTTATGAGTCTTATCTACCTTTGACAGAGAGCTCTGGTGAGACATGTTCAGGTGTTCGTGGCAAACCCATTTTTTTTAGATAGCAGTGGCTGGACAGGTACAATGTAAAAAATTCCATGTTTCCTCGTGCAGTCTTAAGTGGCAAAGGTGTGAGAGGGCAGTGACACAGCCTACACCTCACTTTTTTCTAACCCAATGCAGCATCTTCCTGATTCTCACTGGTGTCTCTTCCTCCATCTCAAACCCAACGACGAAAAATATTTTCCTCATATGTACCAAGTCTGCTGATATTTAGAATTTGATTTCAATTATCCTTAGAAAAGACAGAGTGCAGGAAGATCTTGCAAAATCCTGCAAATTGCAGGCTCGTCTGGCCCTTTCTGAATTATGATAGGAAACCCAAAGGAATAACAGAGAAATGACAATTCCCTTTCATGTGGTATTCTGTCTTCCCTTAGGAGATGAACAGTGGAATATGTGAATTCTGAAGATAAATATACTGAATAAAGAAGAAGAAGGCAGCTTAGATATATTGGTATGAATATATGGGGGAAGAGAAAGCTGTAAGGCAAGGTTTTGCATTCACAACTTATTTCTCCTCCCTTCTGGAACAGAAAACTCAAGGAAACATGGAAGTTCCTTTTGAACAGCTTAAATGATCTGCATTTCAGCATTGCCAAGAACAATCAAGTGGGATGAAGTGATCTCCTGTAACTCCAGGAAGAGACCTGTATTTGGTTTGCTGGAACAGCTGCTAGATAACAAAACCTCTGTGTCATGTCCTCTTGGAAATAAAAGCTTGATGAATAGAAACTGCTCTAAGAAATGGTGCTTGTGTCTCCTCATGACTTGGTCCTTAGGAGGCAATTAACAAAAAATGGTAGAGGTGCCCCCTCCCATCCCGACATCTCAACTTTTTGTGGAGGAGCCTCTTGTGTCAGCCCTGGTAGAACCACCTTGACTTCCCGAGAGCCATTGCTGAGTGTCTTTGTGTTGCTATGATGGAGAGGATCCTGGATGTTTCCAGAGGCAAGTTTCTTTGAAAACTGCAAGGGCACGCAGATGCTTTGTCAGACTTTTTTAGTGCACACACGTATGTGAAAATAGGAAGCAGACACCATGTCTCAGGAAAATAGGTGCAACGCTGTACAGATTCTTACTCTCTGCCAGCCATTCCTCAGATATGTTGAGTCATAGGTTAGTCTACAGAGGCATGTGGAAAGAAAGAAACCCAAGCTAGCTAAATGATCTGAATTTAAAGTGGACTGATTAAATTCCTTTAAATCCCTGTGTAGATGTCCTTGTTCAGAATTAAGGTAAAGTAAGATAAGTCTCATAAAGGCCAAGTTAATTCTGAAGGAGAATACATACACAGTGATTTAATGCATTTTTAACTAATCTATTTTAGCAGTTAATTCAGATTAACTGTACTCAGTTTTCCTCTCTGGCAAAGCCCTTTGAGGGAACAAGATATGAAAAAACACCAGTCTGAGCAGTGCAATGGTTTTAAACATCCTACACTGCCAATTTCAAAGCAGATAATTGGTGCCACAGCACTCCTGTATTGAATACTGCCTGCAGACCTACCTGTGTGGGTGCTGTCGGAGGGGACAGTGGTCTTGGGAAGGACTTGCTAAGAGCATCCTTGCTTCCAGGAAAGTGCTTTGAGAAATGCTGAAGCATGCTGGCAAGGCCTTGGCTAACCTGCTGCTACAATGATTTTTGATCATTAATGAGATATCTGTGCTAGCAAAGTGAATCCTCCTCACAGTGAGTATGGAGTGGGCTGATACTGTGTCTGCCCGGTGTTCATGTGCCAGAGGTGCAGGATGCAGTGTGAATCTTAATGGTTTCCCTCCTACCTGGAGTGATGTATTCTTGGGCCAGATCCTGTCTTGACTCTTTTGTGTAAACAAAGCATTGCTTACCCCTGCACAGTCTCTAGTTTAAAAAGTCAAAACCTGGAGTTCAAGCTTTAGTATTGATTTTAAAAATATATTGCAAACAATATCTTAAAAGGAAATGAGAGATTATTAATAAATAATAAGGTGCATAGGTGTACAGGGAAAATATAGCTGTCCATAAATATAGTTAAGAATTCAGTTTTACAGTAAAAAGAAAGGGCATAAAAATGTAGATGCCTAAAGCAATATGTGTGCAGAGGAATAATAATCTACCATGAATTAAAATATGCAAGAATTGGGGACTAAATTGCTTTTACTAGTCTATACATTTTTTTAAAGTACCCAGAGGCCTCCAGGTATAAGTGCTAAAATAAAAATATTATTATTATGGATTTTGGGGGGCAGATGAGTTGGCACTCAAGGATGTCTCCTGTGTTCTAGCTCTATTGCATGTGGTTAAACACACTGGGCCAAATTTATCCCTGGCCTGCTATATTTACTGTTGAAAGCACTTTGGAAAAGCACATATTGAAGCTATATGTAAAAAAGCACTGAATCCTGAGCAGGCGTTTAAGGCCAGGCAATAAAAGCAAAGATGTTCTCTCAGGTCAGTTTAGTTTTGGGTGAGGGGAGCAATTGCTCAGTCACTCTGGTCCAGTGAATCTGAAACAACAGCGCGTGAAAAGATATGGTGGCAAAATAATGGCTCCATGTGGGATAAATGCTAATGCTAATCACTGGCTAGGCTATTTCTCGGTTTTTACTCATGGATTTTATCCTAATTTTCACACTGATTATTATTCTGCCTCAGTGACCGCCAAGGTAACTTTTCGCCCTGTTTCACAGGGAAATTTGAGGCCGACTTTTTCTGCTGCACTATGAAGTTCATGTAGGAAATTTTTTCATGGAATTGATTAGGTTGAAAAAGACTTCTAAGACCATGAAGTCCAACCATTAACCTACCACTGCCAAGTCCATCACTAAACCATGTCCCTCAAATCCACAACCGCATGTCTTTTAAAGACCTCAAGGGATGGTGACTCAATCATTTATCTGGGCAGCATGTCCCAGTGCTTGACAGCTCTTTCTGAGAATATTTTCCCTCTAAGATTCAATCTAAACCTCTCCTGGAGCAACTTGAGGCCATTTCCTCTTGTCCTATTGCTGGCACTTAGGAGATGAGACCACCCTCCACCTGGCTACAACACACAGAAAGGAGTCGGCATGTTGGGGCTGAGTGTGGCCTTTGCTCAGCACTTGCTCACCAGCAAGCAGCTGGTGCAAGCATGCAAGCTGCTGCAGTGTCAGTCATCATACCTGAGGGGAAGAGGATGTGGTGCTGGGGTGAGACATGGCACCCAAGTCTGCACTGCTGAGTACCCAGAGAGAGAAATGGTCAGGGACAGGGCTGGAAAACAGGATAGGTTTTAAGCCATCACATAAAAACTCAACTCTGGCAAGAAGCTGAGCTTGTCCACAGCAGGCATCAGAGTTGGAAGAGGTTGTGCTCCCAGTCTTTTTGCTCCCTAGAGGAGCAGGGAACCACATATGGCCACTTAGAGGCTTTGTCCTATTTTTGATCCCTCCATTTAAATGCTGTGCTCTGCAAAGAAGGACAAGGGAGGATTCATTCTTGTCTGCCCCTGGTTTGCATCTGCGCTACATCAAGATTGGTGTGTGTGTGAGACTTAAAATCTGTGCTGTGAGTTAATGGGGTGCATATATGAAGAGGTATCTGTCTTTTCTAGATGCTCGCAGATGCGTTGACATGTAGTACTTGCCTTTTGCCTTTTATTTCTATTTCTGGTAGTTGAAAATATCCCACTAGTAGCCATGCAAGCAGCTTGTACCTCATATGGCTTGGGTTTGTTATCCTGCACTTGCCTGTGGGGAGAGGCTCTTGACCTCAGCACAGAGGCTGTGTTTTTATCAGCAAAATGGCTTCAATGTGCAAACGGTGTGAGGGGAAGCTCAGTTTTCTGTTCACTTTAAAAGTATAGGGATCACCCAAGCTAAAAGGATTGAGGTGTTTCCAGAAGTGCACAGACATTTCTGTGATGGCTGCTGTGCCTCCTGGGAGGTTTGAGTCCAGTGGATGATGCCCTGCTGCGCTGCTTCGGCACAAGATACCTGCCAAAAGCCAGTCCACTCCTAGCGAGATCAAGGTAGAGCTGCCACTGATTTTTAAGGCTGCATGGCTACAGAGTAGAGCAGGTGTGCAAATCATTCCTAGGGATCATGCTTTCTTTTGGTTACAAGTGCGAAAATAAGGTCATCCTCTCAGAAAGACAATTTGCCCCTCTCTTCTTATCATATCCTTTTCTTAATCATTGTTTCCTGAACAGAGGTAGCTGAGTATGAGGGAGCAGGGCTGTCTGTATTTTGACTATGTAGCAATGTAATTTTGTTAAAACTGTGGATCAGGCAATTGGATCAATAAAAGAAACAATTACCCAAAGTTTCCATGCAAAACTCAGTGGCACAAAAAGAGCAACTCTCCATCAGCATCCTCTCTCCAGTGATGCAAGCAATATCATTATTTTCTCCCAGGTGAAAATGTTCCTGAAAACAAGGAACAGCAGACACAGCAAACTGTCCTGGTGACCCAGTTTGAGTCCTGGCCTCATCTGCACAGTGGTGCCACACTGGTGTTATGAAAAAGCAAATGCAACACTGCTGCCCATGCCGAGGGGCCTTGTATGCTTCTGCTCTGATGCTCCCAGTGATGGAGGAGCCAGGACTGGCAGCCTTCAGCATGGCAGGACAAGGGCAGCTCAGGCCCTCTGTACTGTGACAGGATTATCAAAATAAACCCTGGAAATGGCTTTTGGGGAACCCACTGCCTGTACAGAGGAACTCCCGGCCTGGGCAAGCTCTTCCCTGCCATCCATCCTCATGGTCATCCTCCAATGGCATAGACATCATGAGCTCACATCTGGGTTCAGTAGTTTGATCCCTTTGATTGTTTCTGGGGCTGAAGTCTGTCTTTCTGCTCCCGTTTCTGTTCCACAAAAAGGCAAGTGATGTTTTGCCCATTCCATGAGTGGGTTGTGAAGATCTAAAGTCCTTTGGAGGAGGTAAGTCCTACAGGCATCCTGTTTTGCAGGGCCTTGTGCCTCACCCTGGATTTAAAGCACTGAGATCTGCCAGCCACTTTTCCAAGTTGGGGGCCCAAAGCATCTGCGTGAAGCAGGACTGACACATCTTGGGCATGTTGCTGGGGAGATAAAAGTGACAAAGGGAGAAGAAAAAGTAATACCACCTCACTTTTCCCCATCTCCTTTTTTTCAGAGGTAGATTTTGCTCCCTTCCCTGTTGCAGAGGTAACAAAGGGCAGCAGCGGTGTGCCCAGGCTGCCTCTGGGGTCATGGCAGCTGCTGTGACTAAAGGGGAACGTGGTGGGCTAGCTGGATCAGGGAGTGTGCTTCCAGGAGGCAGCAAAAGTTTACATTTGTGAAAGCAAAGGGAAGATGCATGGGACTAGAGAACACTGGGTGCTGCCATACAAGCACCATAGCCCCAAGTCTAATGGGTAATAGAGTCATTAATTCTGCTGATTAACTTGGCCTTGGGGTTCGTGGAAATGACATCCACCTCCTTTCTTTTTTTTTTCTTTTTTTTTTTAAACTCAAACTGTGGAATGAGGGAGCATAAAAAAACAAGCTAATTAGAGAGAAATCAGGAGAAAAAGAAGCAGGAAGAAAAGAGAAGACAGTCTGAGCATTAATGAGACTGATTTGGGAAGAGGATGTGACAAGCTCTTCAAAAGCATTATTGTCAAATGTGTCACTGTTTCATAGACGGCTACTGCTACCTTTGAGCTTCACGCTGATAGTTAATGATTTGAAACTATAAAAAGATTGAAAAGGTAAAAGAGAAAATGGCAGACTCGACTGGATTTTAATGAGAGTCCCCCCCTTCCCACTTTTCTCTTTTTCCATATGAAGCAGCCTTGGAAAACAGGAAAAAAGTTCCGTTTCCCCCTGCCTGCTTGCTCTCTCAAGGCAAAAAATGTTTACAAAGGAGAAGGGAGAGTGCAGAGGTCCATCCGTCTCGCTCTGACCATCATCCATCTTCCCTTTCTCAAACCCTCAGCTCTCCCATTCATTGTCAAGCGGTGGTGGGGTTGTGGTTGTACAGGCAGAGGACCGACAAAAATAAGCTGAGATTGATGGAAGAGACAGCTATAGCTCTTGTTTGTTTTTTTGTGACGTGCTGAGCAGAAGCAGTCTTCACACTGTGAAATGTAACAAAGAAATCTAAAGTGATTACACAGGTTCATTTGTCAGTATCACTGCTCCAGCTATTGCTGTGTGCAACAATGAGATGACAAGGCATTTATTGCTGATGGTTGGTTATTAGCTGCATTATAGGAAACATTAGCACAGTCTAGGATACATAGACCAGGGAGACAATAGCTTTCTGGGCTCCAAACTCAGCAGGGTAGCCTTGTCATTAAATTTGGTGGCACCAATTTAATTTTTTTTTTTTACAATAAATTGAAAGGAAACTTTGAAAACTAAGTCTGTAACCCTGCATTTACCTTAAGACTGATCAGCGTGCTTTCTTTGGATGCTACATTTTGTATCAGAAAAGCCGTGCAGCCCAGCAGGCCAGCAAATCTAAAAGATGCAGTGGAAAAGGTGTATAATAGGTGGCCTCTTGGCTGATCCCATCACTATCTTCCAGCTCTGACCTCCAAAGTGCCCCTCTGCTACTGGGTTGGACCGGGTTCTTCTCAACCAAGTTGCAAGCAAACATACAAGGAGAAAATTCTTGTATGGTTTACAGAAAGGCTTCTGTAAACTTTTGTTACAACCTTTGTATTGTTCTTCTTATCTGTCTCAGACCTGCTCATTTTTTGCTTGTCTTGCCTGGGTCCTTTAGCATCAGATCTTGGTAGCACTCCCATCCTTGCAAATGGCCCTGTAGAAGTCACAGGAAGTCATAGAATTGTGGAATGCCCTGGGTTGGAAAAGGCCTTAAAGATCATCCAGTTTCAATGATGCCTCTGGGGCAGGGACAGCTCCCACTAGATCAGATTGCTCAGAGCTCCATCCTGGCTTTAAACAGCTGGCCTTGAATACTCCCAGGGAGAGGGCATCAACAACTTCTCTGGGTAACCTTTTCCAGTGCCTCACAAACCTAACAGTAAAGAATATCTTCCTAATATTTCATCTAAACCTACTCTCTGTTTGAATCCATTCTCCCTTGTCCTGTCACTACTTGCCCTTGTAAAAAGTCCCTTTCTGTGTTTTATGTAGACTCTTTAGGTACTGGAAAACCACAATTAGTTTATCCTGAAGCCATCTCTTCTCCAGGCTGAAAAATCTGAATTGTCTCAGCCTTTCCTCACAGGAGAGGTGCTCAATCCCACTCATCATCATGGTGTCACTCACCTGGACTTGCTCCAACAGGTCCATATCCTTCTTGTGCTGGGGACCCAGAGCTGGATGCAGCACTGCGGGTGGGGTCTCTGTAGAGAAAAAAGTCTTTGACAGTGAGGGCTGAGTGTGGAAAGTAAAGGTTTGGCTTGCAAGGGATGTGACTGGATGACTGCCATGTTTATTAAGCCATCAAAGAACATGCCTGTTCTGTGGCAAAAGCTGTGTTTGCACAGTGGTGCGAAGCCAGCCCTCAGTTCTGGGGTGAAGTGCCTACTTTATGCAGCCTTTCAGTACTGAGTTGTGCAGTAAAACTAGAAATTCTGGTGGTGGCTCCTTCTTTCAAAGAAGGTTTTTTATTATATAATTCATATTCTTATTAGCTCAGTCAGAGAGTAATATATTCCCTGTTCCATTTTTTCTGACACTCAGCTTCAGTTTATTTTATGCTACCATCAGATTTCCAGAATGCCCCAGATTTTGGCACTGACAGCACTTAAATAAACTGAAACAGTTGTCCTGGGAAAGTTGGAGGTTTTGACAGCTGCATGAGGGATCATGGGACTTCAGCCCATAAAATACCAGTGTAAGGGGAATTACAATGTTTTAAAAACCACTATCACTTGATAACATTGTAAATAGCAACAGGAGCTGGATTTGAACAGATTCGGGCCAAACCCAAGTATGTTTGAATGTAAAAAAGAAATTTTGTTGGAATCTCTTCATGACCAGATTTGCGTGAATAAGATGTGAATTTTTTTTCATGTTACGAAATTTATCATATTCTGTGCCCTATATACTGTCCACCTAGCAGTGAATTTAATCTAAACTGTTTGTTCTGGATTCATTAATCAGAGAGGTAACTTGAAAGATTCTGCCAGACTCATACCCTTAAGATTCATAAGTCAGATTGTAAATTTTATATAATTTTTAGGTTAAAATGGTAATTTTCTTTCAAAACTGCATTTGCCAAATATATGTGAGAAAATTAATACTGTCAGATCTCTTACATTTATTGAGCAAGGTGATTTTGCCCCCCACTAGGCACACTTTGGGGCACATCATCTGTCTCTGCCCAGCAATTAATTTTGCCTTGAGCTACCTGAACGATACTGTTTCCTCCAGTTTCAGCATCACTGTACCATTCTCTCATTTTTTCTACTCTTGTGACAATTTTATCTTTACTTCCAACTTCCTGGTGATATCCTGTGATTTCAGTGAAATCTGAAAATATAGGCAGTTGATAGCACAGTAAATCAGTTTTAATTAAAGAATGTGTGCCTCCTGAGCTGGGGTCCCTTGAAAAAAATATCCCTTGTAAAATGGACAGATAGCAGCACCTGTGATCCAGCTTTCAAATGAGGGTATTTTGTAAAAAACTCCAGAGCAAATAATTTAATTCAACAATAAAAATATTAAACATCATCAACAACAACAATAATAATAATAATAGTAATAATAATATCATGCCACTCCAGACATAAGAGGGTTTGAAAGGGTAGACAGTAGGTCTCAATCTATGGTGGCAATACAGAATCAAATAAGAATAAAATATCTTTTGAGGCCATAAAGCTTGAAACTTGTCAGAGAGGCATCTAAACTCTCAGAAAAGAAAGCAATCTCTATTTGAGAGCACACAGGCATTTCTGACGAGTAGGGTCTGATGAGTCAGCATTTCAGCTACTGAGTTAATGCAGCATTTGGCAGCTAAGCTAGAAAAAAAAGGTACAAAAAAGCCCTTTGGCATGAACTTTGCTTCTGTGATATATGCAGTGAGTGTATCTCGGAGAAGTGGGAAGGTTTTTGAAGTTATAACAGAGGCTGTTTTAATTTGGGGCAGGCTCATTAAGGACCATGGTATAAAAACATAGATTTTGTTCCCTCTGGCTGTATGCTGTGCTTCACACTAAACTTGGCAAAGACAAAATACAATCCAAGGGAAGGTATCTGTATTGTAAGATAAAATGCCTCAAAGACTGCCTGCTTTGTGGCTGGCTCAGATCAGATAAGGGCTGCATCTATCATACCCTCCTCGTGGTGAAAACCAGAGCTAGAGGTATTAAGGGGTATGCTAAGATGATGTGTCAAAATTTAATTTAAATCCTACTGCAGTCGAAAAGCCCAAATCTTTCAAAACATTAGATGTTTAGCAGCAGTTGGTGCCAATGGAGTTCTGTTGCCTAAGAGGGAAATGGTGGAAAATGACATAAAGAAGGAGTTAGGAGCCCTGCGTGTCGGTCCCACCTACTGTCACAGCTGTTTCACTCAGGCAGAGGCACACCTTGGTCTTTGTAAAGGCTGAGCTGTGTTTCTGCTCGCTCTTCTCACGGTTTCCACATGGAATATTAAGATTGGCTTTCAATATACAACTTATGGAGGAAGGGCAATATCTGCTTTTCAACTGAGAATGAAATGTTAGACTAAAACTTAGATTTCAGATCCACAAGAATTTGTACACGAGAGAGCAGCAAGTAACTGATGACACACTTAAAGGAAATGGATTAAAAAAAAAAGTAAATTGTTCTTTCCCCTGGAGGTTGCTAAACTTTCAGAGTAAAGTATTGACCAGCTATCCATTACAAATGATACACAGGTATTTCAGACAAAGGATTTTATTGTTACTGTTAATCATTATTTGTGTCATGACTGAGCCTCTGAAGGCCTAGTGAAAGCAGATCACTGAAGAACCACGCCCAACAAATACTAAGAAGTCATAGCTGAAATGCACAAGAGAGCCACAAGAAAGAGCTGTCTTATAAAAGCAGCACTGTGAGCTGCTGTGGAGAGAACACCCAGCCTGAAAACTGCAGCCGAGTCCTTGTGGCAGCCCCTGCCTGAACAGTGTAATTGCTGCCCTGAGCTAAGCCTTGATGAGGCTGCAGGACCCAGGTTAACTTCCCTGCCCAGCAGTGGGCTGGAAAACATGGTTGAGTAGCTTGGAGATGGCAGAGCAGCCTTTAGCGTGGGGCTGTGTGTGTTCGTGCACCCATAGCACACCCACGCCCGCAGCCGTGCGGGGATCCCTCCTGCCCCTGGGCTGTGCTTGCCTTCCCGTGTGCATGTGCAAAAAACACCAGCGGAGGAAAATCAAAGTAACGAACAAACATTCAGGGCTGACCCTGAATGTTTGTGGTTGGCAGATTAAAACAAAGCTCGTTGCAGCAGAGTTGCTCAGGATGACCCTTGTAATTTCACTTTTAAAGGTCAGACTGTAAAAACCACTGCTCTGCTGCTTGTAGGAAGGAGAGTTTAGCTGTAAGGTCACTTTGTTTTCACACTTTCAGAAATGTTACCTCCACCCTTCACAGGGAATGTAAATCAAGTAAAAAACCACCCAGCAGGGTTATCAGGGTAACACTAAATCAACACCAGCTGCAGCTGCTAGGGGTGAATGTAAAATTTACAGTGAGGCATATGTCTATTGCTACTGAGCGATTAGCAGTATTCTCAATTAAAACATGCAAAGACCAGGATGATTTTTATTTTATTGGTCTAAATAAAAGCAAATTTAGAGGCCAAACTAATCCAGGTTTTCAATTCAGTGCTCACGATGTCTCTAAATCAGGACCATATTGCAAGCTGGAAGAGGATAGGGAGGAGGGCAAACTTTCCTTTCAGCAGTTTTAAAAAAACTGCTGACTAAAATCTGCATCTATCATCTTGTTATTGAAAAGTATAAGGAAAAGGTGAGAGAAAATTGTGTCTGATATGGGATGTTTAGTTGACAGACAGCTCATTGTAACAGATGTGGCTCCTTTTAAATAGCACCGTAAATGAGATCCCAGAAAGACAAGGACAAAGGCTAGGAGAGAGCACTTAGTCTAATTAGACAGAGAAATCCATTTCCTTTTTAACTGAATGCTTCTCTGAATGTGCAGAGATTTCCAAGTTATGAAGCACAAGCAAAGGATGGAGGCTACAGCTATCAGTTCATAATCTGCAAGGCATGGAATAATAATGGTCCTCATTTTTCAAGCACTGATCTTCAGTAGTTTGTTAAACCTGCACATCAAGTCCTCACTAAAGCACCTGCAGATTAATGGCATGGCTAGAAAGCTTTTCATCTGGTGTGTATGTGGGGAGAAATTGTGAAGAAAGGCAGAGAATGGCCTTAAAATTTGTTCTGTTAAAAAAAAAAAAAATCACAAAGGAAAGGACTAGTAGTCCAGATTTTTACTTATCCCAGACTTACAGGAGAAATAAAAATTAAGACACAGAGAAAAAGACACTGAAATGGTACTATGGTTTCTATAGCAATCAGCACTCCAGACCTGACATGCCTTTCTGTGTGTGCTTTATGCTGGACACAAGATATTAAAGGCAGGACCCTTCCCACCTAATTTCAGCTCTTTCACTGCCAGTCATTCATATATTACTGCCCTTATACATGTACGTGAAATTAAGTTTCCCAGGATCCTCCTACAGTTAACTTTGGGAGAGAAAGGCATCTCCGAAATTTGTTTTATCTTGTCCAGGGCACGTATCTGAGTCTGGCACCTCTGGAGGGTTAATCTGTCAACCTAATGCCCTGCACTCACTGCAGAGGACAGATGTTTCAGGTTAGCAGATGTGCTTCTAGACAGAGAGGTTGCTATTTTATGAGAAGTGATTTTGCACTCACCACCGGGAAACTCAGAAAAACTTTCAACAGAGGTCTGCATACTTGCTTCTTTTTGATCTTTCTCTGTTCTACCCAGGAAGAAAGGGAAGGAATCAAGACAGGGAAGCTCAAGGAAATGGAGAACATGACTAATTTTTGTTGACTGTTTTTGAGCTGAGCAGACAGCCAAAACTTAGTGTCTTGGACATTATGTGTAAGAACCAGTCATCCAGTCGAGCATTTTTGGTGCAGCTTTTGTGTTTTTCTAAATAAGTAGTTCTGCTTTCTTGGAAACTGGAGGAGCAAATGCATGGAAAATATTTCTCAGCTATCACCTCTATACCTCTTCTGCCACCATTTCCCTGATCTCCTTGAGAGCCTTTATTTTGCAGTCCTGTTACAGTGCTTGTGCAAATAAGGTCTTGGCCAGTGGTTTTTGATATGTTTTTCTGCACCCCACCAATAAGTAGCATGTGCTAGCAGGGCAGTAGCAGTGAAGACAGAGCAATGTGGTTTTCAGAGAGCCGTGGGAGCCCAACGTCTGTGGGTCATTTTTAGTCTGGTTGCTGTCATGTGTTGAAGCCTGGGCTGCAGTACATTTTCAATGCTCTTGCCCGTGCCAGCTGCATTGACCAGGAAGGATATGCTAATATTAGTGAACGACTAACTAAAAAATCTGTCAAGAGACTGAAGTGAGGAGAAATAGAAAGTAATTGTTTTCTCCAAGGGAAAAAGCCTGAACCTTCTTTTCCAGAGCCGGCTCCTCTCTAAAAGTGTGGGAGTGGGAGCAGGGAATGGTGAGCCCTGCTCCTTCCTACGTCTCCAAACATAGGGAGAATGTCTAGGATAAAAACATCATTTTAGGAAGGATTTGGTACTTCTGGGCCATGCTACTTTCATGTAAAGGGTCATTTCATTAATTTTAAGGGGAAGGAGAAACCTCTTGTCAGTATGTCAACAGCAGCTTTCTAAATGGTCCGAGGAATAGTGCAGTGTCTTAGTAACATAAGAGCCAAACAAATAATGTTTTTTTTGAGCATAAGATCTGCCAGACTCTTGCCAGTGATGTTTAACAGGCAAATTGCTTAACAATTACAGGATGGGTTCTGCAACTGGGATCTGTGCAGGTGCAGGCTCCTGGTTATAGGCCAGGCAGATTTTGCAATGCCACTGGCTGAAATTATTTTTAAAGAAAAACATGATGAAACTATGTTTGTTTCTGTGTGTGTGTGCCCATAAGTTTACAGATACACACCTTCAAGTGTGTGTGAGCATGTGTCAACGCAGATACATGTGTGTTTGAACTGTAAAGTGGCAATATTTGGAGCAGCATAAAAATCTTGCCAGCATTGCTGGTGATGAAGTAACCCCCAGTGGACCGGGTTTAGTTTGATGACTCTGAAACAAAACAAAGTCATCCTCAGCCCCAAGGATTAACAGCACATGGAATGATTAAATAATGGATGTTAGAAACTCAGCAAAGTTGTTTTGTGTTTTCAAATGGCATGGGATAACACGGGCACAAAAGCATATTGCAAGCATGAGCTGGGCATGGGTCAAGACACCAATCTCAGCTGGATTTCTCTGTGAATGGGGCAGGTAGCTGAGCACATAGGGCATTATTTTCCAGACTTAGCAGCTTGTGGACTTCATTTCCTTACAAAGCCACAGAATAGTAAACACACAGAATTATTTATCTGTGATTTTGATCAGAGACTGCCTTAAATGAGATACTAAGAGAATTAGCTGTGGAATAGATTTTGGTGACAGATGTCCTGTTCTCTGCTGTTATGTAAAAAGCTACCTTACCTTCCCTGTCAGCTGCGATATCTGGCTATAATTAGAAGAAGTAATATCTGTCAAATAATTGGTTATGCACATTTTGATTAATTTCCTGAGACAATTCCACTCCTGTGCCACTTCTCAATCTCCCTGTGATTTTTAATTTTCTCATTTGGGGAGAACATTCAGTTAATTAGACTCCAAAATCTTGCAAACAGCTCTGTAAACATATGCGTTAAGATTTAGTTCCTTATATTTTTGAGATGCTGGTATAAGCCTTGTATGAGTATGTATAGTATTAACATATGTAATATATAAACAATGCATGGTAATCTTAAAATGTCCTCTAAGTTATATAGCACCATTGCTACTGAAAATGGAAAAGAAAAACTATGGTAGAGAATTTTGTTTGAAAGTTTAGTTGTGTTATGAAGAAGGACTATAATAGTCTAGGAGTGCTGTAAGCCTGCTTTTCTGGTTGGTCATGCTTCAACCAGAAGATTGTGAAAGATATTTTTGGTGAGATGAAATGTTTTGAAATGTGAGGCTTGTTCATCCCATTGTGGATTTGTTATACACATTTAATTTTCTTAGAAAAGGAGTTAACCGGAAGACTTAGAATCTTGAATTTAGTATACCTGTCAGACAGTGATGATTAACCTCCTCGAAATGTAAAATCAAAACAAGCAAGGGGAGAACACACGCTTTAAGAAAAGGTGTTGTCCCAGGCACGGGACCAGCTGAAAGACAGGAAGAAGGTGTGGAGAAAACCAAGGAAATCAGTTCCCAGTCTTTCCCAGGGCTACTGCTTCGATAGCATCTGTGTGTGCTGCATTGGCAGGCGAGCTGCCCGAGGGGCTGCAGTCATCTCCAGCGGATCCACAGGTGTTGGAGCGGGAGGCTCGCTCCGGATCCGTGCCAGGCGCCCCGTGCCGTGCCTGGCTGTGCTGCCCCAGGCTCCGCTCGGGCAGGGCAGCGAGCGGCAGCAGCTGCAGTGCCAGTCCTGGCCCTCCCGCCAGCAACAGGCACCGGCATGCTGGGATGGTGCTAGCCTAAGGAGCCTCCAGGCTCAGGGCAGGGTTTAGGATGAAGAGGTGGTTTTCCGTGGCTTTGTATAGATAAGAAGCCATTAAACATCCAGTGCTTCTCTGGAATAAGGGTAACTGGAGAAAGAGCAGATTTATTTTAATCTTTTTCTTTCAGCACTCCCTTTTGGGCACACAGTAGTAAGTACAATCTACCCCAAAAGTGCCATCTTATTCAAGCAATAGTATCTTCATGGAGACTATACTGCTGATTATATATGCTTATAAAAATTTTGAATGAGATCCACCCCCATTTTGGGAAAGATGCAGGTCAAAATTCATAAACATTAGATCAAGACTAATGACATTCTCAGGCCTTTCTAAACATTTTGGAGAATTTTACTAGTTTGAAAGGGGCCAAGATTTTTCCATAATATGATGTAAAATAGGGCCAGACTTGACTTTGATCTCACCATTTGATATTGAGCCTCTTCTCAATCCAATCTCTACTTATTTTCTGTGTGAGTTCATCGTCCTTTATGGAGAAGGCAGTTTTTACTCCAGAGCTGACCTGAGGATGGATTGACCGTGACCAAATCCTGCTGGGCATAGGGATTTCCCTGCTGCCCTGCATGTTGTTCAGGAGATGGAGCCTGCAGAGGAACCCTGGGATTGACTCAGAGGGCAGGGATATGTGAGGCTATGCCTCCCTTGCTCTTCCTGCACAGGAGGGAACTGCACCAGGAAGCTCCATTCCGTGGACGGCCTCCCGTCTGGAATATGTGGCAGGTGTTGCACTCAGCAGCACTCCTCCTAGTGCCATCTTGCTTTGGGGAGCGTAGATCTGTGATGTTGCCTTTCTTAGGTACTTTTCAGTTCTGGAGGCAGAGCACCGAGGGTGAAATGCCTCCCACCTTGCTCCTCAGGACCATTTGGCAAGGCCAGTCCCTGGGAGTGTGCAGAAAGTGGACTGGACAGTGCCTCCTGCTGTGCTGTGATAGATAGTGCCGTGAAGTGGATGTGATGTGGTTATTAGGCTGTGATTCAGTTCACACTGAGTGGTATTGATTGGCGTTGGTTCAGCACTTGCTACGTATTTTATCGATTGACCTTTGAGATTGTATTCCTGCTCTGCTTCTTTTACTTCTAATTCTTTTTGCCTCAAGTTTCTGTAACTCCTAATCTTCCTGTGTTTGATTTCTCATAGTATTTCTTTAGTATTCTGTTACAGAAGAGCTTTTTTAGTGAAGCTGTACTTTCCTTCCTTTGCTTCCCTTCCCTTCCCTTTGTTTGCTTTTCAAAATCTTTTTTTTTCCAAGAAATCCACCTGCTCTTCTTGATACATCAATTCCATTAAGAGATTCAGCTTCTAAAATATTTTGCCCTCAGCAGAAGAAAGAAGTATAAATGCAGGTGTTTTGCAATAAAGCTCAGGGGTGCAGAAACTGGTTTTATAGCAGATCTTGTCAAATAGGATTTACAGAACCCGATAACATAATACAGTTCGATAACAGAATGCCTTCGTGAGCAGTTCTCCTGGCCATCTGTGGAGCAGCACGGTTACACCAGCTGAAGATCTGGTAGCCTATTTCCAAGATGTTGTTTGTAAATATGCACTGAAAACCTGAAAGAATAATTGGAGCTAAGTGCATTTAGCTGGGTGCAATTCACTGCGGGTATTAATTTTGGACTTTCACTGAAAGCAAGGAAGACAATGTTGTCTGCTGGGTTGTTTTAGCACTGGCTGGTACTAAAACAAGGTGGGAAGCTGAAATGTCTGCCTAGACTATCTTTGCAGCTGCCTATATGGCAAAGTCAGAGTTGAAACTAAAGAGTTTCTGTCTCACAGCAGTGCTCAAAACAATGAGCGTGCTACCTGTGTGTCACAGACCTTTAACACATGGATCTGCCACATCAAATAAAGTTATTTGGGTTGTAGGAAATGAAGCATGGAAAAAAAAAGTGAGTTTGTGACAGTCAAAAAAGTAAGAGATAAATAATACACTGTTAAGCCACAATGTGCACAAAACTTCAGTAAGGGGATGCAGAGCATCAGAAAGAAGACCACAGGATTTTCAAACCTTTTTTTTTAGTTGCAAGGGATATAAGATGTCCATTAGTAACTGTGAATCGCCACAGATATCAATTAGGATAATTTAAAGATCTCAGATTTATATTCCTGGCTGAAGTTCAGAGTTATCAATTAGAAAATGCTTTCTAGGATCTTATTACAGCCTTTGTGTAGGAGGAAATTTGAAACTCACAGCCCAGAAGAGTGGTGGTTGATAGCAAAAGGGGGAAAGGAATGTCAAAATATGTATTATGGAACTGTGATAAAGTGCCATCTTTTTAGAGATCTTGCCTTGTGAATAGTGCACAAGTGCCTGTTTTCCATTCGCTTTCATCCAATGCTCTCTTTAATGACCTGGATCATGGGAGGTTTAGCAAGCCTGAAGCTAAAACAAATCTGAGAAAGACTGAAGGCACGACAGGAAAAGAGTTAGAATTCAAAGCAATTCTGAGAAAATGAAGATTTTTCCTAAATATAAGATGAAATTCCATGGTGCCTGGTGCAAGGTAGGGGGCAACAAAAAATCATTAATTAAATAAGGGGGGAGAAACTGTTGGTTTCTTCCAGGAAGGATCTCAGAGCAATGCTGGATTACAAGCCAAGCAGATGTGAGCAACGTCAGCCTGCTGTGAAAAGGAGAAAGTCCACCCTGTGATGTGTAAACAACAAAGACATGAAATAATGCTTCCACTGATAAAGCTGTCTCATGTCCAGTGTCTGGCACTGTGCTTCACGAAAGCCATTGATCACTTGGAGAGGATGAAGTGAAGATTAAGTTATTCAGAAAATGTGATCTAAACACATAGCCTAAGAAGAAAAAAAGCAAAGGTTTGGGTTACTTACTCTAAGGAAGAGCAGATTGATGGGGGAAATGGGGCAGGATAACAGTCTTCAAGTGAAAAGAGAGGGGAATAATCTGTTCTCTATAGCTGCAGAAGGCAAAGCGAGAAGCTAAGGTCATTAGCTGCAGAGAGAAGGACCTGGGAGAGAAAGCAAGAGAAAACAGAAGGATAACAAGGAACTGGACAAGAACACCTGTGGAAATGGGGAGCCTTCTTCCTTGGTAAGGTGTTTTCAGGGCAGGGGAGGCAAGCAACCACTAGGAATGGCACTGAGATACAGCTTGTCCTACCCTGGGACATCTTAAGGTGCTTTTCAGCTCTGTCTCCTCTGATTCCACGATAAAGTGAATGAAAATATTGGTGAAAGCTGCAGGAAAGGTGCCACGCTTGCAGAAAGCATGGGACAGTCAGAGGATAAACTGGTCATACAACACCAGGTCTGTGTTGATGCTCATGAGAGTTTTTCCACTGACCAGCAGGAAGTACAGCACCCTAACAGTTACCTTAGAATTTTAGAAGTGCACTTTGGTGTTGTGCTTTGTGATGATTGAAAAAAAAATACAAAAAGTTATAAGAATGCCCTTGAGCCTGCTGGGGTTTTCCAGAGCATTCTTCTGAGGAGCCTTTGTCTTAGTGCTGCTTTTCCCCTCGGTCCCTCTGAGTAGGTAAGAATGCTTATTTTGCCCATCATCTGGGCTACCTGTCACTGGTCTTTTGGTAGATGTTGTGGTCCCAGTAGAAAGAAGTTTTTTAGGTGATGGGTAAGTGCTGGCAAGCAAGCATTGATAATGACACTCCTATGGGAAAAGGTAGCTTGGATGCATTTTGAAAAGGTAGGAGAATTCAATTTCATGGAAGCGAGCAGATCCTGGTCATCCTTCTTTTACTAGTATGGATGGAACCTCTCTTGTCAGCAAATTCCCTTAAAATACTAGCTGCTATTGAAGAGAAAATTGCCATGAGAAAAGTGGTTCTCCAAGCTCAATCCAACAATCAACACGACTTCACTTAAAGAAAGGTAATCCTGAAGAGATTCTCTCTAATTCCCAGAACATTACATGGTGATACTAATGCAATACCTGAGCTCCACCAGCTTCAACAGATTGTCAGCAACTTTCCAACCTGTATGGCTCTTCCCATACTATCTGACCCAGATTAAGCCAAAAACTAACAGACAAAAGAAGATAAAGCCCTTTTGGTCTAATCTCTGAATGCAGTGTGGAAGTGTGGTGTTGGGTTTTCATCTCAGCATGGCACAGGGGGAATTTAAAGTGCCTTTTCAAGCCTGTCTCGCCATCTTGTACTAATGCTAGAAGGAAAAAATACATCCATTTTAAATTGCCTCTCATTCAGTCTGGTAGTATATGAGTGTGTTTGTGAAACCACTTCAGAATTACACTTAAACAAAAAGATAAATAAATTCTCCTTCAGTAGTGCCTGAACAGATTGGTCTGTCTGATATTATTGAGACAGTATGTATGAGGGCAGTGAGACAAGTATTTTCACAGCCAAATCACTTACCAGGAAAAATGGTCCATTTCCTTAAAACTACCATAATTCATAAGTCTAATATATATTCTTTTTGTTATTTCCCAATGCATTAGAAACAAGCCAGCCATTGCCATTGACATCTCTGAGATTTTAAGGTAAATTGTAATGGTCACTCCAGGGGTTTTTCTAACATTTTCTTTTTTTAATATGTTTTAATACACTTCATTCATTGAAAAAATTTTCACACTTATGTTGTCTTGTAGTGTCACTTAACTACAAATGTTTGACCACTTTTGGGGCTCAACCCAAACATATTCTCAGTTTAGGTCTTTGTGTGTCTCAATGATATAAAAATTAAAGTTGGAAAGATGGTGAAGACTTAGGGTGACTTCTAGCAAAGCCAATGTTATTAAATATGAAGGATGATATGAAGAATGATGTTGAATATATGTACCTTGGTGTCCCTTTGGGATCTTCTGCCTCCTAAATTTTTCAGCTCAGCTTCTTTACTACCCCACAAGCTGCAGGCGTTCCCTGAGGGAGCCAGAAAGATGCAATCAGTTTCAATCCATCCTGTAGGGGCCACAAAGTCTGGAGAGTCTCTGGAGGTGTAGGATAGCTGAAGAGGGTCTGGCCAGGGAGCCTGATGTCTGAGACAGTATCTTTTAAGACTTTTGTGAGGCATACAGAAAATCTGTCAGACGATATTGAGAAGGAAATTTTTGTGCACCAGGGAGATAAAACAGAGAAGGGAAGAATGGGAGAGGGAAGGAAGAATGAGAGATGCAGGAAAAGCATTTTCCAGGGCAAGGGGAAAAAGAGGATGATGGGGTAAGAGAAGAGAAAAATAACATCAATGGTTTTGTCTTTGGGGTAGTAATCTTGGAGCTGGAATCTTCAAGATATTTTAAGTAACTTGCTTTGAAATTGTTTATCAATACAACATTTTTCTCCCATCCAGGTGAAAATCAGGGATGGTAGATAGCCAAAGACCATTTCTATCAACTGTCATGTTTGATCACTGTCCACCAGGGTAGTGAAAAATAAATAAGAGAAATTCTACACCTTCTTTCTTTTCTAATTTTTTTTTTTTGTTTTTTAATTCCAAGGAGCCACAAATTGCAGAAAAGTGTATGCCTTCAGTCTTAAAAACTGAGGGAAAGTTCCCAAGGGCAAGCTGTGGAGTGACTCCAGGAATGACCACATTGCTGGGTGAAGAGACAAGCAGCCTGTAATGGCACAGCCCAGCAGAGCTCTGTTCTCTGAGCCCAGCACAGCACCTCCCCACACCAGCAGCTGATGACCCTGAGTGCTTACACAGCAAGGATTGGGGTTTGCTCTTTTCTTTAATGAACCTCTTGAGCACTGATACATTTTATTCAGTCTCCTGCAATGTGAACAGAGTGTGAAAGTCTACGTTGCTGCACAGTGGAAAGGGAACAGCACTGTCTTGTAATGTACTTATTTGTCTCCATGAGGGATTGCTGCCAAGCTTCTGTGAATACACTTTTTTTTGGCCGCCCTGCTTTAAATGAGCAAAAATGCTGAAAATTTATTCCCACAACCTCTAAAACTTTTTTCTGGTATTTTATGACATTAAAACACACATACAAACATGTATACACATGTGCAAAACTTTAACAGAATTTAAACCCCTTTTTTTTTTGGTGATCACAGCATCTTTTTTCTTAAAGCCTCTTAAAATGCATGTTTTATCAGTTTACTCAAGAGTTTAGGATTTTTTATATCTCTATAACACTAAAATTTTTGCCATTCTGACAGAAAAAAGTAAAACATGAGAAATATCATGCATATCCTGCCCAGCTTTATTAAGACTATTTCTGAGATGGAGGAAAAGAAGGGAGAATAGTTAAGTCTGATATTTATGAAGTAGGCAAAAGTTCACATTCCATAGCTGCAGTAGTTTTTTATTATAAGAAAAGCAAATAAGAATGACTGATTAAATGTTCCTTGCATCTTTATAGATCTGCTGCTCTCCAAAGAAGGCCAGGCACTTGCTCGGAGTGCACATGAGTAAGTGTGTGTGTGCGTGTTATATCTATTCCTACGAGCAGGACATATTTCCAGCAGTGGCAGGTAGTAGAAATGATGAGTACAAGATGGGAAAAGGCTTTGGTGATGAATGATCAAATTTTCAGAAACATCTCACCTCATTTGATTTGTTCATAAAATCCATTACAAGAATAAATAGTATTTTCCTACCTCAGGCATTCTGAGGTTTTTGGTCACAGGATGATGGTTTTCTGCTGTATCTGAAGTTGGAGGTTTGATGTTTTTTGTTAAATAGTATGTCAGCAGAAAAAATACCTGCATTTTTTTTTGAAAAAACATTGTGGCATTGGGAAGGTGACAGCATCATCAAACAGTCAGCAGTAGTGTATAGGTAAGGAATTTGTATGAAGAACTCTCTAGCTAGAGCAATCTGTTTAATAGCCAGGACTGGGAGAAGGAGGGTGAAAGAGCCAAAGGAATGATTGTGCTGATATAAATGTTTCTCCTGTCATTTTTCTTCCTCTGAAAACAAGAGCTTATTGAATAACCAGCACTGTCCATTTCCATGAGCTTTGGTGAGATTGAGCTGGAAGCTTGGACTCACAAGCAGGGAAAGTTTCTGAGGCTTGCAGAGTCAGAATCAATGTGTAATTTCCTGCAAATACTGCTTTACAGTTAAATCCCAGAAAATATTGTCTACTGCTACTGCTGTTACTGGCTACTCCTTTTTCAATAGCATTCATCCCCTATTAAGCAATAAAGAAAAAATATTTTTATGCTCTTTACTGGCCTCCAGTGGAAGGTGCTTTTGAGAGTCTACCTTTCTGCATGGGCTTGTAGGGCACTTGGTGAGGTTTTCTGTCCTTACATATAGCATATTATTGAATGTAGCAGCACTTCTGGGTTCCTGAGCCCAGGGATATGTTTTCTTAGGATGAAACTCTAGTTTGCTCTAGTGTCTGCGAGGAAAACCCAGGCCCAGTGAGAGCAGAGTACACCATGATCCCTCAGGTCCCTCAGACTCTGTGGTAGATTGCTGAGTAGGTAATGTAGGTGCAACCATAGCGAGTGGCATTTGCATTAACTGCAAATGTTAACTACTGGACTACAGAGACTCACAAATAATTAAGCTTATTAATGTATGTAAGGGCTTAAAAAGCTGAGAACCTTTATCAGAGGCTAAAATACTTTTTTATGGTATTGCAGTAGGGAACTTGTGTAGCTCTTGCATCACTCATGTGCTATGGCTTTTCCTTCTCAGTCTTGGTAAAATTAGCAATTAGGAACCTTTCCAGAGCTCTGACATGAGCTCTTTCTTGCAGCAAAACTGGTGCATAGGTGCCTGCAAAATCTTCAGGAAGCCATGTTTGTGTGCATCTGCCCCTCTGAGGGCCAACAGGAAAAGGGCAATTCTCAGCCGTGCACTGTCCATGCATACTCAGTGAGGCTCTCTGCCACGCTGTGGTTCAGAGGGTGTCCCTGCAGATGGGATCCTGTCTGACAGTGTGTCACTTAAAGTCGTGTTGGAGTTCAGATTGCTCTCTCCCATCTGAGATTGCACCATCTGAGGGACAATAGGCAGGACCAGACTCTGCCTTCCTCCCACAAGGATTTTGTGCAAATGTGGCCCCTGAGAAGATACTGTGTCCTGTGACTAGTGCCTGCCTCTAGAAACAACACTGTGGATGCAAACCTTTCTCCCCTTCTGGCTACCTATGGTGTTGTGTCCATGACATGATGAGAACTGCCTGGCATGCTGCACCCCTCAGCTCTGAACTCTGTATTTCTGCTCCCCGCTAGGTGCACTGAACTTTCACCAGTGCTTACATTGCTGGAGGAGTGTGAACACTGGTCCAGAATGGGCGACTTTCTTTGCTTGGCAAACTCGTGTTGTGGCACCAAGGATTTGTTCCCCCAGCAGGCTCTGACTGGATGTTCTGCTGCTTGTAATGATCACCCTCTGCTCCCTTGGCAAGGATAGCTTAGCCCTCCCAATATTTGATGATCAACTCCTCAGCCCTACATACATTACAAATTCTTCTATTATTTCACAGTCTCTTCAAATTCTTGTCTGCTTTAAAACAAAATTATCTTCTGATTGTTTTCCAATTTGCAATGAAGCATTGTTCTAAACCTTTTCCACTTATTCACAGGTTTCCAGAGAGTTTAATCTCTACTGAAGGTTTTACTGCTTCATTATCTTTGTAGATACTTCTTCTGACGGCTAGAACCATATGCTATGTGGTCGTCACTGAGACATGGAGTCTGAGAGGGGTTAAAAGTGCATGTTAAAAATACAATTTTTCACAGGTTGCATTGGGAAAAACACTATTGATCTTCTGTCGCCCATTTGGGCTTTTTATGTGTAGTTCTGCTTAAAATGCCTTCAACGAAGTCCTTTGAGAATGAAATTTTAGGTCATGAAAAACAGAAAGGCTAAGAACTCAAAAAATAAAATCCTTTGTTTTTTATGAGTGCAGCACATCTCTTGCACTGGTCTGGTAGCAATGTACATTTCCTTCTGCCCTCCCATCAAGGTGCGGAACTGGAAAGAGCTCTGCACTGCTCAGGGGACATCGTGCCAAAGGTGGGTCCAGCCCTGTCCTCTGTGGTGAGCCTACAAGAAGGAGCAGTGGGGAGGACAGGTCAGGCAGGACTGGGCTGCAGGATCAAGTTGTTGGGTAGCCTGAACCACCCAGTTTATTTGGAGGAGGCAGCAGCAAAGTCCTCAAACAAGTGGTGCCTCTGCCATTTCTCAGGCTCGGCCCAGGGTAGGTCTTCTGGCTGTTCCCACATATCCTTTAGAGGTGACAGGCAAAGGTACGTCCAGGAAGGCTGAGCTCTGCCACTGCCATTGGGGCGTCCTACTATTGTCAAGATTAAAAATAATCAGCTGCAGTCTCAGCCGTCTGAGTTAAAGACTTTAAATTTTATTGCAAGTGGGTTGACTTGAAGTATTTGGACACCATGCTCTCCATGCTGAAGGAGCTGAACTTCCTTCTTCTTTCTTAACTTATTTTTTGGCAGTAGATTGCAGAAAACACATCTGCTACCCTTGGCAACTAAAGGCACCTTCGTTTTCAGATAGATTCTGTGTAAATACCAAACAAAACATACATTATAGATGCTTGGCTTGGATGTAGTATAAAATTTGCTTTCTAAGCTGCCTTCTTCTCTGGTTTGTGCAGGCGTAAGGGCATTTCTGCTGCTATGTACAACTTTCCATCGACATAGTATTTTCACATCTAATTGAGGTCTAGGGGCCACCATCCAGCTGACCCTCCTTCTGAGGGCATGTAGCCTGCAAAAACACAATCTGAGGGAGCACTGCTGCCGTTCATTGCCTCAGAAACAGAAGGGAATAAACCCCATTCCACCTCAACCTCAGTGGAGCTGTGTCAGGCCTCGCGTGTACTTCTTCCTTTCACCAAATGGGATAGGCACACTGAGCAAATAATTTCCATGAGTTGATTGCTTCATAAATTTTGTCCTTCCTCTCCTTCAGGTTTTGGTCTGCTTGTAAGCAAGCTGGGATTTTATCAGCCGCCCCCACCACCCCTCTGAAGGATTCTTTGTCTGCAGAGCTGCTGGGCGCCTGTCAGGCTGGCTGGAGACAGAGGTTGTGTGGTATGTTTCTGTCCTGCAAGTGGATTTCTAGAATCCTTTTTCTGGGATAAATATTTGGGTTTGCAGTTTTGAAAATGGCTTACCACAAATATTTGACTAAAATTTGCCAGTGCAGGGAATGTTTCTTCAGCAAACACATTTACCAGCATGTTTTCAGTCAGTAAACACCACTGAGGTGTGAACACAGTCAAAGGGAATTAATTTTTAATGCAAATCATTATTAATATAAAATAATTTGAAGATGACTGGAATCAGCTTTTTGTCTTCTATTTTGGGGGAGTACTCATCAGTCCAAATGCAGACACACT
Organism: Erpornis zantholeuca; assembly: GCA_013400515.1. NCBI lineage: Eukaryota > Metazoa > Chordata > Aves > Passeriformes > Timaliidae > Erpornis > Erpornis zantholeuca. The sequence continues at coordinate 214,228 of VZTN01006134.1, forward strand.
CCATGCAAGCCTGTACCTATGGGGGTGGGGCTGAATAGAGAACTATTCTTTTGGAACTCCAGATGCAGCAACACGTGCCCCCATTTGGAGAGCAGAACGGGCTACCTGTGTGTGCTATGAACCAGCCCATTGAACTTCTCCGGGCATGAATGATGAATTGTGGCACTGAGAAGGTCCTCACAGCTGTCCTGATGACCAGCCTTTTTTTGTGGGGTGAAGGGAAGGTGGGAATGGGTGCTCTTGCTCCACTGAGCCTCAGTAGAGGTGGCGCTCGGTGGGGTTGGGAACCAAAGAGCTGGTGGGACTCAGCCTGATCCTGTAGTGATGTAGCCCAGGAAAAACAGGCAAGCTGAAGAAAGAGAGACTTGGGCTTCTTTCTGCTGAGGTGGCAGCTCCTGGCTAGGCTAGTGAGTGCAACCACTTGTTTTTCGAGCTGCCTCTTTGGTGTACTTCCCTCCTCATTGAAATTCTCTCCAATTTGGTGGTAGGGCACCTTACCCTGTGATCAGTTTTCCATTGCAGGTTCTCCTCCCTTCCTTGGTGGAGAAGTGCTGCCCTGGAGTTGGTTCTCTGAGATGCTGCAACTTTGGAAGGTAAAAACAGGCTGTGGTGGCATCTGCTCTCTGCCTCTGTCCCCCTAGCTGGGGTCAGCCTGTGGTGGAATACACTGACTCGCTGTGCCCTCACTGTGTCTGGGATTGGTGAAAGGAGGCTTTTCCTGAGGGACTGGTGTTGGCAGTCTGTAGCAAGTCTATGGCTTGATAATTACAGATTCCCACTCCAGTACTAGAGCTAATTTGCAAGCTCTAGAGAAGTGATGGCTTGGCAGAAGGCAGATGTCATTATTCTTATTAGCACTGGTAGTTTTAGACCAAACCCTCTGTCCTCACTCTCTATGAGAGCACAGATTTTCAATCAAGAAGTGTGTGACCCAAGTTTGGGTAAAACATTTCTTGTCAGGCTGGGCCAGATACTTTTATGGCCAGGAACATGAGCAAGAAATCTTATTTTCATTCCAGGGCTCTTGGAAGGTTGTCAGGGCTTCTGAATATAATCAAACCCCTATCTTATTAAAGATTCTTTTCTTCATCAGTACATTGTCCACTAGCAAGGTAGGAAAGGCTCAGTCACTGATGCCAGAGGAGACTGAAGGCTTGTCATAGAGGAGTTAATTATATTTTGCCTTTTTTTTTTCTTCTTTCATTGCAGAAAGACAGAATAGTTTTGAATAAATTGGGAAAGGGGAGGGTGAGGAGAACTCACAGTTCATTAATATTCATGCTTTGCCACAATATACAGAAAAGGTGACAAGGAGCTGGCTGCCCAGAAACCTATGTACCTTCGTGCTAGATAGAAAATTTAATTTAATTATAGTTACCTTTAGCTCAGCACCTAATGAGCATGTTTGAAATAATGAGGGTTTGCTGTGTATTAGAAGAAGACCCAAGACTCAAAGAGAAAATGCAAACCTTCCCTCCCTCTTTCCTGCTCTGCTGAATTTAAAATAATTCTGCCAAGGCCCAGGAAACCAAGTAGGCTTTTATTTTTGTTTTTTTAGTGATTATCACAGAAAATTATCCAGAAAAAAAATCAAATAAGATGGTCAGTAGGGGGGAACAAACACATTTTAATGGGGAGTAAAAGAATGGAGACTTATTCCATTCTCACTTTGCCTAGTGAGCACTGCTAGGGTCTTGAGGTCTTTGTTTTTTTTTTTTTTCCTCTCATTTCATGCTGTTTTATCCATTCTCTGATAGCTCTTAGTGGTTATTTTTTATCCTTTATCTTTATTTTTGGGAGACTACTATCCATGGAGTTTACTACCTTGTTGCTAGGGGAGAAAGAAGCCAAGGAGATTTCTTTCACACACATTTCCTAGGGTTGCTTCAGAATGTTGGTTCTCACAAGCAACTTTAAAACTGCAGACCCAAATCCTTCTCTGTAGCCCACAGGCATAGACAAGGATGGAAGCTAGCGGAGATGCTCCATATAAATTTATGTGAGTTTAGGGAAAAGCAGAATGTGATCTGTGCTTGGCTGCTTGTCTAATACCTTTGCCTTGCTGAAATGAGTGTTGAACAAAGCATTTGAAGCTGCTTTTAGCCATATAGCAAGGACCTGATGTTTGTATTACAAGCCCAGCAGAAGTTACTTCCCTTTTGGTGGCCAAGGTAGGAAAGTGAGTGCCACAAAATATCCCTTATATTTTTAACACATGCTGAAATTTGGCTTTTTGCAGTCCAGACATGAGCTGTAGTTAATGACCTAGCAAAACATTGCATTTATCTTTAAGGCAAAGCTTCTTCCAATGTGAGCAAACCTTAAAAGATTCACCCAGAGGTGATACCATGCAGGCTGGCAGGATGAAGGGCAGCTGGCATGGGTACCAGGCTATGAAATGATGGTCACAACTTGGCCCTGAATCTCTCAGGTTTAGCCCAGATATTTCGCAGTTTCTATTTTTTTTTATTGAGGAAGTACCATGTTTGCTTCTTTCCCAGCTCTGTTCCCAGGGGAGTTTTGTGAACCTTGGGAGAAACAAAAAATTGCATGGTTTTCCATTTGGTCTCTCTCCTATTCAGTTCTTTGTTTGGAGAAATTGTGCTAATGGTTCATGTTGTTTAAATATCCCTACGCTCCTACCAGACAGATAACACTGGCACTTGAGAGATTCTTGAGATAAATCTCTTATGGACACATGGTAGATTCTACACCACGTTTTCTCCTTCCTGCTTCTTTAGTATGCTTTTGGTGATTTGTTTGTTTGCATGAATTACTCTCAGCTTCAGAACACATCCATGTCTTTTATTTCTTATTTCCTTAATTGGGGATGTTTTTATCTGCTCCTGCTCTTTTTGGATTCATATTGGTTTATTAGCAACATTACAGTCTATTTTGGGTGATTTAGAACCGAACAGATAGAAATGCATAAATATTATTCCCTGGCAAATAAGCAAGCCTAGATATGCCTCAAATACATTTAGAAACATTTTAAACCCTTATTCACAAGCAAATTGTGTAGCTGACTACTGGGCAAACATAAATCCATAAATCCTTCTTTTCCTTTATTTTGATCAGCATTGCTTTGTCTTTCTTCTGCTTTTCTTGTCAGCTAATTTGTAAGGGGTGGTAGGTGCCACCATGCTTTAAACAATCCTGTTATTTTGCTTGTTTAGACACCTGCATACCCCAGCAAATTTTTACCTGAGTTGCCACTTATTTTTTAACTGAAAAGAGTCTTTAATTTTGAGGAGGACAGAAAACCTCTATGTGTGTCTGCCTTTAAAGGCACGATAGGTGCCTTGTCTGGATGCTGCTGCCACTGTGCTATCTTCTTTCTGTTTATCAGAGTCCAGCCCCTCACTAGGCTGTCAGCTGAGCAGAGGAGATGCAGAGTGACAGGCATTTCTGAGTACACTTCATGGATGTGCCAGTGCCCCAAAGTGAGTCATGAGGTGTGACGGGCATCCACAATTTTCCACCTATACGTGGAGCTTGAAAAAACTGCAAGACAGTTTCCTTTGGGCAAAATAGCTGCTATGGGGAGAGCTGTGGTCCAGGCGCTGAGGGCCCTGACTTGTTGGTGCTGCAGGGAAGGAGATGCTGTTGTGCAGGCTGGAAATGGCTCAGCCCCGCTAGGAGAGAGTTATGAGGAAAATTTCCTTTGGCTTCTTGGTCTCTCATGTGTAACTGTCACGGCCATTGTGATACCTCACAGTGTGTAGTGAGCATTGCTTCCTTTTGGTTGGGGAAAGAGAAGAGATGTCCTTCGCCTGCTGTCTGCACTGCCTGTAAATGGGGTCTGAGGAAGGGTGGGGAAAGGGAAAAATACAGAGTGTGTGCAAATGTGAGTGGGTTTTTTTTTTATACACTCTATTTGCATAGACTCCCTTGGGGAAAAGGGAGTCAATGAACTAGCATGTCTCCTGAGGGCCTGCAGCCATATTTCCAGTCAAAAAATTTTGGTTTTCAATGAAATGCATGTCAGAAATATTTTGCTTTCAGTGAAGTTTGTGGCAATTTTTTTTTTTCTTCCCGGTGAAAATACGGCAGTTTTGTGGAGGAATAAGTAGGCTTAGCTCTATTGGTAATACTATTTTCTGTCAAGAAGCTAATTCATCTTAATGGGAAAATTATAATCAAGCGTGGGAAAAGAAGCACTTTTCTAGGCAGCGATCCTGTCACCTGTAGAGAAGAGATTTGGGATCTGGAGTGGTTTGCTTCTATTTTGAGCTTTAATGCTAATATTTTCAGGCTCCTCAAGTCAGCCTCATGCTGTGCGGGCATGCACAGCTGGAGCATTATGAAAAATAAATAAAAAGATATTTCTAATAGAATAGCCAGAGATGGTAAAAGTGGCTTCACCTGCTCTGCTGAGAGGTTTGTGCAGCCATGCTCCCCTGTGGCAACAGACATGCACCCGTCCTTGCCATCATCTGTATGACTTCATGCATTTCCTTTGAAATACAATTCCTTTATGTCAGCTCTATCTTTATCAATCAGGGTCGCATGATAAAGTGCGAACACTGAGATGATAAAGAGAATTTAGATTGTGGCTACCACTGATACCCACTGGCTGATCCCTAACTGCTGCAGGGAGCCTGTGGGAGGGTGCAGGGAGGTGTCCCTGCAACAGCATAGATGGACTATCAGATTGCACCAGGCATGAGAATAACTGTACGTACAGAATGTATCCAACCCTCAGGCACATATCCATATGTTTGGATGCTGGTGGGTGTTTTTTAAAGTTACTGTTTTAAAGATATCCACACAGGTGGCTAGCAAGCATTTGTTAGATGGCACAGCATGAATGTTGAAGCAATCTGACTGCTCGTGGGTGAGGAATAAAAGGAGAAGCAGTGCTGGGTGTCCAGGCTTTTCTGGATAATGGTTATTTGCCTTAAGAAAGAAAGGACTATTTTTTTTCCAGTTAGCTTCGGGAGAATGCAGAGGGCTGTGTGGAGGCTGACAGCAGCCCCTTGTTTCAGAGTAAACAAAACCCCACCAGGTAGAGGCACTTTAAAGAAACAAACCCTATTTTACTGATATGATTTTTTTTAAATGATATTTCATGCCTGGGTGCAAAGTAGGTTTCTTTTAGACCTTCAAGGAAAAAAGAAGAAAAAAAAAGAGCTCCAGGTGTGTGAGGGAATGCAGTGTTTCAGTTTTGAGGTGGGTTAGTTTTATTATTTTTGTTAATGGAAGCATATGCTAAGGCCAGAATGTGCCACTGTAGAACAACTCTGTGATGAGCCACAGGCTCACCAGAGAGGTACAGTCCTGCACCACTTCCTGACAGGATGATGAGAGTGTTCCCCTGTGTCCAGCCAGCTTCTCTGGATTTGCATTCTTCCCTCCATGTCACACTCCTGGGAGCATCCTCTCCAGGAGGACTGGCTTGTTGTATGGGCAGTCACTTACAGGACAGCAGATGTTGCTGTGCAAGTTCAGAAGCAGCTGAAAGGATATTGAAGCCACTTTCAATCCACAGCTGTCTCCAGGCCTAAGTTTGCTCAATGCATAGAAAGCAATAAACAGCAAATGAAGCTGGGTCACTAACTCTAAAGGAGGTTTCCCAGGGACATATTGTTATGAGGAGCCTTTTCTTCTAAAGCAGTAAAAGCAGCTACTGAGCTGAAGGAGACACATCCTTGATTTCTGAACAGTTGCTGAGAATAAAAGGACTGTCAGAAAAAAACTCAACATCATTAATTTTCCACCTCTGATGCAGAAGTTCCTGAAGCCATGTAGAAAACAGAATTTCTTCAGACCATCCCACGACTTCTCCAACGTCTCCAGCATGAATGCTCTCATCACAACTTTTTGTGGCATTTACAAGATTTGTAGCAGTGCTCACTGAGGAAAACAATCCCAAAGTAGATTTTCTGGCTCATTAGCTGCAAGTCTGTAAGGACATGAGCGACGTATGAGAGAAGTTAATTAAAAGGATGGAAGGATGGATGCGAGGATGGAATGAATGCTGGTGGTCATACACCAGTCATACTCCCAGGGTGGGAGTAGGACTCAGGTAATATTCATATTGAGTTATAGCTGGGATTTATAGATGCCTGAGCCAAGTAGCAGCAGAACCACCCATATGCTGATGAAGCTGTGAAAACAGACCAGGATCAAGACTTTGACTCAAAATGCCAACACAAGTCCCTCACCAAGCTGACCTGCACCAAGCACATCCGTGTATTGTGAAGGGAGAGCTGTAGAGACGCTAATACTTTAACATGAAGCTCTTTGTAAGTGGGTCTGGCCAGCACTTGTCCGTAAAGACAGCAATTGCCTATCACAATTTGCTTCAAATATAATTGAAACTCAAGGAAAATTAGAACAGCTACACAGATACTATCAAACTGACTGCCAAAAAGGTTAAAAATACAGTAAAAAAATATCACAAACACCTGGCTGTCTGTTGAAAAGCTCTGGTGCTCCATGGGAAATCTTGGAAATGATGGAGTAATGCTCCAGGTCCTTTGTCTGTCAACTCTTCCTGGCTGCTCTCTGCATCCCTCATGGACTGTGCGAGCCAAAGGCGGTGCCCCTTGGGGCAACTCTCTATTTCCTAACTCACTACCTCAGGCTATTAAACTGTAGTGTATGTGGGTGGTCTTAAAAACTCCTTATTGAAACCACACCTTATGGAAGCAGACACACACCTGCATGCATCACGGACCGTGCACCATTTTTCCATCCTATGTTTTTGGTCATTTTGGGGTTACCTTTCCTTGTGGGCTCTGGCTCATTCTATTCTTTTGCCATCTCTGAGCGATGTTTATGCTGCATTATGCCGAGAAGCCCCTTAAATCTTCACATGCCCCCTCATGTGTGCATGCAGACAGTCCAGCATTATCCAACTCCGTGGTGAGGATGTTCACATCTCTTCTCATTAGCGATGTGCAATGTAAAAGGCTTGCCTTGAGTTTCTTGAAGACGGCAGTAATGAAGCTCTGAAGAAATAGTCAGGGGAACGGAGCTAATTAAAATGCAGCAGGGTGTAGAAGTAAAGGTAGCAGCAGCTCGCTATGCCATGTCTCTGGCAATCAGCAGTCCCTAGTTTACCCACACTAATTGACAGGAGACGCAGTGCTACTGAGTGTGCACACAGCCAGCGTTAATGGAGTCAGCACACGCTGCTCTTCCTGCCTGACTTGTCTCATTATCGACCTTGAACTGGCAAAGGTCAGTTGATGGTGCTGCTTTCATCAAGATGACAGGTGTCTGAAGATCTTCTCTTTGTAGTATAATAATTTGGCAGTTGTCTTATCCTGTACGTGAATTAGTGATCTGATCCCGAAGAGATGACAGATAAAAAAGACTGCCTTTCCGTGGTGAGAAGCTGGGCTGCTGTGTGCTTAAAAAAATAACAGGTACCAAAAGTCCTGGAGGAAGGAAACAAAAGTATATTGCATAATTCCCCTTGGAGAAGAGAGTGCCTGAAGAAGCAAACAGGCAAATTTTCACAAGTGGAAATGCAGTCAGTCCACTGTTAAAAATCAGCAGCTTGTTTGAGCTGATGATGAGCACCAGGTGCACTGCTGGCACTCAGCAAATATCTAATAATAATAATAACAATAGCTGGGGCACCTGACACCTGCAGTAAGCCTTGAGTGACAGTGTTCTTGGGGAGATGTCTCATCTGAAGGCGACGTTTTCTCCAGGAGATGCATCATTATAACATGCTGCACCCAGGCTGCATCTCATGTGCCCTCCTTTTTTTATTTTATTACAGATGGTCTCAGCAAAGACACTGAAGGCTAACAGAAATGCTTCTGCCATCTTCCCCCTCAAATCTACAAAACCAGCATTTCTGAGCATTTTTAATGAAAACCAATTCTTTGGTTTTCTGAGACATGGTCTGCAGTCTCCTGTGTTCTGTAGCTTCTCTGGTTAGAAGGTTGCTGAAGCCTGAGCTTGCATCTCCTTTCCTCTCCCACCGTCACTTGTGCCAGGTGTGTGTAAAAGTGCTGTGTGCTGCCATACCATTTAGCCACTTGCCTGTGGGTACAAATGGGGTAAATCAGGGCCTAGACCTGGAAGAAGTCTGCATCCCCCAGCAGAGCAGACAGAAAAGTCCTCCTTGCTGAAGAGCTGAGGGGAAGTCTTTGTGGCAACTGACTTGTTGGCAGCACCTGACTGTGTTTTTCTTGGCTGAGATAGGAGGATGAAAGTCAGTGTGAGCCCAGATACACAAAGCAGCACCTGCAAAGGGTCTCCTTTAAAGGGGTTCCTGCTCCCTCATCTCAGTGTTGGGGCTTTAGCCCCACTTGCTGACTCATGGGCAGTTCTCGTGCCCAGTCCTGCTCCAGTCCTGCTCAGGTCCCCAACCTGCTGTGCATTTCTTGCAGAAGATCAATAGTCATAGAAAGGCCATGGGCAGGTCCACCTTCCACTAGACTAGGTCACTCAAATCACCGTTCAGCCTGGCCTTGAACACTTCCAGGGATGGAGCATCCACAGGTTTTCTGGGCCACCTGTCTCAGTGCCTCTTCATCCTGACAGTAAAGAATTTCTTCCTAATATCTAATCTAAGCCTATCCTCTTTCAGTTTGAAGCCATTCCCCCTTTTCCTATCACTACATGCCCTTGTAAACAGACTCTCTCCTTCTTTTTTGCAGGGTCCCTTCAGGTACTGTAAGATCACAATTAGTTCATCCTGAAGCCTTCTCTTTTCCAGGCTGAAAAAACCCAATTCTCTGAGCCTTTCCTCACAGGAGAGGTGTTCCATGCCTCTGATCATCATGGTGTCAGTCACCTGGACTCGCTCCAACAGGTTCATGTCCTTCCTGTAGTGGGCCCTCAGAGCTGGGTGCAGCACTGCAGGTGCAGCAGGAGAAGAGGAGCAGAATCCCTTCCCTTGCTCTGATGCTTTGGATGCAGCCCAGGATATGATAGACTTTTGGGGTTATTGCAACCCTCACTACAAATGGGGAGGGGAGAGCAAACCAAGCAGAGCCTCTTTTTTCTTACTTGCAGTTTCCCAGAATATTTTTAAAATATCCTTCTCTGAAAGCAAATGCTCTTTCCTAGTATAATTACCAGAATATTTCTTCATTTGTCTGTGATTATAGGAAACTGAAGTATTTTCTGGGGAACAAAATACTCTGTAACTTGAAAATGATTTATAGCAGCTCTCTTTTTAAAGATATATGAAAATAAAATTCTGGGCAATGTGATGTCTGTGTGGCTGCAGTCCAGCTATAGAGGCAGAAGACCAGGAGATTTTTACCAGGGCAAGCCTGAGGGCACCGATGACATCATTCTTTAAATAGAAAAATGTTTTTGTTATTGAGCCTTCCCAGTCTGACAGGTTTTCTCAGCTGGATGAAAAGGGTATGGGATGCTGCTGGTCTCTATCTTCCCAGTACCTGCACTGGTGCTGCAGCAGCTCCCCATCCCCCCACCCACCCACCCACTGTTCCCTGGCATTCAGAGGGGCTGTTTGCACTGCCCTCAGCACTACATCCACTCTACCATGTCAGATTGCACTCTCCTTTGCGGACACGAGAGCAAACCTCCACCTTTGTGCCAGGTTGTGAAAGCAATTGTTAAATAAATGTTAAATGAAAAAAAAAAAAA
>VZTN01006134.1:223858-250769 GCA_013400515.1 Erpornis zantholeuca
TTTTTGCAGGGTCCCTTCAGGTACTGTAAGATCACAATTAGTTCATCCTGAAGCCTTCTCTTTTCCAGGCTGAAAAAACCCAATTCTCTGAGCCTTTCCTCACAGGAGAGGTGTTCCATGCCTCTGATCATCATGGTGTCAGTCACCTGGACTCGCTCCAACAGGTTCATGTCCTTCCTGTAGTGGGCCCTCAGAGCTGGGTGCAGCACTGCAGGTGCAGCAGGAGAAGAGGAGCAGAATCCCTTCCCTTGCTCTGATGCTTTGGATGCAGCCCAGGATATGATAGACTTTTGGGGTTATTGCAACCCTCACTACAAATGGGGAGGGGAGAGCAAACCAAGCAGAGCCTCTTTTTTCTTACTTGCAGTTTCCCAGAATATTTTTAAAATATCCTTCTCTGAAAGCAAATGCTCTTTCCTAGTATAATTACCAGAATATTTCTTCATTTGTCTGTGATTATAGGAAACTGAAGTATTTTCTGGGGAACAAAATACTCTGTAACTTGAAAATGATTTATAGCAGCTCTCTTTTTAAAGATATATGAAAATAAAATTCTGGGCAATGTGATGTCTGTGTGGCTGCAGTCCAGCTATAGAGGCAGAAGACCAGGAGATTTTTACCAGGGCAAGCCTGAGGGCACCGATGACATCATTCTTTAAATAGAAAAATGTTTTTGTTATTGAGCCTTCCCAGTCTGACAGGTTTTCTCAGCTGGATGAAAAGGGTATGGGATGCTGCTGGTCTCTATCTTCCCAGTACCTGCACTGGTGCTGCAGCAGCTCCCCATCCCCCCACCCACCCACCCACTGTTCCCTGGCATTCAGAGGGGCTGTTTGCACTGCCCTCAGCACTACATCCACTCTACCATGTCAGATTGCACTCTCCTTTGCGGACACGAGAGCAAACCTCCACCTTTGTGCCAGGTTGTGAAAGCAATTGTTAAATAAATGTTAAATGGAAAAAAAAAAAAGAGGGTGTCTAAGTGCATACTGAGATCAATAAAATATGCAAGAATGGACTCCTGCTGTTCAGGGCTGCAGCAGTCTCCAGCCTAGAGCAGGGAGTCCTGGAGGACCACGTCAGGGCTGCTCTAAGTGACAGCTGGGAGGAATCCTACATTAATGCAACAGGTAGGGCTCATATGTTTGCACCCAGAGGTCTCATGTTCAGGTGCCAGCTATGAGGGTACTCTCAGGAGGCCTCAGTCTGAAAAGGCAGTGGTAACAGAAAGAAGTAGCAATAAAGAAAATTCTAGCAATTATGGTTTGGTGCCTGGGTTAAGTCCTTCCAGCCACGGGCCATTTCTTGTTTTGCAAAAGAGTTCCAATCCCTTTTTTGCCTCAGCAAGGAGCTAATCAATTATAGACTAGGTGAAAAATAAAGGTAGTGACCATTTTTCTTCTGCTGGGGAAAGAGAGATGCTCCTATCCAAACCAAAGACAAATGAGATGGATTCATGAATAATTTCTTCTTATAATGAGAAACTCAGCTTATGCTGCTGAAACCAATAACAACAGGGTGGGACAAGAGTTTCTCTCTTCTGCCAGTGGAAAGGGAGCACTAATATGCATATGGGAAATATAACATGAAAACCATGACAAATATATTGTGTTGTCCTGTTAGATCAAACTTAGTTCCTGCTATCTCCCAGTTTCTCTCTTTCATTACAGAAAATAAAAAAGAAAAAAATAATAAAAAACAATAATAAAAAATAAGTACAGGAAAAAGCATCACACAAGTATTATTGCTGCTTCTTTATCATATTTATTGGGAAGGATTGGCTAGGTCCCAAACCTTGATACTCTGTGAATGGCAGTTTACAAGTTCCAGAATTAAGGTACCACCAGAAATTTCTAAGGATGAAAGTAATTGATTTAAAGCAAAGGAATATGGGAATATGTGTGGCTCACAGGAGTCTGTGTTAAGAACATTTCTGTCAGTGATTTGAAATCTGAAGTGTTTTGTCCCTGTCCTTCCTCTGTGTATGTGCAGGGAAGGAAGTCAGGACTGAAAAGCAAAGTGGCCTCTGATATGCCAACTTTCCTAAAGGGTGTTGGGAGAGGTGTTCTGAGAGATTTGGTGCTGGTGTGTCTTGTTTGAGGAGGGAGGAACAGGACCTATGAAAACTAAAGCAATTTGTGCAAAAGGAACAAGAGTTTTTGGGAGACAAAAATGCAGCAGCTCTCCCACTAAGATCAGGTGTTTTGAGGGTGCAGTTTGGATGGTGCTCCCACTTTCATCAGCAGTTAAGGCTTTTTGTTTTACAGTCATCCCTTAGCACCAGTTTACACAACATCAATGAAGTGTTTTACTCTGAAAGCCTGTCACTTGTATCTCACAGCTCTGGTGTGGTCAGATGTGATCTGCCACTACCATGCTACTAATGGCATTAATAACTGTTAGCATCCAGGAAATTATGTTTGTCCCAGTGTACTGCCTTGGGATGTGAATCAATCTCCGTCTTTAGAACCCTTCAGAAAGCCAGTTATCGCTTCTACAGAAGTATGATGCTTTTTTCAGCTCTTTCTGATACTCTTCCCAAGAAGATCTGGAGTTCCTACTTTATTTTGCACTCATTTGGAGCAGCATGGAAGCCTGTCTGAATTTTCACACTGTCCTTCAAAGGAAGCGGCTGTGTTTTCACACTCTCCTGTTAGGAAAGAAATTATCTCTTGCCTTTTAGTCATAGCTTGAAAATTCCTGTATCTCAATAATTTGATTCATATCATTTTTGATTCCACAACTGGAAATACCTAAGTCCTGAAAAACAATTTATTTTCTAATTTGGAAAGAGCTTAGAAGAAAATGTGCTGAGAGAAGGACAATGAGTACCATTCTTATATCTTGTTTGTTTTCTGTCAAGTCTTCTATTAATCATCATCAACACAGCATAGCAAAAATGTTTACTACAGCAGAAGACTATGAACTTAGTGCAAAATGTCTTTCTAGAATTTTATGCCTCTCTTTACTCTGAGATTTTTGTCTGATATGCACATTCTCTATCACATTGCTATGTCATAGGAAGGCCGAGGAATGTGTGAGGAAAAAAAAATAAATAAAAAGAGACAGATGAAGTAGCCTGCAATGCTCTTCAGTGGTGCTTGTGCTGTTTGGATCTGTGCATAGGTCCAGGAGCATCATTACTGGTGGCCTGGTGAGTGAGGGCTCAGCAAATAAAGGGGAAATTTACAGCAGAGCCATGATGAAGACCAGGCTGCAGCAGGGGACTTGGCAAGGGAACAGCACTGATGTTTTCCCTAAGTGGGTTGTTTTTTTTGGTCATCCCTTACACTTAACCAGAGAGAGGGGAAATGTTGATGTTAGAAAAGAATGGATTTGCCTGACTCAGTGCAAACCTGAATTTACAAGATGCCAACACAGCTTTGCAAATCCAAATACTTCAGGCATTCTTATCTTCAGATAAGAGAATGAGACTTTCTTTTTTTCTGTTTGTCCACTGCTGCCTAAAAGCTAATACCAAGAAAGTAATTTTAGCAATTGATTTTTTTTTATCATTCCTGCACATATGCTTTTTTGTGGTCTGGATTTTCTTCTGCATTTCCCATTTTCATGGGTTTTGGTCTGTTATATAATGGCATAATGAAGCAAAGGAAAAAGGCAATGTTTCTTTTCTGTGTGCTGCATTTGAATAAAATTAAGGTCATGGCAGAAAAGCAGATGAGACCTAGGAAACACATAGATCATCTGAAAATCTTGGGAGAAGTCATCACTGCAAATATTTGCACCACGAGAAGTCATAGAATATTTTTATATGGGTGGCTTATTTGTCTTCCAGATTCCAGATTTCTGGTTCTTGTGTCTAGCCTTTGGGCTTATGTCAAAATCGTCTTTGCTCTGGATACGTATAGTGATCCATTTGGCTGATCCAAAGCCAAATGAAGTCAACAGGGCTATATATTTCCATTAATTTTAATCTGTAAAAGGCTATATTTATATCATATTCAGCAGTTTGGAATCTGATCTTCTTTATTTGCAATGCAAAAAAAGTGCTCCTGTGCCTATATCTCATTTATTCTTCAAGAAACTATTTTATTTGTATTATTTGGGGAGTAAAAAAAAGGAGCTATCTGTCTTTTGGTGTAAGATATCTTTTATGAGAAGATCACTGCTACGCCTGGATGTCAAGAAAACTGTGGGTATATTTTTTGTGAAAGAAGCTTAAAGAAATAGAAATAAGCATTAAAAGTGAACTGACTGGACTAGTTAATTACAAGGAGTGTCAATAATTTTCTCCATCATACAGCTTGGCCCAATCTTTCAGATCCAAAGAGGATCACCAAGTTTCAAAACATGACAGTTTTTGGGTCTGCCCCATTCCTCCCATGCTTGCTTCTGGATCTAAATGCAGAAGGATAGAAATAGTGGGAGGGGAAAAAGACACCTCTGGGAAGCACTTTTTGGCAAAGTATGAAGTGCCAGGAAAATGTAAGATTAAATCCTGGGGGTTTGCATCCCTAATCTATTTAAATTACAGAAGAATGCTCAGACTTTCAGGGAGCTCATTATGTCTCAGCCTATGAATTTCTCATGTTCCCACTGCTACCAATGTGCAGACAGTAGTTTTATTATGACTAGAGTCTGATCCTCAGTTTGTATCTGGGCTTCGTCGTTCATTTGCAAAATAGCAGCCTGAAGCATCCTCCACGTGTTACTGTAAGATGATTGAAATGAGTGCCCTTTTTTCCATTCAAGAAGGAAAACAGGCAGAGAGGAGGAGAAGATATGGGATGAGATGTTCAGTTTCTCTCCATTACCTGGTGGGAAACATTTGCAGTTAGAATTTTGGCTGTTTCTCCTGTTTCTCAGAAGCAGGGCTACCAGGAAGGGAAAGAAGAGGCACTTGTTCAGTCTGGAAACTTGTTCACTATGAAAATGTGTGACTGGATGAACTCTTCCTTATTATAGTCAAAGCAGAAATACAGGTGCTGACTTTCAGTCAGACTGGCCACAGTTCCTACAGAAATACATCTTCTGCCTTGTCATAAGGGAAATTGATCACAAAACACTGTAAAAAAATATTACAGAGATAGCTTAAAGCAGCCCTTATTAAAAAGGCTACCTATTCCAAAATGGCAATCTCTTTGTTATTGTGGCAGACACCACATGGATGCTTCTTCTAACAAAGCCAACACCATGGCGTGACCTTTTGGACCATGCTGGCCTAGCAAATCTAGGTACCTGCTCGCTAGCTATGGTGTGACCTTACCTCTGTGGGTTTTAGCATGTGCCTGCTTAGACTTTCATTTCTTTGTGTCCATCATGGGTTCTCTTACAGCAACCCAGTGGAAAACAAGTCATGTCACAAGAGTTCATTTCCTGAAGCTCTTTGTGAAATCGGTGAGAACTGAAGGTAGATTTGTGCCTCCAAAATCCAGTCTTAAAGAAGCTGCTATTTAGCACTCAGTTCTGCTGTCCTGATCCGTATGTTATCTTCCCTTGCTAAGCCTTCTCATTAATTCCTGAGAGCCTAGTCTAATAGGCACTCAGTGCAAGTAATGATGGCAGAGCTAACTTTAGAGAGAAGAGGATTGCAAATGAAGGAGTAAGAGAGACCAGGATAGAAAAATAGAGAGGAAATTCAGTTTTGCTGTGGGCATTGGTGCAGTCTCTGTCGCAGTAAAGAAAACCCATGAATCTCACCACTGTGTTTAGGCAAGACCCCAGAGATGAGCAATAACTCTTTAGCAGGGGGTGGCCGTGAGCAGAACAGCCCTTCCCATTTAATCTTTATTGTCTGTATGGGGTGTTTTGGGCAGAGAAGCCAAAGAGAACAGGTTCTGCTGGTATTGCTTCTGTGCCCAGGTGAAGGAATAACCCAGTTATTCCAGGCAGATTGGATGTGTGTGGGGCTGAACTTAGAGCTCTTTGTCTCCTGCTTGCCTGACCTCCCTGGGCTGTGAAAGCTTATTGTCTCTGATCTGTCAGGATCCTTGCTGAAAGCTCTTTCTTCTGCTGCTGAAGCATCACCACACAGAGGGATCATCAAGACAAGTCCTGAGGGGAGTGAGATATTGCTGGGTAAGGCCTTGGATTTCAACCTCATTCCTGTGTTATGAGTGCAACTTATTTTCTGCAGAAGATTTTGGAAAGTAGATCAGACTTTTCTTTAAAAAGAGCTATTACAAGGCTAAAATAAGATTGCAAAGAAGATTGCAACATCACTCAGCGAAAAGGGATTCTTACCAGACTCTCAATTACAACCTGCAGCTTCACTAAAAGCAATGGAGCAGTGTAGGCATAAGAAATGAACAGTGCTCTCCATTTAACTTCTGAGGCTGGCAGGAGCTGAGGCAAAGATTTACAGTTGTTGATATAAAGTGTCAAAGATTTGGATTAGACCCTTTTCTTTTTTTTTCTTTTCCCCATTGGGATGCTCGGGAAGCTGGTCATGACTTTCCTGTGCTCAGTGATAGTTCACCCGAAAAAGACCGAAGATCCAGCCAATGTCAGAGCATCTGTGAGCTTCATGGAGCCAGGCAGAAATTCTGCCCCTTTATCTTAACCTTTATCCATTTGGGGACTTTCCTCTTTGAAGAGCAATATCTTGCTATTCCACTTGCTATATGCTGATAAAGCTATGAATTGACTCGTTTGCTCTGAATTTTCAACAGTTCTGTTCTTTTAAAGATCATCTTTCTTCTTTCCCTTCTGCTCCTGCTTCCCCCAAAGTCCCCTAGCCATGATGAAATAGCATTGGGCATGACCCAGGGAGAAAGGAGCGGTGTTGAAGTGTGTGCTTTGTGGCTTTGCTGTCCTTTCATTTGGCATTGAACTATCCATGCAAGAAGGGAATTAAAATGATGTGAATGTTTTTTTTTTCTCCTCAAAGTTTCCCTTCCTGAACTCCACATAACAACTTTAGGTTTTTGCTGGAATAATCTCCCTCAGGACAAAGGCTATGGGCCGTGTAAGACCAAGCGTTGCAGAAGAGCAGCATGCATTGAAAATCATCCTAGCACACACTTGGGGGCAGTTGTGTTTTTCTGTGATTCAGTCAAGCAGCTCTCTAAACTACAAATCATTATCTTTGATTCTAATGGCTAGCAGGATGGCTAACGTGACAATTTGGGGGATAGTTACCTCTTGTTGTCTCCCTGTGGAACCTGGATAGTTACCACCCCTGTGTACCTGCAAGAGCAATTACCTATGCTCTTTTCCCTGAGATGTTCACAAACTGCTGTCAGAGACAGGGAAACAAGTTCATTGTAAAAGCAAATGTGTAAACAGTCTGAGTGTGGTGAAAGTCCTTATGGTTTCATACAAGCTGAAAACAGTATCAGCCCATGACTTGGAATGAATTCGAATACAAAGCATGTATGTTTGCTAGTAGCAAAACCTGAAAGCCATCAAATGAAAAAAAAAGATAAACAAAGGACCAAAAGAAACTCAGAAGAGGCAAAGAGAGCAAAGTTTGTCTTGCTGTACTCTAGAAGCCCCACTCCTTCTGCCGCTAACCTTGCTGCCTTGGCAAGGCAGTGCTGGGAGCTGCTGTCTCACAGGGTACCTCTCACTGTCCCCTCTTCCTGGGCATGGTGGCAACTTGGGTGCTGGTTTTCTCAGTGTTCTGCCCTCCTCAGTGGTGGTAATGGAAGGAAGCTTTACGGAGAGAGGCTGGCTTTAGGCAAGAGCTGATGCAGGCTGCCTGCCTGCCACCACATCAGCTGGTGCTTTGTGTGGAGAAGAGACACACCGGGTGTGGTAGGAAATATCCTGCAGGCTGTTTCTGTGTTAAATCACACCTCCTCCCACTTTTTTGAATTCAGCAGAGGGGCAGGGGTTATAAACTAGCAAAAAGCATTGGCCCCTTGTGTCTGTGCCTAGTCTGCTCAAGTTAATTCATTTTTTGGCTCATTACATTTTCTGCCCCATTGCTAATTGCCTCTTGGGCTCTACTCATTGCCAGGGTTTTCTGACCATCAAAACATTACTAAACAAATGAACTAAATAAAATAAGCCTTCTTTAAGAGCCTTCCCCCAGCCCTCCCCTTGTGTTAATATTCCAACAGCGCCCAACAGGTAGGCGTCTGCACTCATGTTATCTGTATTAATTAGACTGTAATACCCTTGGCACAAGACAAGGACAGGGAGGCAAGAGAGTCTCTCCTGCAGCTCTCTGATAATTTATACCAACCAAAAGCCTGCTGCAATGTCTTTCTCTAGTGCCACATGTACCAACAGCGATGCATAAATAAGATTAATTTCTATTAGGTGTTTTTCCTTCCTTCCAACTAATTAGCCCCTTCTCCAAGATATCTGAGCCCCACACAATATTTAATGAGCATTTGGCAGTGAATTCCTGAGGCAGAAGTGCTTTTATCCCCAGACAGATCGACTGGGTCACCCATGGCCGTAGAAGTTTCTGATAGAGTGAAACATGAACTTTAACTTTCCCAAGGTCTAGATTAGTGCTCAAACCACTGAACTCTCCTGCCTAGCAACTACCTCTAGTAGTTGTTTTCTGCTACCTGACTTTCCAGCTGTCAGGTTTTATACCTGAAGGATTTGGGCATGTTCAGCATAAGATACAAGTATGCAATCTGTCCTTTGTATTGGGTTTACCATCTTTGCTGCATCAGCATTCCTTAAAATCAGAGGGAACAGGAGGGTAAACATGACTGACTCGAGGGATAAGCTTGCCATGTTTTTCATTATGGCTGATTATTAATATAATCAGTTTAGTGGCAAAAGTACTACAGTGAATTACTTAACCTTGGGCCTTGCTTGACCAGGCTCTGAAGGATCTTCCTCCCGTGTTCATGTTGCTGCAACAGAGGGGCAGGTTTCATTATGCATGCTGTGGTAAGAAAAGAAACACCAAAAGTGGGCTTGTTCATTACCGCCTGAATCCGTGTTGTCTGCCAAGGTCTGCATCCTGCACTGATAAGCATCTTCTCTTAGCAAGAGAGCTTAGCAACAGGGGTTGTCCCTGCTGCTCACCTCTCTCCCCTCCTCACACTCACCCTGGCGGCCTGTCTCCTGCAGCCCTTGCAGAGCTATATTCCTCTTCCTCAGCAGCAGGAGCAGCTGGTAGCCTCAGGCACTCCTTTGGCAACACCAACATCTTGTGCCTCTTGTGGTGCAAAGGAGAAGGTGGCACCTACACCCTGCATCACGCTTCTTGAAGCACCTGCTGCTGCGCATCCAGAGCAGGAGTGAGGGATGGTGCTTGTCCCAAGAGCTGAGGACGGGTGGGCAGCCTTCGGCAGGAGGACTGCTCACCAGAGCCAAGGTGCACTGGAGCCCCTGAGGCTCCGCATGGGAGGCCAGAGGTTTAGCCTTCGGTGTGGGTTTCCCCAGAGCAGGGCTTTGTGTCCCCACTGTACTGCTAACATTGTGTTTGGAGCCCCTTCGGGAACTTGTACAGTTGCCAAGGTCTTTGCTTTACCACATTCTTTTGGTTAATAGAAATATTTAGCTGAAGCATGAAGGCATTGTATTTCCAAAAGGAAAACACACAGAAAAAGGTCCGATCTTTTTTTTTTTTTCTTTGGGCCTGATTGTCTCTGCTTGTTTATGGCTGCCACTAATTTGCTCGTTTGCTTGCTGGAAAATAGCTAATTAAAACCCACTTCAGCTAACAAGCTGACTGGGACCATGCAAATGTCACTCTCTGCTGTCTGCTATTTTCGTTTATACTTTACATTATTAGTGTTGTTTTTCCTCCCTCCATAGTAATAAACGCGAGGATAGATTTAGTACCCTCTTCACAGGTGTGTGCTTGTACATCAGCACATCATCCCGAGAAAAGTGCTGCTGTTTTACTGCACTTCAGTACTTTGAGTGTTATTACCCCTGACAGTTAATGGTTTCAGACTACACTGCTTGTTAGCACTAGATTCTGAACAGCTTCATCTATCTTTTTGTTTTTACACTGACTGGTCACATTAAGTATATGTGTCTGAGCTATTAGTCCCGTCTGTTCATTGCATGCATTTCATTTGCTGCGTTTTTTCGCTAAAATTAGTATGTATTGTCATCCATATACTTCAACACATCGACTTTTGTTATAATTATGCTGTCATCATTTTGCTTCCACACACTTGCTAATTTATTGTAGCTAAATTAGACCTAATATTAGCAATTTTGCAGCTGTTCCCATAGACCACGCTCAGCCATATATTTGTACATTGTTTGGTAATTGGATTTGAGGGCTCAGGAACGGACGATGGCACTCTTTAGAAACAAGGGAAAGATTTGAGGAAATGGGAGAAAAATAAAAAACACAAGCCCCAGAAGAGGCTTCGGGGGTAAATTTCCAGAGCCTAGCTTAAAAGGTTTTCACAAGGCCAAACAAATCAGAGAGTTAGTGTACCAGATCACAAAGTGTCCAAATGGCATGTCGCATTCAGGCAAGGGATTAGTCATTACCCCCGAATATGCTTTCTATTTTAACAAAGACCGGACCATGAAAAATCCCTGGGGACTTATGGAGGGTGTTGGGAAAAAACAGTTCTTACTGTAGTATATTAGATATCTCCAGGAAAGGTTCTCTGCATCAGAGTAGGCTGCTCTCAGATGATTTCTTTGAATCGAACCATGGGCAAAGAAGGAGGAGGAAAAATGGTTTTGTTTCAGAATGTGAGCTCTCCACCCCCAGGTCTTGACACCCACCTCTTGTTGCTTATCCAGGCCCACTTCAGGTATCAATACAAGCAGAGAATAAACGGAAAAATTGAAAAAAAACAACATCAACAAAAAAAGAGTGCAAATGTGGAAAGCAGAATATACCTGTACAGCTCTTACTTATCCTTTCTGGGCATGAGTTATTTTATTGCCAAAGGGGGTACAACTCTGGCAAAAGAAGTTATGAGTGCCCAGTATTAAATCTTACACAGTCTTTTTGTAAATAATTTTCTGACATGATAGAAAACAAAACTGTGAGGGAGGCTGTTCGGACTGATGCTGCAGAATCAGTTGAATTCCCAATCCTGCAGAAGATGTAGATGAAATTTAATCACTGAAGAGCCTACCCTTAACCAAAATGGAACTAAATCCTGTCTGCTCACGATTCATCCACCTGCTTATTAAGAATATTATAACAAGATGCAGTGCTGCTGGCAGATGCATATGCAAGTTTAAAAATAAGACAGTGAAATTAACAACAAAAAAGAGAAGGGTATTTGATCAGCTCTCATCTATAACACAGAGTTCTTTCCAACTCACTACAAGCTGTTGTAGCAGGCTGCATTCTGCTCTGCTTCTCTCTTGGCCAGAGCTTAATTTCTGTTTGGAGAAGAATAGAGCAAAGTGACCTGCCAAAAAGTAAGACAGAATAGGCCAAGTCATGTAAGAATCCAGGCCCTACAAATGTCTTGTGCAGGAAAGGAAAGTGAAGGCAAAAAGCCAGTCCATTTAACACATTTTTAAATGATTTAAACTCATACAAAATATTTAAAATAACCAACCCAATTTAAAACAACTCACTCCCTCCAAAAGCCCAATCATTAATAACCAAACGATTGCCAGATTGTATTCTCTTGTACTGGCAAAGTCTTCATTACACTTTCTTTTTTCCCAAATGCCAGGAAAATATATAGATAGGTCTTGCAGAAGCCCACATGGTTACTGGATGCAGCGATGGAGGAGTTGGTCTCTTGGCAGTTGTTTCCAGTGGATGCTGTGACCATGATCAGCATAACCTGTGGGGAACAGGGAAGTATCTGCTTTGCTCATTTGCTCTGCTTTGGGTTTTTTTGGGTTTCTTTTTTTTTTCATTTCAAAGCAAACTTTCCTCTAGCCAGTCGTATCTTATACTCCTTGATGCAGACACCCGACTAGGTCAGCCTGTTTGTGTTTGCTGTCAGCACATGTTACAGGTCTCTTGTTTTGGTGTTGTTTCTTACTGTCTTTTATTTTCACTCTATGTGAGATTGTATCTCAAGTGGAGGTAGACAATTGCAGTGATTCTCAGTTATGATGAATATTGCTGAGCAGAGGAGAAATATGCATGCAAAGAGCTCTTGCAGCAGCAAATGGATATAATATATTGTATCATACCATACATTTAAAGGTGAGCATAAAAAGAGGGAGCTTGCACATACTCTTTTTATTTTTATTTTTATTACTTTACTGTACTATGTTTTCTGTCAAGCTGCTAAAGACCTACTAAAAGGGTACAAAATGAAGCCATTAGCAGAAACTTGTTTAAGATCTCCACGCACATGTGTGCTCTTCAGGTAGCTGGCTGGGCAGTGCTGTGAAGCTCTTACTTGGATGCTGGAGCAATAAATGTCATGTCAGGGGCCAACTGTCTGTAATCACAGTTAGCAGGTTGAACAGACTTGTGAAAATATTTTCTTTATGTGAAGGGAGACGCTGCACACTTTGCCACAGCAGAAGTTGCTAAACCTAATGTAATATGACAAGTCCTTTGGCAGCAAAAGCCACATTTAATAGACATGCTGCCTTTGAAATGGGAAAGAAACAAAACCAGCATTTCTGCAGAAATGTCACCTCCTCTCTTTTGCAGTATCTCTCACCTTGTCCTGCTCCCACTTTTTTTTTTTTTTTTNTGTGTAGGTACCAGCAGCTTTTTTTTTTTTTTTTTTTTTTTTTTTTTTTTTTATTTTATTTTATTTTATTTTTTCTGGGTGACATTGGCTATGCATCGTGGTCTCCTTCCACATCATCCCCAGCCATCTTCTCCTTCAGGTGCCCTGGGACCTGGCCTTTCCTATCCACAGCCCAGCTAGCAATGCCCACCTTGTGTTTAGAAATCCAGCTCACGAGGTGTGCCTTGCTGGGAGGAAACCTGGGCATGGAGGGGGATCTGGCACACCCCAGCAGCTCCCCAGGTCTGCAGCAGAAAGGAACCCCTGTCACCCCAGAAAGGACCATGAGCAGGGTACATGTCCCACATGCCACGGTCAGTGACAGACTCACGTTGCAAAGTGTCTGTAGCACCTGGTGGTGAGATTTGAGAAGCTTTAGGGCACTGCTGTGAGGCAGTCAGGGGTCAGTCTGTCCTCTTGCTTGGCCAGTGGCATCAAGCTAAAGGTGAACCAACTCTGTTTGTCTTGTGCAAACAAGGGTGGTGTGCTTATGTGCCCTCTGATGTTTTCCAGGGTCACCTTCCATTGCCCTGTCTGCTGGAATACCGCTGGAGTTGGACCTCTCTGCAGATGTGTGAGAGTGTTTTGCACTCACTTTGCACGGATGTAAATGATTACATGAGGTGTGAGGCAGTGGAGAATCAGGCTCCTGAGGGCTTCTTACAAGATGGCAAATAATTAATGATGGTGTGCAATACAAATGCAATAGCAGGAACAGTGAAATCAAGGCTTTTTCTTGCCAGGCATTTGTCTGTCACTTGAGTAACAAACTGCCAGCATAAAAAGGATATTCCCATGCAAAAGCTTCCAGCATCACCCAGAGTAATTTCTGCAGTGACTTTCCACAGAATCCAAAGTCAATCTCTTCATTCAGCACATCTTCAATACTGAGACATGTTCAAGGAAAGGATAAAGGGAGCCGATCAAGAAACGGGGTTCTGAGATTTCCCCTTCCTCAGAATTACTGGTAAGCTTTATGACAACTGGCAGCAATTCTTGAGGGCCTACAGAGAAATACACTGCTAGTCCACCTGCCATCCACTTTGGGTTTTTATCTCTGCAGAACTTCTCTTCCCCTGGCCAACATGCTTTTTCAGCTCAAAGTGGGAAGATACAGGGGCTCACAGTAATTTTCTGATCTTTTTCCATTGAATGATCAAGGTTGAGATCGTAAAGAAAAACAACAAAAAGGCCATGAATAAGTGAAACATTTTACTGCAGCCTTTCATGGTCCTTTTCAGCACTTTGGCTTCTTAGTAAGATGATGCCATTAGGAGAATAGGAACATACATGAGTGCATGTAAAGGGAGGGAAGCCAAGGAGGGGCTCACATTTCTTATTCTTGACTCATTCCTCAGCATGGTTGGTCCACACAAAAGGGTGTAGTGGCAGTGATTGGAAAAGCAAGCATAGCATCCCTTGAATAGCAGACCATTTCCAAGTTGCCCTGAACGTGACAGGTAGGCAAGCTGATTTAGTGGTGAGGGTGTGCATGCTGCTTTTCTTTAAAGCTGTAGCAAGGAAAAAAAAGGAAAAGTAAGGAACCGGTTAGAAGAGACTCCAGGCACAAGGATTGTAGATGAGAGAATGAAAAGATTTGTACTTGACGTCAGAGTGTTTTACTTAAGAGAATGATTTAAGCATACTAAGGAATAAAATTGTAAGAGACATACATGTTCCCTCAAGTTATACCACAGGTCAGCTTTGCTGTCTGTTTTAAAATCAGTCCACCTTTCTGGCTTCTGCTTTTCTCTGCAAGAGTTCATCGGACTTTCAGGTTCATTTAATGTAGGATCAGAACATGCTGGTCTCCCACAACCCTAAGCACCTATGCCAACATCTGTAGAGTTCATTTGAAGGCTAGTGGTCTACAGAGTCTGAGACTGGCACAGGTGGGTGTCAAGGTCTCCCCAGTGCAAGCCAAAGCCAGGAAATGGTGGAAGAAATAAGTGAGTTTGAGCTGATTCAAATTTAAATCACATCAGCTTGCTTCATGGCATTATTTTCACCATCATGGCCTCTTAAGCCCCATTTAAGCCTGTCCTCTTAGCCACAGCTGCATGTTGGAAATGACATTTTCCAAGTCGCTTTGAATACACATTCAGATTTACAGCCTCTGCTGCAGAGGAAGTATATTTTGCTTCCCTGCTTTGCTTCTTAAACCTCAAGTGGACCCTGAAAATATTTCACGTGCTGCACTGGCTAAACGAGTAGCACTAATATTGCCATCCTATATTTTAAAGAGCTGTAACCATTCTGTTTTTACCATAGGAGTGACATTAATTTTGGATATAAATTCAGTACATAAATGTATAACAAATTGTTTAGTGATATTAGGGCAATCTTTTTTTTTTTTCCTTAACAAACTACCCAAATGACTGAACCAGTGTAGTTAATTAGAATCGATCTCACTTTTTAGCACCAGGAAGTGCATAATGGAAGATAAGATTGATTGTAACATTGGATCACTTCATTTAAAGACTGCTAATAGGCTAAAATGACAGAACCAATCTAAAATTATAATTTCAGAATCAATATAATTTTTATAATGTTGTCAAATCTAAAAAAATTAATCTAAATTTATGCTGTGAAACTAGCAAATCCTTCCTAGCTATTATTATGAAATGAACCAACATTTTATTATATTACTTCTTTAAACAGAAAAGAGTCTTCTTTATTGGCATGGCATTGCAGCAAGCTAGATAACCAGGCTTTCACTTTGGGAGGTATCTGCTCATTCCCTGCTTAGGGCAAGAGTAGAAATGGATTTTAACCTTACCTCTTTCCATCACGGACCCCTTTTCCCACATTATTAAACCACCACAAAAATGTGAAGGCAGGCTTGTTTTCAGAGGAAGAGATCTGGGAGGAGAGTAGCACTTCATAAGGGAATTCAGGTTTTCTAACACAACTGTAGTGGACACATGTGCCTATTAGTTCACTATTGCTCTCCCTACACCCTCAGAGGAAATGTATTCTCAGCTTCTCCAGAAGAAAGAAATGGACTGGGGTGGTGCCTTGAAGAAAATATTTTCCTTCCCATAGAAATTTATTCTGTGTGTAAGGCCTGATGGAAAAAAACAATGCTGATTTTGATAATACCAAGAATTTTGGTGTGTTCTGCCCCTGCAGAAGCCAAAAAAAGCTGCTACATGGCTTCAGAGCATATTGACGTTTTGTTGGATGTCAAGCATTCAGGTTGATATCTTTTTTCCCCCCCAGTAATAAATTTCCTGCAGAACTTGTGATGACTCATTTGCTGTAGGTTCATAAACGCCTTGTGTTCTGAGCCATAATGACGCTGAGTGGGCAGAAGTGGTCCCCAGGTGCTCCCAGCTGCAGAGCTCACCCACGGCTGTAGATCATTCCTTTCACTTGACTTCCTCTGCAGCAGCAGATGTCTCAGGAGCTTTAGCAGCCACATGATAAAGCAGCCCTGGCCACCACAGATGAGGGCTATTTGTACCCTTGGGCCCTTCCTGGAGCTCCTTATGTTCCTCCTATGGGGAGCTGGAAGTACTGCTTGGGAATACCAGGGCTACCGCTCTCCAGTAACCTGTGACTAATGAGTGTAATCACACTCACGGTAGTGCCTCACTGTGTTTTATTTCTGTTTGCTTTTAGACTGATGTCGATATAGTTGGCAATAGCCTTATATTCTTTGCACTTGTGCTGCCCTAGGAGGAGGCTGTACTTTCCAGCAGTGCTACCCCTATACAGTCTTCTTCCTGTTCAGAGTAAAGGCTAAGCTAAGGACAGTGTTTCCTTCTGAAAGCATAAAAGCTGTTGAACTTGTTCCAGCACTGTCAGTCATCACTCAAGACTCCACAGGTGTGAGGGCCATGGTCTCACTGAAATCAGGGGAGCCTTGGCATAGATGCCCATCAGGCCAGGACTGAGACTTGACAGCTCTGCCTTTAGTAGAGGTAGTTAAGATGTGTCCAGAGAAGTTGGTTGGAATACCACCATCCCTATTTCTCCAAAGAAGCTGAAGAAACCCCTTTCTGAAAAAATGGACTGAGCCTGGAAAAGTAGGGCAGGGCATCCTTGCAGACAAGGCATTTCCCTTGCTTCTGTGCACAAAAGCAGAGGCGATGTGCAGGCAAAGCCCATCCTGAATTCATTTTGCAGTGATGGGAGGTGAGGCTGTGTGTTGGAGTGGGACCTGCAAGCAGGAGCTGACCCTGGGATGGCAGTAGTTATTGCAGGAAAGAGCAGGAGAACACATGCATGGAGACCCCAAAGAGCACTTTGGAGAGCTTTGTGTTTCTTGGAGGTTTAATGTATTATAATCTGATGCGGCACAAGCCAGTCTGGGAATAAAAGAGAAACGCAGAAAGACTAATGATTTGAGGCGCAGGGGGAAGTGGAAAGAAAACAGCACTTTTAAGTGCATTTTTTCTCTTTTATGCAAGATCTGACTGGGGCCAGGCAGAGAGAGCAAAAAGCTTCTGTGAGTTAACACAAAAGTGAAACAGTACTTTAAAGAGACTTTATTTGCTCCTTAGAGTCTTCTTTTGATTTTTAATATCTCTGAGACTTGTCAGGGAGAAAACAGAAAAAGACATTAGATTCCGGGTCTTGAGCAAAGCTCAGGGACTTGAGACTACCACAAAATGAAAGAAATTACATCCTGGAAAAGTTAATGACCTTACCCTAAGTGCTGTGCTACGTCAAACAGAAGCAAGCTGGTCCATCCGCTGTGGAATTCTCTTGCACTGGCTGGAGAAGTGCTTTAGGCTGATCTCATCATACCCCCAAATTTCCAGATGGACAGTTTTGGCTGGATTGAGAAGGATAGGGAGTTGGGGAGAAGCCTGGCACCATACCAGAGCTGCTGCCTCCATTAACTCCAGCAGGCAGGAGCTGTCCCAGTGGTAAGAACACAGAGATTACATTGGCTTTCCTAAACCCGCTTCCATACTGCCTGCTTGGGGCCACACTCTGCATTCACCAGTCTCTGTGTCCAAACCCTGTTGGGGAAAGATGAAAGTCCTGAAGCTGCTTGAGCTTGTGAGCCAAGAAGCCATGCTTAGTTTTCACTCAAGGTCAACTTGGTTTTGTTATTTGGGTCTGTTTTAGCTACACAAAAGAAATAATTTCAGTTTCATTTAGTATCTGTCTGCTTTCTGAGAGCTTTTTACATTTGTGACACTTGTCTGCCTGCCTGTCATTTCGACCAGAAGAAAATAATGATAACGAGTAAAGATGCCATAAAAAATAGAGCCTGAGGTAAATTTTACCAAAAGCCAATTAGAGATTTGAAAAACAGTTGCATTTTCCAGGCCAACTTGAAGCTTATCAAATTGAGCTTCTGGTAGTTCCAAAAGAGTATAGAGACTGAAACATCCAGCAGATGCAGCCAGAGAGATGGCAACTACCTGGGACTGTCCACTGGGAGAGCATCAAGGTCTGCAGGAAGCCCAGAGAGCTCAGTGGCTGCAATAGGACATAAAGAAAATGTCTGTCTCTTTGTGAAGTGGGTCCTCAACACGGAGGGATCTGTCAGTCTTGGTCAGCACCACACGTTTGTTTGAAAGCAGCCAGTGACCACTGCAGAATATTTAAAGGACATCTATTTTCTCAGCCAAGTGGAGTTTTCAAGTGATGGCTTCATGAAGAATAAGTTGCAATACTACAGCCTAGGGACAGCAAAAATGTTGGCATAGGCCTTGATTTGACTCAAGCATGGGAAAACTTGGGTTTTCATAATCATGAGTGGAATTCATTTGTGATAAAACATGAAGGCAGCTTGCATTTCTAGGTTAAAAGTCACTCGAGCAAGTTGTGAATTTGCCCGTACTTATTGCCCGATTTAGGATAAGGAAGTGACTGCCATGAAAGGAATGCACAGGGAATATGTTGGGAGGGTTAGATATTTTTAAGCCATTGGTTTCTGCTGAGTGTAAGGCCTATGGTCATTACTGAATCCACAGGACTGCCACCATTTGTCCCAGTGAGGACTCCCACACATATCCTGTTTTCCACATTTCTGCAAGAACATCTGTTTGTGGTTCCTCTAAGAGATTTTGAAAATACAAAAGTCACCCATGATGGGACTTTCCACCATGACCTAAAACTGGTGATCGTCCATTCCAGGAGAAGAATGAGTGGCTCTGACCATCCAGAGAACTTTGATGTATCTGCTTATACTTACCTTTCTGAAGGTGGAAATTGAGATAAAGATCAGGGAGAAATGGCCCCTTCCTAATAGTGAAAGAAAATAAGGACTTTTGATATATAAGGAAAAGTAGGCCATCTTCTCCTGCAGATCCACCAGAGGGAGAAAACAAGAAAGACAGTGGTCTTCTCCAGCCCACCCAACCTGCTCCTAGTGGGATTTGGACTTCTCATGCCCTGCTGCTCACTCACAGGGGTGTATTTTAAAAATACCAAGAAATTAAACCAAAGTTTAAACTGCTTATTGTTTGTTTGGTTGTTTTGGTTTTTTTTTCCTTGAAGAAATATCCATATTTTCCTTTAAAATCCTTTCCTTTCTATGCATGGAAAGAAGAAAGCAGGTATGTCAGCTGATGTCAGAAGACAGCAGCAGTCCTCTTCCTTCTTTGAGCCAATGGATCAACTCAAGATAGGAATGATCCAGGGCTAGAAAGCATCATAATCCCAAAGTTATTATAGTGTACAGTTAATGTAACAAACTTCTCTGTTGTATCTGTGGAAGATAAGGGTTTGCTCTCTAGACAGCCCATAGAGAAAGAGCCCCCCACACTTCAAGCTCCTGAATTCAGCAAGGAGTCCTCAGGCACTGGTTCCTGCAGCCTGACTGCCAGACTGAACAATACTGGCAAGATAAGAACTGGCCCCAGCCCATGCATCTGAATCAGGGGTTCTCAACATCTGCTTTACAGCTGTCCTCTGCTGCAAGAGAAATAGTTTCAGGATGCCCCTACACAAGCAAGGGTGCTGGTGGCCAGAAGTTTTCTCTTACATAGTGTTTAATTTGTGAGAAAAAATGCTTCTAAAAACACAAACCTCCTGCATGTTGTATGTTTTATTTTCAAATTCTTATCCAAATTGGAAAAAGAGCTTCTTTCACCCTGAATAATAGCTTGGGGTGTTCACTAGAAGAAGTGATGTAAGTCTCACTCCTACAGGTTGGAAATATGTGTCTGAAGCACCAAGTGTCTGATTATTCTCAAGCAGATATTCCCCCTCCTTTTCTGTACATCCTAGATAACAGTCCTCCAATTCTGAATATTTTGAAATGGTAGAAGAGTCTCTAGTTGTCACAGGTGAAAGCTTTTACAAGGTGGGTGGGTTCTGCTGCGGAAGAAGAACTTCTTTTCTTCTGTATTTTTCATTTTTTAAAATCTCAACATGTTTTTTTTGGGGGGGATGGCTAAACTGTTCTCCCACAGCTCCTGTTTTGATAGTTCGAAATCTATTTGTAATCTTCAAAGTGATAACTTGTTTCCCGAGGGCCTTCATTAACAGTAAGAACACAAAAAATGGCTGGATATGAAGGTCAAGTGTATTCCCTCTAGAAGAGAGATATATTTTTAATAGTACCAGTGACTAGTAGAGACCTTCACTGGTACAGATGACTTTCCTAAATCTTGATGTTGTCTGTCACAGGCTAAGCACCTAGCAGGAAGATATACTGTAGTCAATCTGATGTGAGCATAATAATGCAAAAAATCTCTGTTCTGTAACACCCAAAAGATGCAATCAGAGATCTCTGCACCCCTCAGCCTTGCCTCTGAGAGGTGAGATCCATCTGTATGCATACCTGGTAGGAAAAGGCAGGGGTGCTCTGCTGGTGTCCTGCACTGATGACCTGTGGATGTGGGGTGTACTGAGGCTGTGGGACCACATCTGCATGGCCTCCTGTGCATCAGCTGGGCTCTGTGCTGGCATGCACACCGAGGAGCAGCACAGCAGCCGTGCTCTGCAGCACTAGGTGATCAAACACACACCTTAAAATCTACAAAACAATGCAAGTACATAGTACGTGCTGCACAGGTAGATCTTGAGCTATTATTTTTCCTCTCTGTGCTTTCTCCTCTGAATGCTACCCCAAAGAGCTTTTTATCTGGACCATAAGGAAATGGAAGTGGAAGAGAAAGCCAGAAGGATATTCCTGGGTTGGTAAGGTGATAGCTTTGTCCTCTCATCACGTTCATAAATGTGCCCAGGAAAGAGTTAAGCTATCCTGAAAATACTGCCAGAGAGAGGGACTTGTGGAATCTAAATGCTGTTCAAGAAGGCAGGGGGTAATTAGGGCAGTTGGTTTTTAATTATCACTGAAGTCAGTCCTTGCAAGGCCCCCCAGCCATATCCAGGTTTATGGTCAGCACTGTATGCTGAGTCAGCAAAGAGCTTGTGCTGGCTTTCACCAGGGGCTCCTGTCGGCTGAGGGCAGCTCTTTCTGCTGGATGTGCCCAACTTCACTCTGTAGCCAGGATGATTAAAAGAGAAAAGCAATCTGCAGCTTTAATCAAGCTTGCAGGAACACACCTTCCAGATTTTGCGAGACGAGGTATTTGTTACCTCCTGTCCTCTGGCATGGTAGCAGTTTAATGAAAGGCTGCATATTTTTCTGTTAGCAGCTCAACCACTTAATTCTTAAGTTCCTTCAGAGCTCTCAGATGTATGCCATCTGGTCATGGTGACTTGTTGCTCTTTAATTTGTGAATTTGTTCCAGCACTTCCAGTTTTGACACCTCAATCTCTGACAGAGTCTCATCTTCATTACTTGAAAAGAATAGCTCAGAGGGCTCTCTCTCTCTCTCTCTCTCGCATTTATCTTCTTGTAGCTTCAATTTCATTAATACAATTTCAACTTACAGCAGAATTTATAGCTTTCCCAAATAGGCCATCTCTCCACCTCCTACCCATACTGCAATATTTTATTGTGCTATATTTTTATTAAACAAAAGCACCTCTGAAAACTACACGGAATCCATGCACTCAGGTAACCACTAACGTTGCTATCTTAAAAAGACCTGAAAGTGAGTTCAAAAAAATATCTATCACATCCACCAAAGGATGTAACTAGATCTCAGAAAACAGGGAATCGGACAGACTTTTTAAACACATCTAGGATGCATCTTCATGGCCAAATGTTATTTATTTATGTATCATAAACAGTATCTTTTATTTACAATCCATTTGCATTTCAGGTTTTCAGGGAAGTTGAGTCCCCATTGTCATAGGCACTCAGCAAGCACACAGTTAGAGGCACTTCCTCTTCTGAGGAATTTAAAAATAGGGAAGACAAATGGCTAAGAACAGATAGCATGCAAAGAAGTTGTCAAAGACAACAAGAATGTATTTGTATTTACATATTGAATGAATTTTCCTTTCATATATGGTGTCCTTCGCCTTCCCTCCCCAGTGTTTCTCCAGGCACATATCCCCACCTAGCCTCACCAGGATTTCCTAATATGTTTTATTTCCATCCTTTCCCTACTGCAGGAAGATATGACAGTAAAAACCTTGGCAGTGTGGCAAGCCAGCCCATGCCAGCCATTTTTCCCTCTTCCTGGGAAACTGCAGTGGTTTTCCAGAGGTGTCTGTGCTTGTGGGGTTTGGGGCAGGAGGCCTACCTGGCTTGCCACATCTGTTTTCACCCACAAAGCACAGGTGGCATGGCACCTGCATTGCTCTAGCAGCAGAGGCCACTGATGGAAAACTCCTTTGCTTTCAAACCACAGAGCAGCCTTGGCTTCTCCACCATTCCACTCCATACCTTCAAAATGCAGGAAACTTTTCAGCACTGCCATTGATGCCTTAGGTTTTAACTTTTGATTTTTCAAATCCTGTACTGCTAATGTAACTCTGAAGTTTCACAGAGCTTGTTAAGTGCTGTTCTCTCATGCTAAGACAGACATAACAAAGCCTCTCTAGCTTGCTCTCCAAGGACACACAGACTGTCCTAGGCCAAAAAACTATATCTTGGGGATATAGTAAACCATATCTTGGGGAGAGGGGAGCAAGCTGGGGGAAATTCCATCATTGGCTGGGTTCTAATTGGTGAATTTATGCTGATATAAAAGGGTGAAGCACTCATGACCTGTCGTCCATTTTGGGATCCACTGAGGCAGGACCCTCTGGAGCCCAAAGTGTGCACCTAAAGGCCTTTCAAATAAATACCTCCTTTATTTCTTTATTCCTGTCTAGTCTCTGTTTCTAGGTAGCCATTTAAGGCATCACCATCTGCAAACTTTGGAAATGGGCTGTCTAGAAGAAGGGATTATGGATGGGCATGGAAAGGGCAGAAACTCAAAACTTCTCTTCAATGCTTTATTAAATTCAGGAGATGACAGAAAGCACGCTCCCCTTCTGACAAAGTTGGAGGGTCTCTAGTGACATTTATGTCACTGGAAAGGCATATAATACGTACACAGTGGTTTAATTTTATCTTAATGAAACAATATACATATAAAACTATCCATTAAATATAAAACAGTGAAGTAATTTGCAAATTTTCCTACGGCATAATAAATTAAGCATGGAGAGCACTAAGGAATGCAATTTGCAGTCATTTATAATGCAGTGTTTTATGTTAATAATTCAAAATCACATGCTATTTGGAGACACTTCTAATTAATGTATTTATGAAATTGTGAACTGTGACTGTTTTGGTTCCATTTAGCTAAACATTTCAACAGAATGCGCTTGCTGTTGTTTTGTGTTTGCTTAATGGCACCAGCAAGCATCAAATGTACAACTGGGGAAGGTTGGGGGTGGTATCTGATGAGGCTTTTTTTTATGGGTATGTGTTTTTGTCTGTGTACTGTATACATGCATGTGATTACACTCCTGATCTCACTGAGGAGAAGAAAGTTCTGCAGTAATTTGAGGAGGAAATAAGGAAAGTTTCATGGATGAATAATTAATTGCAAGGAAAGTTCAGTACCTTCCTAAAGAATTGCTAAAATATTCAATACTTTGTACATAGCAGAACTTTACACACTGCCATTTCTCCTGACTGGTTAATTATGACTAATATAGCTTGTAAATTTGTATTCATATTTTTATTTCGATGTCTTTCAGGTTTTTTTCATCATAGTAAGTATTTGTCAGGCTGCTTCTTATTATTCTTTATTGGAGCACTATGAGAAATGATTCTCCAGAAGGTTAGCCTCCTGAGAGGAGACTTGCAGGGAGTTTGGAGTACTTTGAAATTTCAAGTACATTTTAAGAAAAAAACTCCATACATATCAGAATTTGTAGGGAATTATCACATGTCAAGGCCCTTATTCTGAAAGTGGCTTGAAATGAATGAGCTTCAAGGCATATGCAGAACCAGATGCTAATAGCACTCTGTTGTAGCTCTGCACGGGAAAGTGAAGGGAAAGCTCTTGAAATAATTTTCTATGAACAATCTGTTTCACACAAGAAAAAGAGGGGGAAAAAAAGGAAAGAAAGAAACCTGAAACTCCTCAAACCCATAGTAGAGACGTCCAAAGTACTGTATGTGGTCCCTTCCACCTTCCAAAATGATCGTGAAAATTCAGTGGGGTGCTGAATCGAAATCTTCATGTCTCCTGGTAATTTCAAAGCTCACTCACAGAGCAGTAACTCCCTGTTGAATGTTTTATTTCACAACTTTGTTTTCTGCATGGTTTCTGCTCTTTTTCTTTCTGGGTTACTTGCCTTTTTTCTTTTTTTCTAATGCTAGGGACAATATGTATATGGCTGGGAAAATATTTAGAAAGTTCTCATGGCCTTTAGCTGTGGTCTTGGAAATCGACCAATGTAATCATTAGACTGAGAATTAAAGCTGGATTTGACCACTTTGTGTGATTTATGTTTTAAACTGTGTAGGAACTGTTATGATTTAGGAGGCAATATGGGTGTCTAGGACCTATTACTCACCATCATCCAAGTTGCTTTATTGAGTCTTTTTATTTCCTTGGTATCAAATAACAAATATTGGCAACACATTAGAGTAGGTGAATGATAGTCTTAAAAAAACTCCTTTTTTCTAAAATGAAAAAGGTTATTATATCCATTTAATATTGTCCTTTTTGTCCATTTTGAATGCATTCTGTAAAAGCTCATGTATTTATATATTTTTCTGCTTCTGTTTTTAGTCCCAGACTAAACTGGATTCTTGGGAACTGGTGAACATAAAGACTGGGTTTTGGCTTGTATTTTAGGTGAGTTGCTGTATTTAAATATCCTCTGTTGCTGGATTTTTAAGTAGAATTTGTCTTTCACTAAGTGAGATAGATTTTTAGGAGGTTCCATAAATGAGGTTCAAATTTTTTTAGTGAAAATTTTTATCCCAGCTATGTTTTTGTCTAAATATATATATATATATATACACCTGTCACAGGGGGTCCTAAGGTGTTACATCTGTGGTGCACCAAACAGGATATAAAATGATGTACTTCATCTTGAAATACCCTGTGGGATAGGGGACTTTGCTAACTAACTAGTTATTACTTTTTTGCCAGCATCTGAGGTGGTCTGGATACATTACCCAGCTCAATTTCCAGCCACATTCTCCCAGGTTTATGTCTGAATCTGAGTTTTATGGTTTGTGCCCATCTCTAAAATTAATTTACAGAAACAGAGAAGGAAATTGCCTTTCCTATCTGTTTTTTTTATTTCAATCTGAATGGAAAATTTTCACTTTATTTTGAGCCATGGTGACTGTTTACAGCTTCTGTTTCAGCCCTGTATTTGAACATCCAAAGGTTATGGAGGGCTTGTTTTAAAAATCCTTTCTCCAGTGGTGGGAAAATGACAAAACTTGGGAACATGTGCATTTTTCTTGTTTCTTTTAATTATTTTGGCATGGTTTATAAGACTAGATCTACAGCTGCCTGTGGTTAAGCTCTGCTCATTAAAGGTATTGTAAAACAGAGCAGGCCCAAAATACAGATTCTAACTGCTCTGCTCAAAGCAATATTGCCATTTTTGATGGCAAGTTTGTCTGAAAGTTATGGTTTTCTTTTTTAACATATAAAGGCATAAATCCAGAGTAACCATATCAAAATCCATTCAGTAACAAAGTCTGGGTGCGATTAGACACCTCTACCTTTCACAGTTTGTAAAGATCATTATGCTTGCTCTCACATCTTATTATCAGAGGGTAGAAATCTTTGGAGTGCCTAAAGGCACTTCAGGTGCTTCAGCACATATCAAAAAAGAGTTAAATTAACCAACGTGTTCTGAAAAAGAATAACAAACACAAGCAAATTTGACTTGGATGTCTTCTGGAACACCACCACGTAGCATGTGAAGATTATCTTTCCAATGAACATTGGGGCCCTTAATTGTAATTATTAAATTCAGCAGATGAGCTGCCATCCCTTGGCATTCTAATTATCTTACAGGATTTTTATTTGGTGATTTATGTAGAATTCATCAGTCAGAGTTATTTCTGTAGAAACAGTGCTCTATTTCTGGGTAGCTCTGTTGCTTTACCTCCTTCTTAATTTGACATGGTTTTTCGAAATAGAAGACTGTTTTTAAAAAGATCTTCAAAGATATCCAACTAATGGGTATGAAGAGAAGCAAAGGAAGACAGGAAAACAAAGACTGGCAGAGCTCCTTATGAAGGAAGAAATACTGTATTTCTATTTCTTTTTAAGCTATATCTACTAAACTGATGTCCTGGGGATAACTGTACCTATTTATCAAACGGTAAATGGATGTTAGCTAAGGTAAACACACCATTTATTTTTAGGTTTCAAAGAAAAACCTTACCTGTAGAGTACTTGTCCCTCCTCTTCCCCCTTGGGCTGTAAGAGGATGTGCCTGTCCTTGTTTGCAGTTCTACCCAGAGCTGTGATTTGGATAGGCAGGATAGTTATAAAGAAGAATAAACATACTCTGGAGATGGAGTATGCAAAAAAACTAGTGAAAAATACTATAAATCTTCCTGATTGGCACAGAGAACTCTTTGGTACAACCTCCTGTGGAGGCTGAAGCTTTGGGGCTCTGAAATGGCTATAGACTGTAGAAGGAGCAGAAGGTCTTAGGAATTAGCAGAAAGAATTAATTGCAGAAGCTCAGTAAAATGCTACACATGGGAAGAAACGTAGGACTTTTAGGTACATCATAATCACAAAAGGATAAATTAACCAATTGGAAATTCAGCACCTGCGGCAGTGGCAGCATGGTAAGAAGTAAAGGATTTTGCCAGAGAGCTTAATCCAGTTCCCACTGAGGTCCTTGGGAACCAAATTCAGCCTTTTCAAGTTAAAGCAAAGGAAGTTACCCAAGCTGTTCAGAATATTTTTATTTCAATGAACAAACCTACTGGGTGAGGTGTAAGCACACAAACAAAACACCCAGATACAGCCATTACCAGCAGTATATGGAGCTGTCTAGAGGCAGTAAACAAGAAAAAAATCCAC
>VZTN01006134.1:259640-281052 GCA_013400515.1 Erpornis zantholeuca
TAATTATTTCGTTAGTGAAGTGTGGAAAGGTATGTTACAAGGTAGATATGGAAGTGCAAATTTTTATCCAAGTCGTCTCACAGTTTGAACCAAAACCCATATTCCATCAAAGTGGATTTGGTTTAAATTGTTCGAAATAGACAACAGTTTGGCCTTGAGCTGGAGAGCCTAGNAGTCTGATAACTTAACTAAAACCCACTGTACCATTAAACCAAAGAAACCAAACAATCTAAAAGTCCTCTCCAAAACATATTTTTGTAAAGTTAAATAAACCCATCAAGAAAATTCCTCAAAACAGAAAGTTCACTCGAGCCTCTAATTAAAAAGTCTTTGATAGATAGGCTAATTTTGCAAAGCCT
Source organism: Erpornis zantholeuca (assembly GCA_013400515.1). Classification (NCBI taxonomy): domain Eukaryota; kingdom Metazoa; phylum Chordata; class Aves; order Passeriformes; family Timaliidae; genus Erpornis; species Erpornis zantholeuca. The sequence goes on from VZTN01006134.1 coordinate 260,000, forward strand.
ATGATTGTGTGTATTTCAGTGTGACAAGTAGTGCATGCATTTTCAAAGCATTCCACCTAGACAAAGTGCTGTACCCCATGATCCTGAAATAAATACCAAGGTAAAAACCCCTTTTCCCCATAAACCACATTTTAGTTTTAATTTTAAGACCAAAGAAAGGCATCAGTGTGGGGAAAGGAAGGTGTGTGTCTTCCTGTATTCCCCCAAGCTTGTTTCTGCATCACTTTCCATGAGTCTAGCAAAGAACTGAGATATGGAAGGACACATGGTGGGGATTGCCAGCACCTGGGTGCCACGTGGCATGCTGATGTCCTGCAGGAATTTTCTGCTTCAGAACAGAGACTTTGACTTAGCTGAGATCAACATTTCCAGTGTAACCAGGGCTCATCCCATTGTAGGAGATATTTCTGGGCTCTCGCATTGTTTCCATAACCGTGGTATGAGCTGCTTCATGGAAGTGCTATCATATGTCTAGCACCAGGAAGAAATAATTAATTTAAAAAAAATATTAAAGACATATATTGGCCAGATGAGAAAATACATAGGATAAAGCTTAAACTGCAGTTCAGCAAAACCATAGGTGTTACCAAAGACCATTCCCACCTCTGGATTACCCAGATCAGAGAGTTTCAAGGAAGCGTCAGAAATAATTTCATGAACAAAAAGCTTTCCATTTGTCTTGCCTAGGAATAGTTACAAATTGTATCAGGTTTTCTTTCACCTGTAATAAAGGAGGAATGACATGGCAAACCATAGAGTTGTTTTTAAAGCAATAGGTGAGTAGCAACTGGCAGAATCGCAAGCCTACTGTCTATCATATAATTATTTTAATACTTATCAGACCAGTGACTCCTGCACTGCTCAGAATATCCCATATAATTCTTTTGTGCTGGCTCATGGATAATGCCACTCAGCTTCTATGAGGTTAGGTCAAATGATGTCACACAGTAGGATGTGACATGCCCTGCTACACTGTGCAATGTAACAACCTCTTCAGCTTCTAAATAAAAAGAGACAAGCACTCTTGAAGTTGGATATATTGTTGCATTGTTATTGAAAGACTTGGAGTGTCTGTTGACAGAGGAGTTGGTTGAATATGAACTTTTCAAGTAAAAATAATAAAGTGCAAAACTCATCACGCGCAATGGCTACAGTTAAAGTTGCCCCCCTTTGGTTTGCTTTACATCCTGACAAAATAAAAACAAAACAACTGTAGTCTCTGCAGAATCATGGAAATCTAAACCAAATAAACTCCTCTTGAATCGCCCTCTGAAGCTCATGGAAGATGTGCATCAGTAGGCATATCAAAGGGAGGGTTTCCAGACAGAAGTCCTTGCCTAAGGAAGCACTGTCTCTGAGCCTGATAGCTCCAGGGACTGACAGCAAGAGCTGCTCAGCTGCACTTATCTCGAAGGCTGGAGGGGGAAGGTGGCAGATATATAGACAAAGGTGGTGTCCTTCCTACAGCAGACTCTGAAAAATGCAGGGTTATCATTACATCTTGAGCAGTGATGAGCAAGGGACAGAAAGTGATGGTGAGAGTGGGAAATATGACACCTGTGTTCGCAGGGAGCCCCTGGCAGGCAGGAATGGTGGTCTATGCAGTTGCTGTTATCACTGCTGCCAGTAATAAAAAAAAAATCAACGCTGTGTGCATTCCAACAAAAGCACCCAGATACAAAGTAGAACAGAGGAGGTTTCATTTGCACATCCTGTTTCTGAGCTGTTTTGTAGTTTAACACATGCCCAGATTGTGGCCCAGATCTAGGCGCAAGAAGTGAAACTCAAGGGGGAAAATCACCAACCTGTGATATTAGAAACACTGCCCAGAACTTACACCAAACATTACCAAAAGAGAAATAAAATCAGTCAATCAAACGTTCACTGAGCAGCCAGCAGATAACTCTCACCCTATAGAAGGGACTTACACCTCTCCTTTGTCCACAATTGCCAATATAATGATCTCCAAGCAGGCTTCAGCCTTGCAAATTCTTTTCCCATACAGATATCCTGTTCACAAGGACAGATGGGGAGAGTACCAGTGATGAAAAACACTGTCTGCTAAGTTCTCTGGAAACTAAGGGAGAAGGATATTCAGAAGAAAAGTCTAATTAAAAGAGCTGCTTGGTGGCATGTAGATCTCGAGGTCCTTGCTGGCCCTATTTAGGCCAAAAATAAGGTATTTCCCATTGTAAGGAGGCAAAATGTGTCTCATGAAGAAGGCTGCCCTTTGTCTGGATTTCATTCTCTGCTGTTAAAAATAGGGCAGGGTGAATGATTTGATCTTTGTAGGCTGACTGCCAAATAAGAAAAACTCCACCAAATTGTGAATACCCAGGCTATAATTCCCAGAATCACTTGTGAAGTTTTTGGTAGTGATAATCTCTGTCTAGAGAGACAGAGACTGAATAGATTACATAAATATTCTTTGCAATGGAGAACGTTACCTAGAGAAATAGGATTCCTCATCTCAAAATATTCCTTAGGCAGGCATTGAAGATATTTTCTGAAAGATCATAAACCCTTTCTTCAAGCTCATCTCAAGTGTACTTTTCCACCAGCCCTGTTCTTTCCTGGTTTAAAAGTTCCTATAGGTAATGTTGGTTGTTCATGAACCTTTCCCTCCCAAACAGTTTATAGATCCTTGTTAGTATAAGTTGTTTTTTCTTCTTTTACTTCTATATAATTTCAAGTGTTAATCAAAATAGTTGCTGCTTACCATTAATTTTATAGACAGTCCCTTTTTCTCCTCATGCCAACCTTTTGTTACTGGTTAGGTTTGAGCACTGCTTAGGTTTTTGAATCTTCTATATCACTGGGATTTTGCACCTGTAGTCTCTTTCACAGTCTTCTAGAACTTGGTGTGAAAATAAGGAATAGGTAGTTTCATAGTATTTTACCTCCTGTAACTCTGTGTGACTGATGGGATCAACATCTACTATTCAAGTGGCCTCAAAATTATTCTGTCAAATGTTATTGACAAACGGACCCTGCCACAAAGCCATTCAGGTCATGCTCACACACGAGTTGTGACTGGTCTTGAACTCAAGACTTTGTTATTTGAGTGATTCAACACTAGTACAATTTTTACTAAAAAAAAGGGGGGGGGAGGACTGGGGAGGGGAGAGAAAAAGAGAGAGGAAGAGGTGCTATTTGTTCATGATCATAAAAAAAATCTAAATTTTGCTGGTTTTCTTAAGGATGATTTGGCTCAGGCAGATATGAACACCCCAAAGAAGGTGAGCAAAGATCCCACACTCCAGACCCACTGCTGCTGCCTTTTATTCAGTCACCCAACACTACAGTAATCAGATCCTGAGGTACAGGTTAATGAGATAATTAGCCAAATACAATCAAACTCGTACGCTGCATGGAAATGTATGGTTGCTGTCTTGCAGCCGCTTCTCGTATGGCAGCAGGGCAAACTGCCTTTCTTTTCAATGGCCAATAAAGTAGGAAATGAAGTAGATGTAGGTTGTTCTGCCTGCTCACAGTGGTGAGGGCAGCTTCACTGGTACTGAATTTTAAAGAGCAAATAATATCAATTAGCAATTGTGTCTGGAAGAGTGTTGGCAGGGAGGTCTTCCGCTCATCGCTCTCCTGAGGCAGGCCAGGCACTCAAGTCTCAACAGCTTCCATTTGAGGACTTTCCTAGGGAACAGTGCTGCCAAGAGAAGGACTGCCTGCTTAATTGTCCTCTTAAAGAGGACCCTGAAGACTCTTCATTTTTGGTAATTTTATAATAGAACTGAAATAGGCAGTTTCTATAGCCCATGGAGCTTGCACATAGACTTCCTTCATAGCTCATGGCTGACATCGATCTGACACATGACTTGTCTCCTGAGATTGAGAGGGAATGGGCATATGTTCAGACCTAAACAATTTCAGGAATCTTTTCAGAGGAAAGGACTTTGGATTTTAATTTGGGTTTTTAGGACTGTTACAAATGCTCTTCATTCAGAGATCTTTTTTTAGATCAGGCTTTAATGACACGAATGAACTAATATTCTTATAAAATTGTTGGCAGAGACTTGATTCACCCAACACTGATTGATGAGGAAGCCCACAGAGCAATTTTTAGCTAATGCCAGAAACATATTTTGTGGTAGATTTAGGAATGCCATCCCAGTCTTCAGCCTTTTATTACTGACTCAAGAGGCCATCTTCTGCAAAGTCAGTGATTCATGCAGAGTGATTTGAAAGGAATGTGTTTGAAAGAGCTTCCTGTGTATTTGTCACAGTTTATGACTTTTTAATAACAAATCATTATTACTGTGAATTTTTCAAGCCCAAAATCCTCCATAAATCTTTTCAAACTCATCTCTATTTATAATCTAGGGAGGAACCTGTTCACTGTTTTTGTTCATTCCACTGTTGTTGATTCATGGATTATTATTAGACAGGTTACAAAAAGTTAGTAGGAGAGCAGATTTTGTTCACAAACTGGTGATTTTTACTTTTTTTTTTTCAGTTGTACAAGAGGGTCTGCTCGGTTTACACTGCAGGCTCCATGTCTGGGCAGAGAGACCTACTCTGGAGAGTGCAGACTTCCACCCAGGAGAACCAAGCCTGACGTGCAGCAGATATCGCAGTGCACTCACCTGGAAATCAGGTGGAAGGAGGTAAACTCACTGCAGGGATAAACAAGCCCTGCACAGTTGCACTCCATTTGCCCCCACTGGCTGCATTTAGAAACAGTAGTTGCCAATTAAAACAGAAGTGATATAAAGTGTATGCAGATAAACATCCTGAAGTTTAGCAAGTAATTTTGAGCTCACGCCATATATATTTGGACTTTTCTTCCTTGTAAAATTTCCAGAGCATTCTGTTTCAAGCTCAGTAATAGCATGAATATGTGAGGGTATACAGAAAGAAGGGATGAAGTGAACTCTTATTTAAATTGTTGGAAAACTTATAAAAATATTTTAAAAATAACGATTGTGTTTACTTCTAGTAATAGACTGTGGTTTCTATTCAGTGGGCACATTGGAGACTGGGGGCTGAAAGCTGTTTTTTCTTAACTGGTTCAGCCTTTCCTATATGTGACCAGCATGGATCCTGAACCTGCAAGAGACTGATAAATCTATAGGAGGCAAAGACATTTATCATCTCATAGAAAGTGCTCATTGTCTAGTAGCATGAGGCCATGATGTTTGTACAGTTTTCTAAATTGGTGAAAGCATTAATTACGCTGAATAATGGTAACCCTGGTATCTTGGCAGACATCTGAAACCTTGGATAATTATAGCATCTGCTAGACAAATTTTAGTTCTCTGAATTTTGATTTTAGGGGACAGAAATAATTTTTAGATAATCCAGTGCCTGAGAAATCAAGATGTGAATAACTGGAGTTTTACCTGTTTGGAAATGACTGATAGACGAGTAAAATACAATTTCTAACCACTTCTGATGAAATCATAAATTTCTCCTAACTCAGAGGAGATGGAAAGCATTGAAAAATCAGTGCAAAAGCAAACCACAGACACAGAAAACATACTTTTAGCAAAGGAAAACAACATAATGGAACATGAAATCAAAAGAAAAAGAGACTCAGTCTTGACGAAGATTGGAAAATCTACATGTCAGCAAAAATAAACTTGTTACTTAATAAGGTTAATAACAGATAAAGTCCCCTAAAGATAAATTGTTATCACATTTGACGACCATTTTATTAAAATGTTAATGGCCTCAGGCAAAAGCAAACTGTTCCCTTAATCTGCCAGAAAAAGTGCTTTCTCAGGAATTATACACACCAGAGAACTTGGGATCTGAGCTAACTGTAACAAGCATGTTTGAATATTGGAGCATCCACAGCTTGTGAAATTTTGGCTAAAAGGGAATGGATGTCACATGTCTCAAAATGGCTGTGCCCTTTGCTGCCAAACACAACTTTCACTCACATTTTCAAATGCAAAATCCCTTGGATTCAATTGCTGCAGTCAAAACAGCTGAGGTGTCAGTGATTGAAGGGAGGATTTTTTCTTTGCCTTCTTCCATACTAACTGTGAAAAAGGTGTAACTTAATAAGTGCAATTGCTGTAATAGCAAACAGACACAAAATATGTTTTCATCAGCACCTCTAGGCATGGCAAAACTGTGAAGCAGCCTGGCAAGTACGCTAAGCATTCAGTGAATTGTGATAGATTGCAGTATGGTTTGTCTGGGATGAGAATACCAACAAAAAATCCTCCACAAGATTTGATAAAAATTCAGCCTGTTCAGAGAGACTTCTTGCTACAAGCACAGTATCAGCTCACAACAAAATGGAGCTGATGAAATTGAGTTCACATCCTGTCTTTCCTTCTGACATATGAAATGCATTTCTCTTGAAGCCCTTGGACACCTCAGCAATGAGAAAAAAGGTAAAGCAGAAAACGTTTGTGATGCTGAATGCTGCATTTCTTTGCAATGTATCCCAATGGCAAAGGTACAAAAACATTAATAAAAGCTGCACTAGAAATACATAAAAGCTACACTATAAACACATGCCTCGCACCCAAATCTCCTCTGCCAAAGTTTGCTTGAAATAAAAGGGAATGAGTAAGACAAAACCAATTTAGCACAGCTAAAGCTGCTTCCACCTTGGAGGAGGGAGGTATATCCTGGTTCCAGCAGGGGGGATCCAGGAATTGGACTTAATCTGATGCAGTTCCACCACTGAAGCTGTATTGTGTGAGTGTGCAGCAGGTACTCAGACTCCACAGCCTCTGGTTTGGGTAGGAATATTACCAAGACTTATTTCCTTCTCTCTTTTCCCTGAGGTCCATGGCAATGATGGCTTAAGTTTTGCTGAAGATTTTTTTGCTGAAGACTTTTTTGCTGAAGTCTGGGGGCAAGTGTGCTGAGAAAAGTGTGCTGGGCCATGGCCAAGAGGGATGCCATGAAGAAGAATAAAAGGCTTCACCCTGATCCAGACAGAATGGCCTGTGGGTGAAGTGTTTATGCATACTCTAGGTCCCCTTTTAAGATTAGACAAGAGGTTATGCCATCTTCTTTTCAGACTTTTAACCAGTCCTTATATGCGTAACCTGTATGCAATTTTTAACATGGGTTCTCCACTCCCCGTCAGGTTTCAATTCTTTAGAGTGAAGCTTTCTCCTGTCCCTTGCCTTTACAACACAAAAGGCAAGGATTTCATGGATGTATATCTGATCATCGGTCTTTTGGGGAGTACTTACTGTGCTTTTTATGGAATTTTCTCTGCCAGTTGGATCAGAGTGGAGGCACAGGTATTTCGGTGCAGAGATAGAAGGAGGTTTCTAAGACAGTCTGTTTTTTCTTTTTTTTCACATGTATGCACACAATTATTCTCCTTTAGTACCTATTTTCCAGGCCAGCTATTAACCTTCCTTTAAAGAAACTGCAATTTTCCTGGCTCAGTTTATTTAACTACCTTGCTACACCTGCAGTTTTTCAGTAATTTCCTTCCACAATAGACACCGGTCTACCTCAAAAAACTAGGAAATGGTTGAGTATTAACCACTAGTTACTCTCCTACATTCTGTCATGCAGCCTTGGTATAACACAAATGTGAGTAGCATTCTCACCTATGAGATAACTTTTCTTTGATATAAAAATTACCGCCTCATTAGTGTAGTTGAGATCCCAATGGGGCAAAAATGTGGTGTCTGCAGGAATTTCTGCTTAGTGAAGTGAGCCATACACTCAGAATACGTTTCCACCTGCAATGAGGGCACTTAATCCACCTGAAGTTTGTGCAGTGCTTGGGAGAAGTGAAGTTCAGGATATCTACTCATAGACTAACCTGTGGTATGCTCAGCTATGCCTGGCTTATCCATGCTGCACCAAGGTTTTTGCTTTATGCTAAAGACCTGCTCATGCTCTCTCCCATATGGAGACACACCTGAGATGAGTCCATCTCTGAGCTCAAGAAAGCACCAAGCTTTTGCAACAGGCCCACTGTGTGATGAGGTGATAGGGTAGACATCTGTGCATCTGCCTTCTTTCACCACTGTTTACTCTGTTTTTTTCCCTCAGAGCACTGTGAGTGCATGTGGCCTGTTGAGCGTGTTCCCCTTGCAGCAGTGCGTGCCAGGCTGGCCTGTGCCTGGGAGGTTAGGGGACAGTAGGTAAGTGGTAGCATTGTCCTTGACAGAAACCACATAAGTTGCCACTTTTTCAGATCCCTATAGACAGAGCCACTGCTCTGAAGCAAGAAACAAAGGCCATGATGCTGAAGTAAGCAAGCATTGCACAGATTTAAACAAATAACTCCACATTTCTTGTGGGAGAAAAGTCTTTTATCACTTTTCCCTTTTTTAACCTGATATGTAATGTCACAAGAAATTCAGACATGGCACAGTTTGGTGCGAAGTGGAGAAGAGGAAATAGCTAAACTACTCTGTGGTTTTATCAGACTGGAGCACTTCTGCATTGTAGTTTTGAGGAACATAGTGCAGCAACACAATCCCTAGGTTGGCGCTTCTTTTGCAGTTGGGCAGACAGAGCTGACGCCAGCCACATAAAAACACTGGATCTGTTTGCTTTCGTGAGAGTTGTAATTGTTCAAAAGCAGGATCAGTAAAGGATGTGGGATGGCAGATATCTGAGGGCCTCCCCAGCGACCCTGCGATGAGGCTGATGTGTGTTGGGCTTGTCTGTCTGGGGAGCAGAGATGCAGTGAGGCAGGTGTGTTCTCCAGGCTGGAGTCCTCGGATCGCAGCCAGAGGGGTGGCAGAGAGCGCTGTCCGTGCATTGGGGCTGGCCCGCCAGCTCTCTCCGAAGATGACAGCCTCTGCCTGGGAGTGCCAAGTCCGGGCTGACACAGACAGATCCCTCGCCGAGCTCGGGAAGAGCGCGGCACCCGCGCAGCCACGCAGCTGTCAGACCAGAGCGCGCTCGAGCGCGGCCAGCTGAAGCTCCGGCGAGCGCCCGGTCTGCGCTCGGCCCACAGTGTCCAGAAAGGCTTAGTGATGGAAATTAACAGCTTCCATTATAGCACTCTAACGACCCCATGTAGACAAGCCCTCAGAAGCCACATTAACCCGAGTTAAGGCCATAAATTGAACTCTCTGGCAAAGGTACTCCCTAACTAAATGCAGAAAATCTCTGTGACGAGCAGTAAGAGTGCATATAAAATAAAATAACAGCAGGACTGGGGAATAGCAATGGCACATCTTTCCTTCCAAATTGAATTGTTCACTTCACTGTGAGAAGAAATAATTATCATGTTTATTGCGTTTGGCTCAATTAGGCTGGTATCTTAGGCCAGGAACCTTTCTTTTTACATTTCGGTAAATGTTGTCCATATATGGCCATGTCGGCATTGATTTTGCTGTCATGAAGGTACCACAGCTGTCTCTCTGAACTGGAACATGCAAGCCTGAACTAATTCTTCAAGTGTCCATTTTTCTAGCTTTAATCAGCCAAAATTGCTAGTAAACAGAAAGAGGACCAAGCAAGCCTCCTGTATTATTTCTGTAGAGTTTTGCTCTTGAATGTGCTAGGGACACAGGGATGGTTTGAAACTCTTTAGTTTTGTATGTGGTGTACATTACAACAAGATGGATTAAAACCACATGCACTGAAAGGTTACAAAGTGTGCATGACAAGTGACATGTATCCATGTAAGACTGGCATATAGCATAGCAAGACCAGAGGAGAAGAGGGTGAAGCCTGTGGTAGACTCCAGCAAAATGAGCAGAAGATAAATACCTGACATAGAGAGCACAAGTACAAACAGTTTAGTCAGTGGTGAGTCTTCTCAGGACTGTGTGCAGCAGTATCCTACTACTTTGCATGGCAAGGATGCATGTAAGAGCTGTACATTTAAATCCTGAAAGAGGGGCACTCTCAAAGACATCTGTTTTCAATCTTGTAGAAAGTGGTCACTACCAGGGATCAGTAAGGGTGAGCAGAAGAGTCTAAATCTAAATTTCTACAAACTGATTTACATCCACTTCCTTCGATTATTTTGAATTTTCATTTTCTATATGAAGAGACAGAGAAGTGTAGAGAACTACAGTTTATAAATGTGTTAACAATGCAAGAAGAAAAGTGAGGGACAATATGCATCTTTAGCACTAGAAAAAATTCTGGTAAAAGGCAAACTCTACTTGAGTTAGAGAGATGAGCTCTTTGGTAGAGAAGTCTGTCATGGGTAGATTAAGGCTAAAATGATAGGTGCTGCCTTTCGAAATTTTCAGTAGGATGCTTGATACCAGGAAACCTTTCCATATCTCATGAAGGACAGGACCGAAATCACAGCTGAAATGTATTTAATACAGGTTTTGGAATGGAAAACCATCTACACAGAGATGGGTTTGTCTTACTATTGAATGCAAGAAGAAAAGACACTTAAATAAAAATTTGATATGCCATTCTCAGAAGTTGAGGTGAGCCAGAATGCACGACAGAGGAAAGACATGTAAAGAAAACTGTTATGTTTCAAATTCATTAGAGCTTTGAAATAAGATGACCATGATGCCTGCTTGTTAGCTCAGTTTGTCTTAGTGTCCAAATGTGTAGAAGAGAGAGAAATGCACAGAGAAAAGCCATATTAGAAAGAGAGTGTTTGGAGTTTCTTCCTTACTTCATGGTAAAACCTACAAAATTATTTATGATATCACAGCACATGGGTTTCAAGTCTAGCCTGAACCATATAGGAAAAGGCCAGTCAAGATGTAATGCATTGTGTAATGCAATGTAATGCAATCCTAAGCACATAGGATGAGTTCATAGACATGCATAGGTTGGTGTCTAAGTTTTTCCATCTGTCTGGTTTTCTTGAATAGCACCTTCAAGAAATTTAAAGTCTCTTGGATCTGCTGTTAACTAAGCTAAACTAAACTAAAATAGCAATACCAGATCCCACTTTCCCCTGCTGATGCACTGATTTCAGTGTCCAACTTCACTTTTGATGGCCCCAGGACCTGATGGTTTTCCCTGCATTGTAATGTGGGGTTGCACATTGGGTACAACTTGAGCCACTCCTCATATTGCGAGGGTCGCTGCTTCAAAGAAGGCTGTGCTGCTTGTCTTTGTGCTGGCATGGAGGCACGTGCTAAGCAGGGACTGACTGCCTCAAGAAAGGAGCAGAAGACTTTCCATGGCACTGGATTGTTCTGTAGCACAGAGCTGGGTAAAGTTTTAGAGCAATTCCATGCCATCCTCAGTGCCGGCATGTAGGGAGTTCTTGGCAGCTCAGATGGTGGGTCATAAATTCTCCTTCACTAGTTTGGGGGCTTGATTATTCTTTTGTGCTCTGCTGGAAACATTACTTATGAGAATTGGGGCATTTTAATTTGGCCGTGCTACCACTTTATTAATATTTGAACATCTCACTGTTTTCTGTCTTGGCACAATGGGATCCACAAACAGAGGCTAAAAGAGAAAATGCTCCCCTCCCTGGCACCAGATTCCTGCCCTTTTATTTTTAATTACTTTGAATTATTTCTGGAACTTTTTATACCATTCTGAGAATACAAATTAAGTTTTGACTGTAAGAAAGAATACTATGGAAAGTAAGCAAATGTGGCCTTACATGCTCATCCAGAGACTGCATCAAACAAGCAAGGGACAGACACTTGCCAATCTATCCATTATATCCTGGCATAACAATGATCCATTAGCTTGAGCAAGGCCTATGTGAACTCTATGCACATTTGGCTTAACCCATTCAGTTTATTTAGCTTCTGGTGTGCTCTGGATTAAAGCAGGCAGTCATTAGAGAATAGTATTTCTTTCACAAATGCTGTTTTCCATCATCTGAGAGAAGTGACAGAGCTTTTCAAAAGCCTTTGGTATTTGAGGACAAATGCTCGCTTCTTGTAAATGTTCATCCGAGACTCAATAGGATTTAACTGTTAGTGTTTCTAAAAGCAGAAGTTGATCCTGAGGCTAAAAGAAGACCAGAATCATGGAAGATTGTGCACATTTAGCTGGGATTTAGCACTTGTCTGAAATGTGTTTCTCTTCCCCAGCAGCTTGCTACAAAAGGCCGAACCCATGAAGCTCAATGCCCTGACATTTCTGAAGCATACCTTGAGACCCCAAAGTAAAACTTACCTCATGCAGCAGGATAATTCTGTACAGCTGCTTTCCAGGAGGATTCAGTCAACAAGCCAGGAGTTAGAAGGAAAATGCACCGCAGAATATTCAACAATTATCTGATTGTCAAATGGAGGGGATGTGATTCTTAGTAGCACTGCACCATTCTTAATACCAATTGTATAAAGAGCTTTAAAACAGCTTTTTTAAGGCCCATTTCAGTCCCCTTCAGACATTCAGACTCCAAACCACTTTTCAGGAGAAGAGGGAACATACTTTATGTGCCAGGGCAATGTAGCATTTATTTTCTTAAAATCAAATTGATGTATTTTTAGCAGATTCGCTGGGAAAACTATTACTCATTACTGTAAAGTCATTTAAATACAACATGTATCTTTCAGTCAACAAAAAACCCCTGTGGGTTAACCCCTGAATCTAATTAAAATCAGTGCAAATTCTCATATTTTTTCACACTAGTTCACGATCCTAAGATGGAGATGATGATTTGTTCAGATGGACTTTGCTGCCCTAGACAGCTGAATAGTAATTTTATAATGTGTCAAATTCAGTCCAGATACAGTCCTGTTATCCAGAACTGCTAGTTCTGTTGCTATCCAACATGTATAAAGCTTCATAGATTAAATTAGAAGACTTCAATTTGCTTTTATATTTAACCTGAGTTTCAGTCCCTTGTCATGGACCAAGCCCACCTACTTTAGAAATTATATACTTTATGGATTCAGACATATAAATAATAACACCTAATAAAATCAAGAATTCAAAACAACTGTTTCCCAGGACAAAGCTGATTTCAAATTTTTTTATCCTTCCATTTTTGGAGCACGAAGTCTACAGACTGTGTACAATATGGTTTACTTTGGGAGGATAAAGGCAAAGTAAATGTTCATGAAACCCGTGACTTGCCTGTACACAGCATTATCACAGTTCAGTATTATTCCTTCCCCCTTTCAGCCAGACCCTAGGGCTGTGCTTTCTGATAGTAAAGAACAGCTAGGTCCAGGCTCTGTCTCCACCCCTGAGGAATTATGTATAATGTAGGATTGTATTTTAACAGGCTGTTTAAAACTCATTGGTTCATAGTATCAGAGCTTAAATGGAAAAGGCCCAATGGATCTTATTAAGATATTATTTCATATTGATTTGGTGAAAGGTATTAATTCAATAGTCTTGTCTCAAATATGAAGATATTTATTGATACAAAAAAAAAAAGATATAAGAAAGTATATAAATTAATATCAAAAAAGAGATTTAACAAAAGGATAAATTTTCAGAAGATAAAGGTTTCCCTATTTCTCCAAAACACAGACCCAAATTCTAAATTCTAAAATTCTACGAGGCATATGATGAATCTTTTCCATAGGCTTTCATAAGCACCAGACTTAGAGCAAGTGGTAGCACTTGCTGGAAAAGCAGGGGACATGTAAGCTGGATGAACCTGCACAAAGACCATGTCTCTTTATGCCTCCTTAACAGAGATACTTTGGGAAAGTTTGGGTTTTTGTTTGTTTTACAAAACAGTTTGAAGGTAGGCAGACAGGTCTGTGAGTAACAACAGGTAAGGGATTAGGTGAGCTGCACCAGGAGCAGCATCTCACCACAAATCATGAGAGAGGTGGGGCAGAGAAGGGAATGCTGCCATCAGCACCTCAGCCAGTCACAGCCACTGCCCTCAATAAAGTCTGTGTGAGACCTCACGCGATCAACGACAATGACAACCATAACTGAATCCGGGAGCAAAGAAGTTGGTGCAGAGGACAAAATGTAGGCCTATCCTCTCAAGAACGTCCTGCCTGACTTCAGCCAGTTTGTGGAGCAGAAGGTACTGGCAGAGGGTACCTCTTCCTGCCCCGTATTTGCACAGCTCACGTGGTCTGTCTGTCTGTTTATTTCTTCCAGATCAGTGAAAGGGTTCAGTGCTCAGGTAAGTGGGATGAATTCAGGCTGCCATGCTCTCATTGCCTGCAGGGCTAAAAGGCATCTTGAGATGCTCTGTCTGCTGTTGTGTATCTAAGATAAATACAGAGAATGGTAAATATACCTCCTGGCTGCTCCTGCTGTTTCCTATCCCTCAATATTCAGAAATGGATGGGAGTTTGCTTAGAGGACAGATCTGCGTGAACTAACAGGTTGGTTTTGTGCACATTCCCCAAGCTGAGAGACCTTTTGCTCCTTCTTCCCCAGGCTGCTTCCAGCTATCCACATAACCTCACCTCCGTGTGCTCCCAGCGAGATCACCCTATGGCATCCAAGCCTGGGAACCAGCAGCCAGTCCCAGCTAAGTAGGATTTGTAGGCGATGCTGTTGTGCTTTATTTCCTCTGCCGTGCACTGAACAGAAAGGGAACCAGACCCACGTTACCATCAGGAGAGAGAACCTATCAGTCTTCTGAACCTGCTCAGTCCCCTCAGAGGGAAGGGAATGGGGCTGCTGAAAGGCAGTGCCATGTCAGCAGCACTTCATACATCAGAGGCAGCTGACGGATCGCCAAGGAGAGTAGTAACTTTATTAACCACTTCTCTCATATTGAGCAGCTTTAGAAAAAATCTGAATAACCACCCCATCCCCCGGGTTTATGGGACGAGGTTTGTTTTGCAAGTGGGAAAACAATTGTGAGTTTCATGCCTGGATGAGCTAACGTGTTTACACAAACACTGCTGACCTAGCAGAAACAGGATACAATATGTGTCAAATATTGCTTGGGCTGCAGGCAAAGTAACTGTGGAGCTGAAAGGCAGTGCTTAGCACAGGGCTCCTCATGCCAGAGGCAGCTGCTGGGTACGTGTGAGGGAGAGGGAAAGGGAACAGGTCTCTTGTTGCTGAGCAGTTCCCAGAACAAGGAAGAAAAGTTTTCCAAAGCTGATACTACTCTTCCGATAATGAATAATACCTATTCTCATCAATCAATTTGTTTAAAGAGGAACTTGAATGATGCAGAGACCTCAGCTTCACCCTCAGTGTCTGACTCAAAGCCATCTGAAGCCCGTGGGAGACTTTTCACTGACTTTGATGTGAGGCTCATTTCTTATTTTGGATTGTGAGGAGACAGATTTTCACAGCCTAATTTCTGCATCGGGATGTCTGCACAGCAAGGAGAGAGGAAGATTTGCTTTTTCTGACACAAAATATCACCGACCACAGAAAGATGGGCATTTACGACGATTGGTTTAAAAGACCTATCCTATAATGGCATCACAATTATAAGCCTGCAGGGAAAATTTCTGGGCTCTTGTATGAGAAAAGAGCAAAGAAGAACACAAAAAGGCTTTACTGAGTTACAGTGCCAGAGTTTCAGCTACCAGTTCTGCTGGAAAGCCAATAATAGGGTTTAACTAAAGATATTTCCAGCGTCAAGCCCATACACAGAATGGGTGGTTGTGCAAGAGCAGGGCAGGAGGCAGAATGGAAAAGGAGAAGGGGGTGTGATACCAGGGCAACCTGCTGCAAACAAGAATTGCCACAGAAAGTCACCACACCAATGAGAGCAGAGACTTTCTGGACAGAGAAGGGTGGTCTGATGCTCTCTAAATAAATGAAGATTTAAAAAAAATAAAAGAAAGGGAAAGAGAGATAGTGGAATCAGCTGCCAAGAAGTGCTGGGGCCAGAAAAAGCAACAAAGCCCTATTTTTAATGTAACTTTTTTATTCTGCCAGTAAAAAATCAAACGATAAAATAGGCTAGAGAAAGGAAGCAATTGGGAATGGCTGAAGAGGATTCCCAGCTGTGCTTGCAATCAGTGCAATTCATGACTCACAACATGCTGGCCACATCACTTCCCAGGAGCAACATATTCTCATGAACAAGCAAAACAAGTGGGAGACAATGTTTAAAGGCTTTTTGGATCGTTCATGGCTTAGTTATGAAGTCACCCAGGAAGCAGCTCACTGGCTTTGGGGGTCAGGGTAGCCTGGGGATTGGTCAGCTTTCCTTTTCTTTCCACTTCAGCTGGTGCCCCATCCACCAGTCCCTGGCAGCACGGCTGAGGACATCCATTCTTTTCCTTCTCCTGACCAAAATGAAGAGCTGGAAACTGAACTGCTTTACTGGCTTTTCAGGAGTCCTCGTCCTTCTAGTTTCCCACAAGAACCTTCTGCATCCCTCTGAAGAGTGAGAAAGGCATCTGAAAATAATACTTTTAAGTTTATGTGAAACTAAATGTCTCAGAACTGACTGCCTACATGCAGATCTTGCTGGTTCTCACCTGGCTGGTACATAAATCATCTGATTTAAGTGATAACACAGCAGGTCCTTGCAAATTTCAGCTTCAGTTCAACTGAGTCAGACTGCTGCTTTTACTAATATTTTTCTAAAATAAAATTCTGTACTTGCTCTACTACACACTGAAATTTTTAGGAATATTTATAATTAACACATAGCTATACTGCTAAAATAAAAACAAACAAACATTTAGCACTGCAGTGAACTTGAGGGTTTCTTCATTATTGGTGTTTATTTACTTATTTTCATGGTTGATTAATTTTTTTTTCTCATTTTGGAAGTCACATCACTGATTAAAGGTTACAGGGCTCATTTGTAATAGTTGTGGGTATCACACATCGACTGTTAGGGTTGGAGTCCAGCTAAAGTTCCAGCCTTCTAGGCAGTGCCATTCCTGTCATTGGCTTTCTTACCCAGCTGTGACATCTCTCTTGTGTTGGAGTTTTCGGTGCAGAGGGTACAGCTACACCCCCATGCAGCAGACAATCCTTTTTCCTCAGGGAATGGCAAACTTTTCAAATTGATCAGGTTTCTGAATCTGAATTCCAAATCAAGATTTTGAAACTTTCAGGGAACCAGTGCTGTGAAAATAGCAAATAGAAAACATCAAAATGTCTGGTTTCTACTTGATTTAATAAGTATTTATATAATAAACTTTATATTATTTTTATAAGTAGAAACATTTATATCTTTTAATACCAAGATGATAGAAGTCAATAGATTCTTGATATATGGGTATTTTTAATGATTAAGGAAAATAACATATGCTATACAGTAACGCAGAGTGAAAAATAATCTCCAAACGAAGTATTTTTATATTCTTGGAATAATGTGTTCTATTATAATTGAAAAAATACACAAAAATGGCAAAATATTAATGTAATTGGATTTCGTGGATTTTTAAAAAACAAAATACATTCTGTGATGGAAGATGTGATGTTCTTCTAACCAGTTCTCTTTTTAGAGCATCTTAAAAGAATACAACTTATGAGCTTTAATGGAGAAAGAGAGAGAGAACTTCTATAAAGAAAACAAAATTTCAGCTGTAAGGACATGAAGGGCACAGACAAGCTGTGTCTCAGTAATATATCATGGTAAACCAGGTGACAAAATGTGTTGATTATTTAATGCACTACAGCTGAACTTCAGCCTTTAAATAGATGTCATAAAAATATTAACCCAATGGGCCTGTTCAGTCCAGGGGTCTCTGCTCCCAAATGAATTTGATGAGATGTGTGTGAAAGGAGTTGCAAAGCCTTGTATTTGCCTTATACTGCAGTAATTAATAAACCCCATAGAAACAATTATAAACCATTTTAATTTGTTCAGAATCACTGTTAACTTCTGCTTAAAGCTGGGGCCAAGAGGTCTCCAGTAGTCCTGCCCTCTTCTGTGACGTTGTCTTAGGGGCTGTCCTGGACTTACAGTTGAATTTTAGATGAAAATAAGTGTGTGAAACCCATGGGGTTTTTTTCTCTTTTCAGTTAGTGTCTACTTTTTTAGGAGGCAGATAATTTCCAAGTCACTGGGAAATTTAGAGTTTAACATCAGTCAAAAGACTGTTACCTTTAGCATTTGATTCAAAGTGGGGTCCGAAAAAGTGGGAATCATGGGCATACAATAGCACTGGTTTAGCCTTGCAAAGGCCAATTTCACTATAAACAAGTCACATCTTCAAGATGTTGACCTTCTCTTGACAGAATCCCTCCGTCCCTCCCAGCAAGTAAAAGGCCAGAGTCTGATCAAAATAACAACAAAAAAACCCCAATAGTTTTTCTGTTGCCAAGAGATTTCATTAAAAAAAATCCATGAAATATTGACATATCTATTGCTTCTTCTCTTTGAAATTCTTGCTAGACAAGATTTGACTGATTTTGTTTAGTCCAGCTGGCAGAGGTTCCGGGATTGGCTACCTGAAATAACTCTCACAGCAGCATTTATCCCTGCACAGTTTGGGAATCTAGGGAAACTGCAAATTACAGTATTAAAATGCTGAGCCAGATGAGAAACAAGGAAATAACGTTTCAATTTTCAGCATGAGAACGGGGATGTTTCAACCTAGCAATATTTATGAGCTGGTAAAAAGCTGTTCATGCCACAGTGGTTGTATGTTCCTGAAATGTCAAGTCCCAATCAATAACCTCGCTGAAATTTGACCCTGTCAGGCATGGTGTAGGAGAATTGGATGCTCTCCAGGCTATTGGTTGAAAGAGAAGAAACAGCAAGCAACTGATGAGAAACTATCAATAAAACCTCAGTATTGTTTGGAGTTCAATTTCAAGTAATTGCCAGACATCTGAGATTGAGTCTGACAGACATGAAGAAGGCTAATGTTGGTTCCCGGTAATGAAGAAGGCTAATGTTGGTTCCCGGTATCTTTTTCAAAATAGCACAATGGGACCTAATAGTGAAATGGCTTCCCCCTCGAAAAACAAGTTGCTGTATGAGTGTAGGAATCAGTGAAGCCTATGTCTTTATGGATTTGTGCCCTCTGTCCTTACAGCCTTCTCCTGTGGAAACTCCTTTGTCCTTCCTTCCCTCAGCTGCCCCAGCAGCTCCAGTTTCTCTTTCGTATCCTATGTTCACTGCTTAAAGCAACTTGTGTCCCCTGTTTGTTACTCCAGCGTTCATCAAAAATTCCAGGTCAGAGATGGGTTTTCCCTTTTTTTTTTCTTTTCTGTCTTCTCTTGCTTCATAATAGAAATTATGCTAGCACAAAATATGCCATGTCAAATGTTTTTCAAGGGAATTCTCTGTAAAAGTAGCAGCTCCCTTCACAAAACTGGGGTTTCCTTGACATCCTAAGTTAGAGCAAAGGTCTAAATGGTACATTTTGCCTCTCCACCGTAGGCAGGTTAAATGCACATGGGAAATTACAGCAGCAAGATGGAGAAAGAGTTTCTTGTTAAGCTGCTCTTAACATAATTATCTGTGATCATGTGTTGGAACCCCCTTTATATATTATTTAATACACTCTGCAAAATAATTTGTCCCAAGGTTCAGGAAACATATCCTTAAAAGAAATGTCTTCCCCCTTTCTCATGTTGCTTGCTAGAAGCTTGCCAGAACACAAACTTCTGGCAGAAACTGAGCATATAATAGCACCAAAATCACCGAAGGAAATCGCAGTCTTCGGGAGGCTTTCACTTCCCACACATCACTCCTCAACAGCTTTTGAGCTGAGTTCTCTTGTATTTTGACCCTGTAGTATTTTGGGAGGAGAACTCAGAGGCAGTGGTGCTAGCAGGCACAGGAGGTTCAGTGTAAGGCTCAGTCCTGAGGCTGATTCAGGACTTAGTGTCAGGCTGCCTAAAAGAGATGCTGAAACTGCTGAAGCAGGGCCCTTACTACAGCTACATCCTGACCACCAAGCTGATACTCAGTGACCTTTTTGTAAATTTCCTTGGCCAAATCCTCATGGAGACAGGTAATAATGTCAAATTAAAGATGCATTTTGAATCTATTGAGGTGGGGTTTTTTTCATTTTTGTCCTCTTTGGGAGGATTCTCCTCAGCTATATTCTATTGCTTGCCCTCTGCCCTGGCTATGAGCTAGGTCTAGATTCCTGGAGAGTACACACATTGACTGTAGTGAGTGTTTGTGATTTAAAAAGTGCACACTGAGTCTCTGGTAAGAAATGGTTCATTTGCAGGTGAATTTTCCTGTGTATTTAGGAAATATTTTTAGAAAGCTTCCCTATGGAACAGGGAACCAAGGCTAACTGGACCTACCTGATGATTAGTTTTTTCTGTAGGGATGTTGCTATGGCTGGCTGATACCAGAGCAATGTGATTTATGTTTCCAAATCATCTCTCTATGTATATGCCTTTCCTCCCACTGCCAGAATTCCTGATCTAGTTTCTCTCCCTCAACAGCACACAGGCCTCATTTTCAGTTCTTTGGGAAAAAAATTTTCCTTTGTTTTCACATCTGCTATTGGACTTTATTATACTTGGATTTTTTTTTCAGGTTATGGTCAAGACATTCTATAGTGTTAATTGACAGAGGGCAGGAATCATACAAAGGATGAAAAAGCAATCTGTACCTTCTCTCTGGCAAACCAAGCTTTACTACTCGAATAGCTAAGCTTTCTTCTTCATCTCTCTGCTGAGGTCTTGTATGTGCTGAAGTCAAGCCCAGGTCTAAGCGTGAAGATGTGCAAATCTCAATACAAGTACTGTACAAAATTTCCTTTGAGCTTTCAGCCCAGAAGTCCTGTTAGATGTGAGTTCTTAATGAGGTATCCTAGTGATATCCTAGTGATAACCTTGCAACTGAAGCTGCATAACTGCTTCATTGGCACTGTCATTATATTTCCTTTTGCCTGTTGGAGTTCATCTCTTCTGATGGGGTCAGGAGTGGGAGATTCTGCTATTGCTCTTGATGTGTTTTTTATTTTTTTCTTTTTTACTACTTTCATGAGCTTGACATTTGGAGATTCTAGTTCTAATCTTTCTCTTGACATGAATGTGGACAGATGTGGTTATTTGCCTGTGGAAATCACTCTGCTAAAATTCATGGTTACTTTTGAGGTCAACTGACACATCCTGAAATCACACCTGCTTCAAATCGCTTCCTTCATGAACATGCTGTGCTAAAACACATAAAATTGTACAGCCTGAAGCCTTTTAAAATCTTTTTAATAGCGAAGAGTAGCTTGAGCAAGGGAAGAATGGTGATGTGAAAATAGCTCCAAATCTGACAGAAAAACAGTTTTTCTTTGTGAAAGGTTCAGTGCCTGTGATTTGCAGAGGAGAACTGGATAGAAAAGGGGTCACTCAGTGCCTCCCTCCTAACAACTCAGTTA
>VZTN01006140.1:403-14756 GCA_013400515.1 Erpornis zantholeuca
ATTCATATCTGTCATTCCTCGGGCCAGGTTTCCAAAGAGCAGGGCACTTATTACATTTCAAAACAATTGTCTGCCAGTGTGGCTGCCCACTGCTCTTCCTGCTGCCCTACAGCATGTCAAACACAAACTGCTCTTTAAGGTTTTTGATATTACACTTCTGGAATGTTTTTGTTATTAGTAACAGCACGTGTAGCAGTGCTAAGCTTTATCAGAAATATTCATTATGATTAATAATTGAAGGAAAGGGATGAGCAAAATAGTAATGTGTATCAAGGGGAGGATTGGCTCGAGTTCATTTTGAACACCAAGTTGAGACTTATGAAATGAATAACTTTTGTGAAGTCAGCTAAAAAAGTGAATCTTTATTTAACTCTGAAGTAAAAGTATTTTACTCTTTTCTTCTAAGAAAA
Organism: Erpornis zantholeuca; assembly: GCA_013400515.1. Taxonomy (NCBI): domain Eukaryota; kingdom Metazoa; phylum Chordata; class Aves; order Passeriformes; family Timaliidae; genus Erpornis; species Erpornis zantholeuca. The sequence continues at coordinate 814 of VZTN01006140.1, forward strand.
AAACTCAACCATGTTCTCTCTTGAAGTTAACTCCCCTGAAATGAGATTCTCGGGAAGAAAAAAGTCTTAATCACCAAGAAAGTAAAGCTTTAAAGANTTATTCATGGGAAAGGGAAGGAGAAAGAATTCAGATATGTATGCATTATTCACAGAAACACAGTCAGTGATTTCATAAGCAACCATACAATTAAGGAGTTCAACAAAAACTCAGTAGGGACCCTTAACAGAGTCAAAGATTGGATTTCTAAAAAAGTTCTGAGTCACAACTTCCTCAGCTGCTTTATTCATGGGAAAGGGAAGGAGAAAGAGAGAGGGTGAGGGAGAGACTGGTAAGGGAATGTAATAAGAAAGGGAGCAAGGGAGAAATAAAAACACATATAAAAAGCAAAAGTTCCTTACTGGAAGATTTATATCATGGAAATTTAAAAAAAGATTATCTTAATATGAGACTACTTGTAATGTTCTGCACCTTTAGTTGTACAGCAGACAGGACTAGAAAATTAAATATTTCATAAATTTAAATTATTGACTAGTTTCTTGGAAACAATTTAAGTGTTAAAAAGAAAATCAAAAGAAAGAAAAAACACCACTCATCTTTCTACATTTGCATGATGTTTTTCTCTTTCTGAAGCAATATACCTCAGAAAGAAACTCATTCCAAGGGATATCATCCTTTCATTTCTTCTTGCTCAGATAATAAAAACAATAGCAGTCTCTGATTAAAGAGTGAAAATTGTGACTGAAAATGTCAGGGTTGAGGGTTTGTGTCTACTCTTTCTGGACTTTTCAGGTTATTGGTTGAGTGTGTACTTTAAATTTTAAGGAGTGCAGTGTAATAGTCCTCTCCTCCCTGGAGACAACTCTAAAGTAATTGGAATTGCTGCACATGTCCTGATGCTGCTAACACCAGCTAGAGGAATGGAGCTCTGTCTTAGAGATTAGACCACCAGGAGCACCAATGAGATAGAAGAATCAAAATAACTATGAGAAAGGAAACAGGTGAGCAAAATCTGCAATAGAAAATAAAAAGGGACAAAAGGTGCAGATGCCTTCCAAGGGATACTCTGAAACATCTCTTCCCTTTCAGGCCTGCAGTCTTTCACATTCTATATAATGTGCAACACATGTGCAATACAGGTGTGTGTGGGAGGGTTGTTGTTTTATTTAATTTTTTTAATGTATTTTTAAATGCCTAGTTTCAAGGATCTACTACCACGACTAATGTCTCATATTTTGGTGGGCAGATCTAGTTCTTTCTCATGAATTCCTGGATAAGACTGGAATAATTTTCTTTTAGGATATTCTGCCTATTTGCTAATTCTGCATGACTTTATTGTTCTTTTGCCAGAACAGGTAAGCTTATATCCTGGGATGTCACCAGGAAAACCTTTAATTTTATTATTTAGGTGCCTAACACTGAAGGTAGTTGCAACTTTAGTTTTAACTATGGGATACAGATCAAGATTAATGGCTCACTACCTGGATAATGTTTCTACTTTTGAGTATTGACTGTCTGTCAGATCTGTTGTTCAAGGATATTACTCTCTTATCAACATCATTTTCCCTTTTAGAAAGGGAAAATTTGGAGCAGTTATCAGGGTAGCTAAAAAGGCATCTCTAAATCCTCAGCTAGTATAAACCATGATATGCAGGACTCTTCAGCATCATATGCTAATAATAAAAAATATTTAAAGTTCACCGTGTCATGCTTGCAGCTCACACTTATGTGAGCCCACTCTTTTTCACAGACACACCACAAGACACCACAACTGTCAAATTCCAGCACCTCATAAGCCACGAATAACTGATAGAAAATCAGCAAGCTGTACTCGGTGGCTATGCTTAAAACACTGTTCACAGTCCTCTTTTACTATTAAACACCACAGCCCTTTGGTCACTTGTTAGGTCCTTAGTTTTTAAAAAAAAAAAAAAAAAGTCTTGTTCTTAAATTTATGTTTTTATGTAAACTCACTGAATTTTCATTACTTAAGGGATAATATTTTGTTCAAATAATTGTTAATGTATAACATAAATAGTATTTTTCTGGTTTATTAATAGGTTACTTGCCTGTAAAATATGAAAAAAACCCCTTACACTCGATGTCTAGGAAATAATGTATTGAAGATATTCCAATTCATTTCCTGATGAGCATATACCTATCACACTGCATCCATTCTCACAGAGGAAGATATTTTTTCAGAAGAAACAGGGAGTAAGACAAAAAAGTCAGGAATCTTAAAAATAATCAACAAATAATAAACAAATATACCATACAACTCCTAAAACATTTCTAGATTGCCATGGGGGATTGGCAGGAAGTAGTTTCAGTAAAGCTCTTTGTTCAGCCTGCCTATGTTATTATACTAATGATAGAGAAAATGAAAGCAGATCTAATGCCCTGGATCACTTGTAGGAACTGTGTGGACCCTTGTCTAGGGATAGGATAACCTTCTTCCTCTGTTAAGGGTTTATGAGCAGCTGTATCAAATGGAGCAGCTTTACCAAATGGAGCAGCTGTTGGAAGTCTGAAGGTAAAAGGTACTCTGTTATAAATTGGACTCCTCACAAGACAGGTCTATGATTCAGTGAGATGGGAACAAACTGCCACATGAAGTGCCTCTTCAGAGGAGTGCTCTAAATCCATCAGAGAAAAGATCTTTTCCAGAGTTTCACAAATTCCATCGAATGTCCTGCCTACATGTCATAGTTCATACTAGGGCAGGTCTCTTTCCCTGATGCTTTTGTGAATGGGAAAACAACCCTCCATGAATCTGTCTTTTAAGTCATGCCATGCATTCAAGAAAATAAGCAAACAAACAAAAACATTTTTAAATTAAAAAAGAACCAAACATTTCCTTTATTACTGTTGTTGTTATTGAACCTTTTTTTTTTCCCCTGAGAAATATTTCATTTTCTGGAATAATATTTCTTTATATTGTCAGAAGTATATTAATTTTAGTGAATTCAATTGCCTTTTGAGACACTATAAGGTATCCAAACCATTAGTATGGGAAAAATTATCAGTGGCTGAGATACAGTCCCTTTTCTTTGGGTAGGAGGAGACAAGAAAAAGAGGGAAACTGTGGTTGTCTGTATTCAAGGAACAGAATCAAGTTTCAGTGCTCTGGACCCTGTTAATTTGTGCCAACATTTAACTAATATGCCACTCATTGGGGGGAGTAAATATAAACTGGTTACAGATCTGTTTGAGACACAAACCTGGCATAGTTCATAATGGCCTTAAAGTGACTGCAAATATTCTACTATTTTAGGTGAAATATGGATGACTTCATTGCCTAAGGGTTTGGAAAGCCTGTTAAAAGCTGATGACATCCCAGCAATGACATTTCTCACTCCCAGAGATCATGAAAGACAGATATATCTTGCTCTGCAAGGAAGAGGAGTACAAAAGTGACACACTATAAACTTCTGAGCTAGAGTATCTGTCAACTTACTGATCCTTTGAATGACTAGCATGACACTAATGAGCCAAAAGAAGTACATGATTCATTAAAGGACAGTGTACATTAAAGCATGGCAAGATATGAAATCAGAAAATAAACAGTTACAGGAAATTTCAAATTTTCTGCTCCTTTTCCTTATCTCAAGTGTTGTTTTTCCTTCTCCCAGCCAGCAGATTTTTTTCTTTCCTCCCCAAAACCAGATTGTATTGAACAGTGAAGGACCTGGAAATCACACACATTTGCTACCTACTCCATTCCTTCCTACTCTTTCACTATGTTTTGAAAGATCCACATGCATATTGAAAAAGCTCTCTACGATATGTGGAGAGAAAGTATTTGTTCTATTAGGTGTATTTCTCCCAGTCTGTGTAGGAGATCTACATATGTTGCAGAACAAAAAGGAAAGCCACCGAGACAGCTGCTGGGTTAGTATTCTAGGTGATTCTTCTGGCAAAGAAAGGCTTAGAAATCAGCTGTTTTGTAAGTCTGCAACAATTTCTCCTTTCTGGTTCACTTTAAATGTTTATATACCTAACCTTTTTGAAGACTGATTCATATAAATTGGTACAGACTGCTTTTTAGCTCAGTTCCTACTTTTAATCTTTCTTACAATGCACGATGTGGGGCCACAGTTGAAACACTAGAAAAGCCTTAGTCTGGTAGTTGGTTTCTCACTTCATCCTTGTCCTTTGTTTAGTGCTTTTCCAAGTGGCTTGTGGCTGCACTACCTAGGAATTCATCACGCATTTAATCTAAGTGAACAAAACCAAACTCAGTCTTTTGACAGAAAATACAAGCATACTTGAGAATAGCTGCAAGTGCCATAGCTGCAGGCCTTAACTGTCTTTGTTCCTTTTATTTACTGCTTTGATGAAAAGCAGTACTCACATAAGTGTTGTGTTCCTGCCTGTTCAAGATTATCATGACCATCTTTCCAATGTCATCGCCCAAAACTGTTATCAAGGTCCAGGTTAGCACATTCTTTCCCCACAGGATTATGAACATGAATAACTATATCTGATGTTATAAAAATCTGAATGATAGATTCAAATAATGTCTCACAATAAAAGATAATTACAATCTAATGTCAATCTATGTAAAGCCCAGGATGCCTTCAGGCTATTTTTTATTCCCAGCTATAGTCAAGGAGCATTTTCATCCCTCTGTTATTTTCCACAAAAAGTAATAATTTGTCATAATTGATAAATGTGTGATGCTAACAGCCACCTAAAGAATTTATGCTTATTTTTGGACTAAGGCAAAAAGCTCTTTACCATTTCAATCACTCAGCTCAAAATAAGGTATAGCATGAAACTTACTCGAACACTTTTATCTATCCTGAGTAATCCATAGGTTCTACTGTGCAAAACATTAACACCAATGAAAAAGTTCAGCTTCCAGCATGATATTTTAGTACAAAATGAAAAGAACAAATTTATTTAACTACTAAGCATTTTCTCAAGTATCCTCTTTCGTTTTTTTTCCTTCCTTCCCTTCTTCCTCTCTCCCTCTCTTTCTCACTCCTTGCTATTTCCTTGTATTTCTATCACCATGTTTGTTACTATCAGTCAGTAAGAAATGTCCACCCTTCCCTAAATAAAAATCTGAAGAGCTGGTGCCATTTTAAAGGGATTACTCTGAAACAAGTCTTCTTTTCTGCTGGACAAATAACTCATGTGCTCTAGAAGTGTAAATTATAAATTATTCTTCTCTGAAACTGTTTCTGAAATAATCACCTTTTACTCATGTACCATAATGTAGAGTACATGTTACAGTGAAATGTTAGTCACTATTTATAACCAATAACTACATGTTTAAAATGAATGCTTTTATATATTTAATTTAAATGTACAGGCAGTTGATTTTTTTTGTTGTTGTTTAGGTAAAAATCAATACTAGAATTTCAGCTGAATGAGAAATATTTAAAAGTACAGGTGGCATTTCCTTCCTTATCTCTGAAATTTTTGGTTGAATTTTTCACCAATATTTTATATTCCAGATAAACTGATAAGCTTCTCTATGGGATGAGTCATTCATCTATCCTCACAGTCTGGATAGCATAAAACAACTTGAAAAATGTCTATGTTGTTTCACTTAACATAGAAGGGCCTTAATTTTTTTTTTGAGATTAATCCTCCTTTTTACTTCTAAAGTCTTCCTGCATTATCAACCACATGTACAGTGATAATGACAACCCCCCTGAGCATTTCAACATCACCTATTTCCTGTCTCTGCACAGAGATAAGAACACCTCAAGTTGGTTTTAGCAGTTTGCTCTTGTAGCAGTGCTCCAGACACTGATTCAATAGGCCCAAGAAAACTGGTGCTTCCATACATGCAAAATTAGAGAGGGGATGGCGAGAAGGCTTGCAGTTCAGGTTCAATTAGTTCTTTGCCAATAACATACTGAATAAACACAAAGACATTTTTCATCTTTGTTGCCAGTTACTTCACTGCTGTAAAATTTTGTTGTGCAATGTGGTGAATTAACAATGTCACAGTGCTAATATACAGTGGATGGTGATCTGGCCTAGTACATGAATGGCTGTAAAACGGTTTTAGGATGTTACAGAACTGTCATTTTTCACTCTAGATTTGACTGTGTTCCTGTGACAAGAAGTTCTTCTATGTAGGAAGTATGGTGCCACCCTTAAATGCAACTTGAAATATATTAGCTCAGCACAACCAGTAATTTACTGACATAGATTTACTCCCAGAATACAAATTTTAACTCTAATTGCATTAGAGCTTTATTAATTTCCCAATGTTTCCAGCATGGTTTTACTGGCATACTTTTGCAAATCATTAACTGTGCATTCTGCCACTCTTGTTTTAATGATATTGTAATTTATTCCAAGACTGCTAAAGAAATGAACATTATAGTTTTCATTAAATGGTCTGAAAAAAAGTAATAAACACACAAATAAATGCTAACTAATAAACAGATTATTTACAACGTTTTCAAAACACTGGAAATATCTCTTGAGACAAAAACAAAAGAAAAACACACTACAAGTGGAAGTCTAAAGTACAAAATTTCATTTTTGGGCAAAATGAAACATCATAAATCTTATTAAAGCTTTCCATCAAATTATTTTTCTCTTACTTTAAAACTATAATACCACTGGAAACCTGAAATTCCATTTGTTTTGAACTATTTCTTCATAGCATTTTCTACCCTCATAAATACAAAAAGCCCTGAAAATCTCTCATGAATACCTCTAGATGTTATTGCTTTCTCATGGCCTCTGAAATATGAAAAAAAATAATGGTAATTTCAATTGTTTTTCTGAGTGTGGAAGTCATTTGATAGCAACATTCATCAGAAGTCCAAATATAAAAGTAAATTTTCAATGGCAAGTGGAATAACCCAGGAAAAACTAATAAGGTACATCACAAGACCTAGTAAGAATGAAAAAAATATGGCTAAAAAAGACTCAAAATAAACCTTTGAGGCTACAATGAAGGTCAGCTGGAGAGTTGGACTGAGAGAAATTCATTTAATGGAACAAATACAGTCTAGTATCTGCACACCACCATTTAACAGAATGGAGAGGGTGGAGAAAAACTTAAAGGACTGGAAAACCTTAAAGGCCTTAAGTGTTTAAGAGATTTAAAATGAAAGTTTATCTAAGAAGCTCAGCTTGAATACTGTCTTATTAATTATTTTATTTAGTTATATTCCCTCCCTCTCTTTTTTCCTTCCTCCCACCCTTCCTTTATATTTTTGTTCTTTTCTTTGATATGACATTGTTCTGGAATAGATTCTCTTGTTTCAAAGTGTCTCTTCACAACATTAACTTGTGTCTGAATAAAATCAAAGTGATAGCACTATGGCTATTCTGAGGGCTAAGTGAATTCAGTGTAAGCAGAGCAACTATATGTGCCAGCAAATTTCCCAGAGTCAGGGTAGCAAAGTAACTTTTTGACTATTGCCTTCTCTGGACCCATTTAGTCCCCCACAGAAAGAAGGTCTCCAAATACCTTCAGAGAAAAAAAAAAAATACAAGTTCCAGGCTTTTAAATGAGAGAGCTATTTTTGATCAGTGGGGAAAGAAAGGATGGCAAGACACAATAAATCCACAACATTGTCTCTTGATGACAGGCATTTATTTTATAACCTCCCCATATATTTAAAAAAAAAAAAGTCCCTGAATCTACAATTTGTGTAAAGCTCCACCACTAAACCATGTTCCACAAATGTCTGGATTCTGTCTGAAATTGGCATTGGATTGTACTGGTCTGTAAGCTACAAATTGCTACACTTTTAAATGATTATGTTAATATTTCATATTCTTTCTATACCATTATTGTTTTCATACGTACAACATGATATGGACATTTCTGGCTACACCATGATTTTAGAAACACAGAATTGTTTATGTTGAAAAATACCTCCCAGCTCATTGTGTCCAAGCATAAACTTAACACTGCCAAGTCCACCACTAAACCATGTGCCTAAGCACCACATCTACACATCTTTTAAATACCTGCATGGGTGGTGACCCAATCACTTTCCTGGGCAGGCTCTTACAATGCCTGACCACCCTTTCAGTGAAGAAATTTTTCTGAATGTTCAATCTAAACCTCGCTTGGTGCAACCTGAGCCCATTGCCTGTTTTCCTGTGTATTGTAACCTGGAAGAAGAGATTCTCTGGCCTCCTTTCAGGCAGCTGTAGACAGTGATAAGGTCTCCCCTGAGCTTCCTTTTCTCCAGGCTAAACACCCTCAACTCCCTCAGCCACTCCCCATAAGATTTGTGTTCCAGGCCCTTCATGAGCTTCATTGCCCTTCTCTGAACTCCCTCCAGCATCTCAGTGTCCCTGTAGTGAGGGGCCCAGAGCTGAGCACAGCATTCCCCAGTGCCCAATCCAGGGGGACAATCCCAGCCCTGGTCCTGCTGTGTTGCTGATACAAGCCAGGATGCCTGCTGTCCACATGGGTACACTGCTGACCAACACCCCTGTTTTAAAAAACAGTATATTTCAAAGAAGACTTAGTAGCCTAGAACTTCTTTAGTGACATAATTTTGACACCATAATGAATTTTCCACAAGAATGAATTGTCACTGTCTTCATATAAAATATTGAAAGGACTTTAACTTCTTCTGAAGTCTGAAATGTTGTGCATTAAATCCATCAACTTATATGACCCATTTTAACTTCACCTTTATTCCCAGTTTAGTGCCTGAGATTTTTTGCAAATGTCCTTACAAAGCCCTGAAGTCTAGCAATAGTAACATAAAGCATTTTCTTGATGCAACTTACAATATCACATTATGTCTTTATTTCTATTTCTTTTGGGCTTTTTCTGATTATGTCTGAATTGGTTTTGAGACACTTGATCATGTCTTTGAATAAACTTTATTGTCCCTCTTTATCATTTTGTGATACTTCACAAAAGCTTAGTTTTTGCTCACTGAGCACCTGTTGAGCAATTGAGTCTCTTCTGTCGCTTGCATGACTTTTTCACACATCAAAATTTCAAAATCTCTGAATTCTTTCCTGTCAGGCTACATCTCATAATTCCTTTAATACTGTTCTCATATTTCCATTTCCCTTAACCTTTTCCCATGTCTTTGTTCTTTGCTTTTACTTTTCTTTATCTATTATCACCAGTATAATCAACATCGCTGATATTGTCACTTATTCATTTTATCTATTCATCCTTTTTCTTTTTTTTTTTTTCCTTACACATCTTTTGATAATCTGAAAAATCCTGCAACTCACTTTGGAAGGCACCTACTTCTCACTGGGATGCATTTTATAAGAGTTTGCAAAAAGAATGCATTATAAATAAAATGCAACATTATTTATATTCTTTTTCCTAATTTTCTGCAGGCACCAGCTGCTGTTCTTGTGAATAGAGTTATTAGGAAGCTAGAAGTGTCAGAAGACAAAAAAGCAAGAAATTTCAATAGGAAGATATTTTTAAATCATCTAAAAGGCCAAGGCAAAAAAAAAAAAACAACCAGAAAAAAACCCAACAGAAAAAAACCAAAAACTGAAATAGATCACTAACTATTGTAAATAGGAGACTTTCAAGCCCCTGTCTACATTTTTTTAATTTTTGGGAAGAATTAGTTACTCAAAGGAAGCCTGTATTTGATGTGTTGTCTAATAATATGCTAAAATAATTTTAAAGGGTTTTTATTTTACCTCCTATCATTAATTCAGTAGCAGCTGTCTCTCTCCTTTGTAATATTCAAGCTCTAATGCTTTCCCTCTAAATTCTGTTTATAGGGATGACTTTTGTTTTCAGGAATATTGTCTCATTTGTGAGAAGAAAAGAGAATATATCCAAGAATCTTCTGTTCATGCATAGCACATCAATCTTTCCTTGTTTTATAGTTACTACTTGTGCTTCCAGAAAGTAAACCATTACCAGACATTTCAGAATTAAAATGTCATTTATGTTTTAAGTCTGCCAAAATGTCTTTCAATCATCAAGTTTTGTCTTCATAAAAGGCCTGCAGGTTTACTGAAAAATTAAAATTTCACAGCATTCATTGAAGTGCTTTTGAGAAAGCCAATATCCTGAAGGTATAAATCCAATTATTTTGTTTCCATGAAATTAGCATAGTTAAAGTTATTTTGATTTCTGAGGGGATTGTTTTTAAATTTCTGAAAAAGGAAAAACATGATACAGTAAAATTTACAATAAATGAAGAGGAAGGCCAATTTAGATACTTGTATTCTGGGAAATCTTGCAGCTGTAGCCAAAATCTGTGATAGTTTCAATAGGATCAGGCAGTATTTCTGATGGCTCCAAATTTGAATTTAACTGCCTTTTCATAAGTAATTTTTATTTCCTTAATACAAATTGATCAATTCATTAGTTGTAAAGTAGAACATGGTAATCTATTATTCCAATGGAAAATTTTCTAGGCATTAGGGAAAAATAAACCCCAGGACAGATCAATCATAAGAGATCAAACAAACTGTTCTGATCTAAATAAATGCTCATGAAGCTCTTCAAGATTCAAACATATATCCAGATCAATCTAATTCTCTTTCATATAGTTTTTTTTCATTCAATTGTATCTGGAAGGCCAAGTATTGGGATCTTATCGAAGGACATGTGATGGAGAACGCTTTGAAATGAAAAATTTCCAAAAAACAATACCAAGCTAAAATGATGTCTGATGAATTTTTAACAAGTAACAGAATTCAACACCTCTTTTAAAGTACAAAAAGTAGTTCATGCTATGGAAAATTAATAACTATTCTTTCAGGTAGCTGTAGAGAGCAGTGTGGTCCTGTTTGAGCATCTTCTTCCACAGGCTGAACAACCCTAATTCATTTGATTTCTCCTCGTAAGACATGATTTCTACACCCTTCACAGGCTTTTCTGCCCTTCTCTGGACAAGAGAATACATGAAAGTTTTTACAGAAATGCAGAACAAACCCCAAACATTCAAACCCATTCTTATCTTACAGCTGGAAGAAAAGTACTTAATATCTTTTGAAAAAAAAAAATAAATGCAAGAGCTAAAAACAAGACATACAGTTAATTTATATTTTAGACAAAGAAATTGAGAATAATTAAACATAAACTTCATATACCTGCAATGCAAATTCAAACATCTATTCTAGTCTATCGTGTTTCCTATTAAATTTAATGGAGTGACTTAGGCTTTTCAGGATTACTTCAGTAAATACGATCTATCTTTTTTAAGATGAAGCACATTATGGTTAGATCCAATTATAGCTCATGTGGTATCTGATTATGATTATTGTATGAGACAGTACACCTGACCATTGTCCAAATAGCTTTAGGAATGGATCATTACCATAGCAATCTTTGCTAAAGCATATCTCTATTCTCAACAATAAATCCATGAAATCTATTATCAGCACATATGGTAAGTATAACAGTTCGAAATTAGACTACAAATATTTCTGAGGCTGTGTGGAGAGAATGGTATCAGTCACCAATAAGTTTTTGGAAAAAAAGCTGCAGAAATTCTCTGTGTGAAAAACACTTTATTGTTTGTTATAGGTCTAACAAAAACTTCAGATTTGGATCTGAAACACATCAAAATGCAGGGTTTTTAAAAGGTCAGATTTTGGGTTAATTTTATGGTTTTTACAGGTTAACCAAAACTAACTATTCATGCACTAAAATGGATTATTTATTTATTTTTCTGAAAAAGGGAAAAAGGAGAAAGAAAAAGCTGTACTTATTTGGAATCTTTGAAAAACTCAAGAAGAATCATTTTGTACAAAAGTAATTTCATGGGAGTTTTTTTTCAGAAGTTAAACTTGAAGCAGAACAGACAATGTTTCATTTTATCCTAAAAAAAGTGTGACATTTTAATAATTATGAGAACATGCTGATCATCATGACTCGTTGTAAGGGTTTTCTTTATGTGCTAAAGCTCTTTCTTTCCTCACAGTTTATAAGGCCAGCAATCAGCTCTTGAGCTGCTGGTTTCAAGTTTAGTCCATCTCAGAAAAATACGTCCTGTAATTTAAAAGAACGTGATGGATAGAGATATGTAAATGAGTAACCTGAACATTGTACATTAGGACAGAAATTATTGCCTCTAAGAGGCAATTTTAAACAAAAATGGGATCCAACCCAGACATCAGGGAAAAGGAGAAACCCCCTGAACTTTTCTAAAGGGTACTTAAACTCCAGATCTATGGGTCAACCAATTGATCAAAGATCAGCACACATTCAGACTTCTCCATACAGTACATAAAATGTACATAAATTTCTTTTTTTCATAAACATATATATTCCAACTCTGTTAAGAATAATCTTCATTTTTTTACAGCACTTAGTTATTTTTAAGGGGAAAACATTCTGCAATGGAATTTGGACCCCAGTTGAATTGTAGAGATGGATACAACATGTTAATGGTACAAAGGTTCTCAAATGAATTTGGTGCCTTACTTAAATAAAAACTTTAATGGCAGTGCTAAATCAAAACCTATCTCAAAACACCTGTAGAAGAAACAGGAATTCTAATGCAGTGTTTTATAACAGATAATGTAGAAATACAGAAGTTTGTAATTTAGGAAGCCAGGGGAGAAATTCCTTTCTTACAGTGTCCCTTGCCTTACTTTAAGGAACATAACAATGGTCTCCTTCATGCAAACCAATCAAGATCCATATTTAAGCTGCCTACCACGTTAGAAGACTGTTTCAAAATCTCATTTTTCTGATAGTTAAAAATGTCTAATCAGTTTTCACTCTGAACTGATTGATACACAATTTACATACCTTTACTATAGATGTACACAAAATAAACAGGTACTTTGGCCAGTACTTTCTCAGGGGCAACAAAAAGTCAGGTAAGTCTGCCTACACCAAAAGCCTAGGAGTCTTTTTGCAGTTGTCTTTTTAAAAAGGAAAGGCATGCAGAAGAAATTATCAAGTTAGTATGCATATTTCCAACTGTGCAGCATTTTCATGACCATCTCATATGCTTTGTTTCATTGGCAGCCAGATACTAAGACAACAAGCTACCCCTTTTTCTGAGAGAATGTTAAGCATAATAATGTGTCCTTTTTGTAGGAATAGATGACTCCTAATGCAGCAAATGTTGCCAACATGAGAGACAATGCACAAATATTATTATTTATTTTACCATATGATTGCTCTATTCAGGAAAAAACCCAAAGATGTACTTTATTATCTTTCTGTAGTTCACTTGGATGAGTAGTTCACTAATCATGCATTGCAAATTATTATTGGCTGTGTGATGCCCAATTTGCAAAGTTAATATATACGGTATTATATTTGCCTTTGCTGTGCTCTTCTGGTTCTTTCCTTTTTTTCTCAATAAATGATTTTTTGAAATTTAGTTTCAGTAACACCAAAGCACCTTGTTCATTATGAAATAATTTTGCAAATTAATAAATCATTCTGTAATAATTACTGTGTTTGTAATAGGTTTTCTTCAAAATGGGCAGTTGAAACACACTTCAAAATATTGAGTGTGAGCTCAGAACACAGTAACATTTAAATTATTCTGAAAGTTCTACATTTTAAACTTAATGATGATAGAACTGCATAGCTAGTGTAACAAATGAATCAGATGATAACTTGATCAGTTAGAATGATCATCCTTAGAGAAAAGGTGTCTAAAATTTCAATCAACTGAATGTATGTTGTGTTACATTGGAAGTTAGTAACTCAAGTGTGATGGGTTTTGTAATCTGCTATTTGCTTTGGCTTCCTAAATGTCAGGAACTGTTGGCAATAAGTGTACAATTATTCTGTGATAGATACAATTTTGTAACATCATTGTCAAATTAACATTAAAGCTCTTCTGAACCACCTCTTGTCTTAAGGACAAATCTTGGTCAATACGTAAAGAAGTGGGAGTGTATGAAGCGTAAATTTCATCCCAATCTGAAAGTTAGGTTGCATATTATGAAAGGCTATACAGAGTAAGATAAGGAATTATTTTTGTTTGGGTTTTTTGCTGCAACTCTACCTGTCCAGAGGCATACTGCTTTGTCATCC
>VZTN01006142.1:269-18517 GCA_013400515.1 Erpornis zantholeuca
CAGGTATTTCTGCTGATTTTTTCTAAAGTCAATATTACTCTACTTCTCGGTTTCTCTTTTTGTAAAACATCTTTAGTCTGAATTTTTTAATCCTTCTAGGTCCACTGTGTTTGAAATATTTTCAAATCCTTCTTAATGTAATGGTGTTGTTTACATCTTCATTCATTGTTTCCTGTTTCCAAAAGCCAAATCTCCAAAAATTCCAGGAACCATAAAGCTTACTTCATATATTCAAGCCTAATAATTTCTTTGAAAACCATAATTGATCAATTAAAACCTAGCAATTTTAACAAAGATCAAATGAATTAACATGCTCAGCCTTTGAATACTTAATTATGTGTAGGCATCTTAGTGTTTTTTGTTAATTTCAGTGTAGACAGAGATAGCACTTCATGTACTTGTTACACAAATCACTTCTCTTTGAATTGGAGAATGAGTCTATTAGTCTGCTTCATTATGCAATCTGAAGAGCATGGAAAAGAAACTACTTAAGAAACAAAAATAAAGATTTGTGATTATATACTTATGACACGTTGCAATATGTTAGACAAAAGGGGTTTAGTTTTGAAGTCATGTACGTGTAACCTGGAGAAGCCTTATGGCTGAGCATGCACCGTTCCCACTCAGGATTTCATAGCTTCCACAATGCCTTTCCAACATCGGATGTGTATCACCAAGGCAAGCCTTTCGAAATGATCCTTCAAAACCTGCTTTCTTCAAGTATGTTTTGTCTTTCTTTACAAAGGGAGACTTCTACTGTGATTCTTCTGATTTATAAGCTAGATGATTGCTTCTGATTTAACCCTGGCTGACCTTTAGTGTTACTCAACTGGCAACTTAGAAGTTAACCAGTCAAGCACTTGAGAGATGTGTGACCTGAACATTAGCTTACAGCAGTTATCCATTTTGGCCTCTTGGTGGGTGCAGATAGAGCAATAACTCTTTTACTTCTAAGAAGCCTAGACAAAGGTTTGGGAGGATTTTTTGTTCTTGGCTACAGTCCACCTAAAATTAGTCATCAGTCTTTAAGGATTACCACAAGGTATTTTATAGTAGTATGCTCACAATATTTACCAGCTAATTCTAAATATTTAGACAATTTTAGAGTGACTTGCTGTATTTCTGTAATACACTGTTGAAATGGAGGCAATTTCAGTTAAAATGTTGTGTAAAGAAAATATGTTGCCTTCTAACTTTGTGATTTAAAGCTCGGGGCTCTAACTGGGTCTCACATGTAGTCTGGAGAAGGTATTGAAAACCAACCCAAAACCTCACAGCATCATTATTGAATGACTTATTCTCCTTCTGTATTTCAAGTGTGTTCATATTTTCAGTGAATCTGAAATAAAAGCACTGTTTCTCAATACTGCTATCTCTGGTTGGTTGAGATGATCAGGTTTATTTCCTAATTGATAATAAAGCTGAAGGACACATTCTAGCTGATAGGGCATGGGGTCAGATAAGGATAAGATCAGAGTCAGTAGCTAAGCAGCAGCAAAGAAACATGGAGTTTCTCTGGAAATTTTCAGCAAATTTGTGTCCTAAATCTTCAACAAATTTCTGACTTAAACTTCCTTAACCAGGAAGTTTCACATCTTTATATGGGGATACTGATATAAAACAAAAAATCAAAACTGACCAAACAAAACCCAAAAGAATTGTGCATATGTTAATAAGTCTCTGGAATGATGTCACATGAGTGTGTGAAAGGCATGATATACGTGTGGGAGGCCTGGGAAGTGCCAGATAATTTTATGGTTTTATTTACCACACAATTAACAACTGGTGTTTTCACTTTATAGACTTGGTTTGTTATTCTTCTGCACTGATTACGTACTGTATAAACTGCAGGAGGAAATGATCTTTCAGAGATGATTGCAATCAGGATGATAATATATAATTTTGATTAACCAAGGGAGTTTGATTAATTTTGATGTTAGAATTAGAATAATCCTATGCTGGAAGAAAGGGCTGCTTACTGTCATTTAAAGAGACTAATAACATAGATAGATAGAGGTTGTTTATTTACAACTCATCCAAATACCGAGCTGCAGCTTTCCTAAATTTTCTCAGGAAAAGGTAAACAAGACAATGCTGTAAAGTAAATTCAATATCAGTGATGTATTTACAAGAATACACATTGTATGCATTATCTGTTGCCTGAGAGCTACAAAATAACCCTCACTTATTTATGTGCTTAATTTCTTAAAAGACTTCAGGGACTATTACGGTCAGTATCTTTCTTTCTACATTTTTGTCTGTGCTACGTATGGTGACATTCCCAGAAAAACACAACAACACTGTGTGTTGTCCTCTTCATGATCTATTATATACCATGTGCATACATGAGAGTCAGTTTTGACTGGAAGTCAGTTCTCTGTATTCATTTTTGTAGATTTTCCTTGGAATTGTTAAGGGTCATATTGCATATTTTTCTGATTAATCTTTTTTTGGGATAATTCCATAATGTGATCTTTCTACTACTTTAGCAAATAAGATATCTACATGTAGCATGAAAGACCAGGAGAAGCAGTATTGAGCAATGCACCCTGCATTATGATCAAAAAGATCAAGGAAAGGAGCCCAAAAATTGG
This sequence comes from Erpornis zantholeuca, assembly GCA_013400515.1. Lineage (NCBI taxonomy): Eukaryota > Metazoa > Chordata > Aves > Passeriformes > Timaliidae > Erpornis > Erpornis zantholeuca. Next base: position 2,864 of record VZTN01006142.1, read on the forward strand.
GATGGGCTGCGGGCTATCCTTAAAATCAACACATGACCTTTCCATTCATATTTATTTGAGAACAGCTAGTAGAATAAGTGGTTGTTCAAATAAGACAGCAGAGGGCCCCAGCTTTGGAGCCGACACAGATTGTGGTGGAGTAAAAGCTATAGTTCTAATGGCAGCATGTCTTAAATTCATATTAGGGATTGCATTTGTTTCTCCTGTATTCTCCTGAATGAATTCTGTGACAATAATTAACTTTATTTAAAAGATCAATATGCCAGTGCCAAGCAGAATCACATCTACTGTGACAGAAAGACACTTATAACACACTTCATTCTGTTTTATTGATTTAGTTTACAGTTTTTTACTGTAAATCTAAGCAGAACTGCCAGGGTTACAAAGAAAAGGAGAAGTGATAAAGATACCTTTCAATCACTTTCTGTGTATGCCTGAATGGATTCAGGACACAGAGCATATGTTCTAAACCAGATAGACACAAAGTCTATTATAAAAACAAAATCTAATACTGTTTTCTGGGCTCAGTGTTTGGTCTGGCATATAGATATTCTCATCTCTATTACACAGAGCTGGGAAAAGTACTGAAAATCTGTTATGGTAATATCACCATTTGCAATTGCAGCTTATTGGAACACTGCTAAATGTTGTGTTTTAAGGTTAGCATACAGTGATAAATGGAAGTATGTTTTCATTGCTATTGCTCCATACCCAGCTGAAGAACTCTGAAGGTTAAATACAAGTTGAACCACAGACATGAGATATGAAATGCATTACAAGTTTTATTACTACTGTAATAACAGCGAGGAACATTCCCGTTAAAATGGACAAGGAACACTTCAAACATTTGAGAAGATGCTCCTAGGGATAAATTTTAAATTAATTTGCTCATAGATCTTGGCTGCAACACCTGCATGTAAATACAGAGGCTTGTAGCAAAAAAAATGAGTCTGCATTAGAAAAATTTGAAACCTAAGTAGTAAATTATTATTATGAATTCCTAAGTATTCCTTTGAATGCCTTTTTGTGGCTCATTTTGAGGCTTGCTTACATTCCTGCCTGCCCTCAGGTGCACGATATAAGAACGGCTATAACCAACATTCCCCTCTGAAATAAGAAGCTTTGGATTGCAAGGTCTCTGTCAATGCCTTCACTCCTTAGAGCTCTGAACCCTCAGAGGTGCTTTTCAGTATAAGCAAACAACACAGAACTCTAGGCTGATGAATACAGCACACAGATAAACCAGAGAACAATTGTCTAATTCAACCTGCAGTAGCAGGAATTTTGAAGGGAGAAAACCCCCCCAAAAAATAAACCATAAGAGGCTTTTTTTGTTTTTTTTTTTTTCTTTTTTGTTTCCTTTTTTTCTTCTAATTTTTAAAGAAAACCCCACAAACTAACAAACAAACAAACCAAAAGGACCCACAAAAAAAGTCCCAGGGATCACACATATTGTTAAAATTTAAAATAGAGGTATAAATTTTTATGATATAACTCTCAGTACCATATTCCTGATTTAAGCATAATTTAGGTATGAAATCTAAAAGCATTGTGACTATTCTGTTCCTCAACAACTGCTGACTCCACTAAACTACAAACCTCCACAAACCACTATGCTGCCTGCATTTTCTGCACATGCTGCTATAGGAGGAACTGAAGGCTGTTTTGGCAAGAAAATTTTCTACTGTTTGAAGAAGTTTGCACATTTGAGTTTCTTTTATCCAAATGATATCAGCTTATCATGTCTCTGAGTAGCCAAGAAATCTCATATAAAAATGTTAGGAGAAAAGATGATTTGAAGGCTTTTTAATAAAACACATCTAATCAGATTCAAGTTACTAAATTTCAAGGCAAGAGTATGTTCATTTATTCTTTCTTGCCTGTTCAACAAAGTCCTAAACTTCCATTTTCCTTTAGTGAATTAGAATATTTTAAATGAAAGAAAATAATTTTTATATGATATGGCACAAAAGAGGTCAAAGCTCCCTTTGCTAATGCTGCCTTGAAATGTACAGAAGTCAATGCAAAGGCTCCCTAGACAGAGGCTCCCTAGACTTATAAACCACCCTCAGAGCATGGAAAGCTTTTCTTCTAAGAGTGCCCAAATGAGTTATAAAGGAATACTTTATTTTTATGTTCTCATGGGCCATTAAATCTTTTTTTAAAGCAGTATTATTTTGAATCAGTAAGTTTTGAATGTATGAAAATACAAGATGCAGTTTACACTGAAAATGTGTTTATTATTCAAATATGTCTTTTCTTCATAATTCATTCACTAAACAGTATTAACCTTGGTCTTAAAACTGTGGACTATGCTTCTACAATTTATTCAGGCAAATAGACTTTCACGTTCTGGATGCAGTCTTAGACATAATTTATCCATGCAGGAATTCTTATTAGACTTGTGTCATTTCATATAGCTCTGGTGAACTTTTCCTCCTTCTGCTCCATTTTTTATCAGAGTTTCTGATAAAAACATATTGCTGCACTATTCTCAATGAGAGACCAAAACTGCAAACTGTGTTTTGGGTCTAAACACTGCAGAAGAACTAATTGGAGTGGAAATAATTTCAATACAGACTTACCTTTTTTGAGAGAACCACTGTGGTTTTACATCTGTTTCTCTTGGAAGATAATAGTGATCTGCTCCTGGCTTCAGATCCTGCAGCACTGAGAAATCAGAATTAACTAATTATTAGGTTCCCACATATAACTGAAGTCCAAATCAGCAGTAAAACCTTATTTGCATAATTTTGTCACCAGGAAAGTTTGCTGGCCTGGCTGAATTCAGAACTAAAATGAGCTGTAATGACCAAAATTTTCTTTCTCATATATAGACAGGGTACCTGCAATCATCCGAAATGAATAGCTTCTTGTAGCAATTGCTTTAAGGCATTATAGTAGTGGCTAAAATATTATGACATGAGATGGGCAGGAGAGCTTAGACTCGTAAAAGATTTATTTGAGAAAGCACAGAAGAAATAAGTGTTATCATTTCTTACATGTGCTGAACCAAGGGAAAGAGTTTTAGTTAGAACCTTGTTCAGAATGACACTTTATGCTGTAAGCTAAAATTTGTGTCAGAACTGGGATGTGCAACCAGTTCTCTCAAGGTCTCCTTTTGACATTTAAACCTCAAGGATAACCTTTGTTTTATTCTATACTATGCTAGAAGTATTTTATTTACTGGAAGCAAAACCTCAGTCTCCTGATAAGGCTTGGGGCAGCTAGTGTGCTTTCACATCACGGTAAAGAAGAGCAGTAGGGTTTTTTCATCTGTGCACAAAGGTAAACACATTTTCCTCTGTATCCCAGAAATGCAGTACAGATTCCTTATGGTATTACCCTTCACTTATAGCAGGGGTGATCTGGAAAGGAATCAGGAGCATAATTTGTGTCATTGTCTTTGTTGTCAGCTGAACATAACCAGTAATGAAGCATCAAGCACTCCCTTGCTCATTGCCTTGCCATCCTCTCCCCTGCTCTTCCCCAGCAGGATGAGGAAGAGAACTGGAAGAGCAAAAGTGAGAAAAAAATTGTGGTTCAAGACAAAGGTGTTTTAATAAATAAAGTGACAAAATGCAAGTGACGCAAAGGCATCGCTCACCACCACCCACAAGCAGGCCCATATCCAGCCAGTCTCAATGAAATAGTTACTTTAAAAAGATTTTCTGCCCTAAAGATGAAAAATAGAGGTCAACTACCACTAACCAGCCCTGCCACCTTCCTTGTTTTTTGGGGGTTTTTTGATTTTTTTATTATTAAGATTTTCATCTACCCATCAAATCTTATTCCAAAGGGCTTACATTAATAAAATGAAATTTGACCTTATAAATTTTGTATTCAGTTTTACAGATCATGAGGTATTAGATATCCAGATAATGTCAGCAGCTGTTCTTAATATTTATTTTACCCAGTGTGAAGTGACCCTGAACTGAATGTTTGTCACCAAGAAAGTTCTAATTGTTTAGTTTTCACTGTTAATATTCATTGTTAAATTTTTTCTTTTTGGAATTTGTTTTCATACACATGCATGAGAATACTTTGCAACACAATATGCACAGAACACACAGGAAGGGTCAGTTTCTGTTCTACTAGCTACTGTCATGCAAAATACTTTATTTCAGGTCCTTTTTTAGTGCAGGGAAGCTTGTAGCTGAAGATTGTAGATTTTAACTTTTGCCATCTAGGACTACTTCACCTTGTTAGTTTAGCCACTTGACACAGGAAGCCTGAAGATATTTACGGAGATCATAAAATTTAAATAACCATTCTTGGAGGTGTTTAATGTTCTAGATAACTGACATCTAACTTAGCCTGAGAGTTTAAACAAGTCACCTTTTCATTGTTCATTTTCTAAAAGATGGTAAAAAAACCCATATACCCGAATGTCTTGACAGATGTCTACCTCAGGCACATAAGTTTTTATGTTCTAAGGTTTTTATGTTCTAATGCAATTGGTTTTAATTCATTTCCAAAACAGCTAAGCACATTAGAATTTTTTTGGCCTAAAACTCATAAGTGTGACAATTTTACTTTCAAAATGTCAGTTACTAGCCTTAAGTCATAAAAATGTAGCTGTCTGTATACACTAGATTTTAAGATATAAAACTGTTATTTTATGCTTACTGCCCAAAAACTAAGGCAAGAAGAGCAATTGTTTTCATAGCTCTACCTTGCAGCTGTCTGTAGGTCTCCTTTTTGTCTCAAAATTATGATGCGAGAGGCTCTTGCCAGCAGCAAAAGGGGCTGCTCTGGGAAGAAAATTGGGGTGGGAGCCAAGGATGAGAGACAGGAGAGGCAGGAGCAGTGCCCTTCCAGGCGGGGAAAGCAGCCCTGTGTACCTGACAAGGACAGGGCAGATGCAGAGATCAGCCCACAGCTCAGTGCTCAGCAGACAGATCTGCAGGGGTAGAGCAAATCCTAGATCAGGCACAAGGCTGAGCACAAACACAGCTGCCACAGGTAAGGGTGAGCCTTCAAAAGGGTCAAGGGCAAAGGCCTGAGTTTAATGCAGCTCCCAAACCAGACAATATGGGAAAATGTAGACAAGGTTTCTATAGTTCTTTTGATGGAAGCATCTTCCAAGGTCTCCCAGCTGCACCATATCAGACTAAGGCCCAGAGGGAGCAGAGGTTGCAGGGTCTGCTGATGCAGGTAGAACCCTGACAGCTGTGAGGTACAGTGAATCTTACTTAGAAAGTGTGGGACTGGTGGAGGCTTCTCATCTGTTTAGGCAAATTTCAGGCTCACTAAAGTATTAGAGAAGATTTGCGTGGCAGAAGATGGATGAGTGAAAGTTTGAGATAAGGCAGTGGAACTCACAGTGAGACATTCTTTACTTCTTGCACTCTCTTCAGCTATTCTGCCACATTGCTTGGTCTGGGCTATTTGCTTTCATTCTGGGTTTAAATATGCAACTGTGAACAATTCAAGATTTTGTGCATTGAAAATGAGCAGCACCTGCTTATGCTGCATCATTTAGCAAAGGCATTTCTACTCAAAGAGTACTTTCAGTTGTAAACACATGAAGAATTCATGAAGGAAGTGTTACAAAAAAAATTCTTCGTGAAGATATTATTCTGACAAGGCACTATGTGCAATACTTACTCCTTGCTTCCTTACATATAAATTCTAACTTCAAAAGACATAAGTTCGGTGGATTTGGAGGTTATTTGCTTTTTATTTATAAGAATCAAAGTACTGCTTTCTGAAAAAATCTTGCAATATCAAAAAAATGAGAACTGAATTTGGTCTAATACTCCATTTTTAATCCTTTTTTTTTAATTCACTGGAATGGATTAACATTGCTGCATCTTCAAATGCACAGTGAGCTCAAAACTCTCGCCTGGACCACAGGTGGCAGTGCATGTTTAAATATGAACATATATAAACATCTCGTGTCCATATAGAAAGAAACTTGCTTGTTGCTTGTTCTGGTTCAGCTAATTGAGATCAAATATCATATTTCTTAGACTGTGTGAAGACAAACCTGAGTTTAAAAGGTTGGAATATGTGTAGTAAATTCACATTGCAGCATGTGAGAATGTCCTAAAGTAACTGTGATTACTGAGAGTGACTCTGTAGAATAGGAAAAGGTTTTGTATGTTGTCTGTTCTTAGCTCTGATTGGCTTTTTTTAGGCAGATGAATTAGTTTATCAAAGATAGACGTGGATGGGTTTATTAGTCACCACATTTCTACATATACCTGTATGGCTCGAGTTTTTTTCTCATCTGCTTTTGGATTTGTTTGCTTTCTTTTAGAAGTTGGTAGTGATTGCTAACAGCTTTTAGTACAGCTATCAAAGGCTGACTCAAGCTTTCAAGAGCCTTTTATTCTAAATTAAAGTGTCAGAAAAAGTTAGGAAGCTATCTGTGACCAATAACAAAACTTTATTTTTGTCATCTGTAATACTTAAATAATACATCTGCACTAATTAAATACTTTCATTATTGTAACCTTTTACTACAGATGTCTGATAAACTCTGAGGTATAAAGTAGTTAAAATGTTTGTATTGAAATCACAACATGGAAAAAAGGGACTAAGAGAACAGCTTTCAGGCTTCACTTTTATGTTTGAGGTTCATCCTTCATTAGCAACCCCTAAGCATTCAGGAAGAGTGATCAAGGCTTCCTTATAGCTGCTAATCTTCCTAAATGGCCAGTGAGCAATATGGAGGGGAGAGTGTTTGAAAAATGATGTAGCTATTACACCATTATCCCGTATTCTTCCAGATATTATTTACTATTTCTTTTTATATTGTCAGAAAATAGGGAATAAAAGGTTATGAATACACATATGAAAGCAGCTTCAGTAAAATTTTTTGTCTCTACAAGGAAAGGATCTTGAATTCAATTTCTGCAAAATAATTAAATATAATTTTATTGCAAAAAGTTTTGTCTTTTCAGTTATGTCAAGAGAGGCCATGTCTTCTTCAGTATAAAGATCTATTTGGCTTATAGGTCTATTTATAAAATGCCATCCTATCACTATTTTCTGACTCCAGTGACTAGTTTACTAAAAAGCAGCATTTAAAAAAAGTTTATAGTAAAGAGGTTTTATACATTTGTTATTGAATTATGAAAGATTTTTTTTCTCATCTGGACATTTATACAGAAAAGTCCAGTCCTCTTCTGTCTTTATTTTGCAAGGTTAACATAAATTGAGTGATGTTTTAACTGAGCAACTCTCCAAGGACTATAGGTAGGGACCTTAGCATTCTCTTGATTATTTCCTTTTTCTTAAATATATACATATATTATATGCTTGTGTATATAAATATATATACATAAGTTGAATACAATATTACATAAAAACTCCTATCAATTCTCTGTGCAATGCAATTATCAACATACTTCCTTTGATGAAAATATCTTACTAGAAAATGCACAGCACATCCTACATTTACTTTCTCCATGAAGCTTAACATTGAGTCACTGATTGACTGGTATACTCAAGTATTTCCTTTTTTCTGGCTCTTTCACTTCCAATCACTCTTCTCAGAACAATACTTTAGCTGTAGTGTCTTTAAGTGCTGAACTTTGAATATGATATCACTACATTTTTAACCTTTTTCCCTGTAGTATCAAGTCACCTCAAAGTTAGCTAATTTTTTGGGGGATTTTTTGCTGGGTTTGTTGTTTTTCAGTAAAAGTGATCCTCCTGTTTTTAATCTTAATATATTTTGTTAATACTCCTGGCCTTTATGCAAAAACCATAAATGAAAATGTGATTTAAAAAAAAAAAAAAAAGATATCTCCACGTAGAAAGCAAAGATCTTGTGTGGAGGGGGTGTTGAGGTGTTGTAGAGGCTTAGACACACAAAGAAGAGTTGTGTGAACTTGCAAATAGCCACACTGATATGTTGTACATAAAGTCTCCACAAATTCTGATATGTATACTTCAGGCAGTGTATCATTAAAAACGGTAGGGTTTTTGTTTTTGGCACTGGGAAAAGTTAAAAAATTTTGAAATAACTAGTCCTACTGTTCCATCTGCAAATAGCTGTGTGCGAGTTTAAGTGCTTTTGACCTCTACTTACCATTTTCCTAATTTTCCCAGCAAAATGTAGCTTCTGGCAAGGCAATATATAAAACTCCTCCATATGTATGATAGAGATTTTATTACAGCATAAAGCCACTCTTGCAATGTAAGATCATCTCTTTTGAACACTATGTACATGTAAGATTATTTTGCTTTTTCTTCAAAGTTTTCCTAAGAAATAAGGAAATATTCCACATCTCCACGAATCACAGAACTTCCACATATTTGATTCATGTAACATTCTATATCATTAAGCTATCATTAAAAATGTAAGTTCAGTTTATTAATAGAAAAGGTTCAATCAGTGTAAAGCATTTGATATCACATTATAACTGAGAAAAGAATGGAACAGTCTGGCAATTACAAAATGTGCCTTTAGAGTCTGAATTAATGTTAGTGAGGGTAGTTTACAATACTGGGATTTCATAGCTTCATTAATGTTGTGCCCTACTTCAGATGGTATGAGAAAAGAATCAATAGTCTTAAATAGTATGAAGGGCTCAGATACTTGCATATGTCTATGAAACCTGCTTTAGGGGGTTCAGTCACATTTAGATTTTATTCATATTGTCATGTCATCAAAGACAAAAAAAGAAAATACTTTCCATAATCTTGAACTTATGGTCTGGAGTTGTTTATTACTATTAACGCTTCACTTGATTATTGCAAGTACAGGAGGATTGAGAAGGCACTACAGCCAAAAAGTAGAAGTACATCTTGAAGGGAGGTTTGATAAAAATTCATAATAGAGGCCCAGTAGAAGAAAATTTTATAATTGAAAAGTATCTGCTAATGCAGGATATTATTATTTAGTTAAAATTAAATTAAACCTAATCACCATTGAGACAGATTTAGGTTGGTTTAGATCTACTTTTACATTTTGAAACTGTTGGATGCTCACTCAGTAGCAGTACTTTATTGTATTTCACGACTAATATTTCAGATTCCTAATTCTGAATTATCTTCCTTTGGAAAACTAAAATAAAAATTTTCCTTCATTCATTTTACAGCTGAAGTATTAGATAAATGCAACCCGCTGTAATGATGCACCACAAAATCCTGTGTTCATAGATGCTGGAAAAGCTTCTTGAGGCACCTACAAATCAACTTACATGAATACCTAAGGTGTCATAATCCCACAGCCTGTGCAGGTGCCCGAAATTTCAGCCTGTTGGAGTCAGAGATTGTCCATTCTTCTGCTTTATTAACCTGAGAGGACCCTCAATAGTGTGCAGAGGTGGTTTGAGCATCGCTGGTTACACTCCCGTGGGATTCAGTTTAGCACAAAGCTTGCCCTGTAATCAATACGAGTGCTGACCTGCGCTGCAGCCAGAGGAGCTGATGGTGGTGATTGCAGAGGTGGGGCCAGGCTGCCCTCACCTCTCCGAGGGGTTGGCTGCTGCAGGGAGGAGCACAGAACCAGTGCTGGCAGCTGGAATAAACAACAAAATGCTTGGAATTGATCTTTTAGTTGAAAATCACCACCGAAATGTGTAAAAACTAAAATTTTAATGGCTTCTATTAATAACGAAATAATAATAACAGACACTTTTTTCTTTCTGGAAATAATTTCTTAATGAAACCTCTTTGATTTAGTTAAGTGCCTTACACATATGGTTAAGGCCTAAATCATCAAAATGCATGACTTCTCTTTCTATACTCATAGAGGTACTGCATAGAAGCTCTGATGGTTCACTGAATAAAAAAAAAGGAAAAAAAAAGAAAATGTTAGGCTATAATACACAATTTTTGCTCTGTGTGCATGAGTGTTCTGCCCTGACATCCTAATTGTAAGCAACATCGTTAATGCCCTATTTCTGAAGCACAAACTTGACATCAAACAGGTATTGAACAAAGAATGCAGTTTACCGTATTGTTATTAGTGTAACCACTTGTAAAGAGGTTATTGGTGACTGGGCTCAAACATCTTTTACACATGTAAAAACAAAAAAATACAAACAGAAGAACAATGTCAAGCAGAATACTTTAGGGATCAATGAATGGGAACTCTTCTCCTGCTTATTTTATTGTTCAATGCAAGGTGAAAAAGATCAGCACAGAGGAAAAATGGAAGACTTAAAAATACCATATTTTTCTGGTCCTACTTGGTATACCTTGTTAACTTTTTGGCCTAATGATGCTTCTGTTGATAGAAAGCACAGTTTCTCTGTGGTATCCTATTTTATTTAAAATGTACTGCATTTTAAGTTAATGTTTCCTCTTCTCAACCTCGTTACTTCTCACCCTCTCTGCCCTTCAAGTGAGAGACAGCAATTCATCAGACAGAACTGTGATACGCTATTATGCAAAGTAACTTCCCCTATCAGTGAAATTGCCTTCCATAGAGGTGCTTCCAGGGCAACTGTTTTTTGGGTGACAGCATAGGAAGAATTCTCAACCAGCTAGAAAAACATAGTTACATACTGTAGCTTAACATGCAATTTTAATATAGTAACAGCTATCAGAAGGAGTGTTGTTTTCCAAAATGAGTTTTTTTATCACTTATTAGAATCTAATTGTACTTTGTCACTGCAGGAGATTCTGATGTGGTAACCCACCACCCAACCATGTTGTCTGTTATTTCTAATTCTTGTTTTGAATCTCAAATACAGAACATGGAGAATTTCATGGCTTTTAAGTCATGATGCTTTGGAAAATGCTAACTCAAGCAACTGAACTGCTCTCTCCTTTAGCTCTTCTTTCTAGGGCTGGAAGAAGATACTGAGTAAAAGCTGGGTGAAGGAGAAACAATCACAGCTCTCTAGTGTATTAGTGACACAAGGAACTGCAGAGCAGCTAATAGTGCAATGGAAGTGATGGCACTGTTCTATAGCAGCAGGCTGATGAATCTGCTCAATTTCAAACTGCAAAAAGTAAGTTTGATCTCCCCAAGACAACTTTTCAACAATTTTTACCATCAAGTCTCCAGAAAACGACAGGTGTCAGTCTGTATTTAGAATGTCAGCAATCTTGAGGGTCAGTCAACAGCATGACAGTGAGGTGTGGGCTACTCTAACAGAGACACGAAAGAGAATGAAAAAGCAATCTGTTGTCAACCAACACGAGCACAGGAATACTGCTGCCTACCAGTGAATTTGTAACCTGACGTCTCAGCCACAGAACACAAGGTAGTGAATTCACCGTATTTCTAAAATGAGAAGGAACAAAAAGCTTTTCCTTTCCCCAGTTTTCACACAGTGCCACTGCCTCTGGACAGAAAGTAATAGAGATGTGTGATGTCTGAAATTCATACCCCTCCTTCAGTGAAGCACAAGTTCTGCTCCTCACTGTTTCAGGTGTCACTTAACAGTGAAAACTTTGCAACACATTTTGTACATTTTCACTGCCTTTAAATGATAATCAATGTCAGTTGCCAGCTCATTACAAACCTTTTTCATGGCTCATCGGAAATGCAGTACCTGAGGGGATGGCCTTTCTTATTCCACTGAAAACCAATTGTACCTGCTATTTACTTTGAGGTGCAAAATGTAGTCTACAAACTAGCAGACCAAAACAATGACTACATCAGACTATAATTATTTCTGTTGGGAAATCTTTCTCTATGGGCATGAAAATCTCTAATGATCTTTAGCAAGAAAGAATCAAGCAATGACACTCTATCTAGGAACATCATGCTCAGATCTATAGGGATTTTTTGCTTTACATCACATATCTCAAACAAAGGAAGAATGTTGTCTTCTCTTTCAAACTCAAGCCATCCTCAAAAATTGCAGCATGAAAATGGGCCACTTTTACTATGAAGTGTTTTCTGCTTAATACGTTTTGCATAGGTTGGTGGGTTTCTTGTTTGTGAGTGGTGATTTTTTTGTTTGTAATTTTGTTGCTATTTTAGGAGACTTATAATTTGTTTATTTATGTATTAATTGCCTTGATGAAAATTGAGGTCAGTTCTTTAGACTGTGCCTTTGAGCAGCCAAGAAGTTCAGATGAAGTCAGGAAAAGAAGCAAAGGTGCCTTTATGAACAGTGTATGTGGTTGTCCCCATATTGTAAATCAAAACAGTCCTATGATTTACTCCAGCTTACACAGCCTAAGCCAATTCACTGTGGAGTTGTCTAGCAGTGAAGTGCTCAGTCATGGTTACAAAATACCTGCCCCAGCCTTAGGTATTTTTGAGAGATTTAGATGTTGATAGTTTGAGATTGTTCTGCTAGTTCATTGATATATGAGGAACTGAAGCGCACCATGAGAAATTCCCAAGCTGAGGGACCTAAAACTATTTGGGTTTTTTGTGTTTTGTTTTGGGTTTTTTTCTGGTGTAGGAGCAAATCTGTGTCTCAGATATAGTACATGTTCATTTATCACAGACGAGGTCTGAGATTTAGGAACCCTGGGTTCTGAGAAATAAAATATTCTTTTTCTATGACAGGTTTGTGAAGCAAGCAGGTTGTCATGCATTATTACTGAACTATGCTTTAGTTCAACATGAACATCATAACCCAGGCCACTCACTCAAATATATCAATGGCTAGACCTGTTGTTTTCTAACTGTCGCTCTCTTTTTGGAAAAAAATCCCTCTTTTTACTGGGACTCTGAAGCAGAAAGTAGCTGTGCTGATAACTGGGGCAGAATATAAATTAAACCAGTAAAAATAAACATTTTTATATATTTTCCTTATTTCTTCTCCCCACTCCCTTTTATTTATTTTCTCTCTCTCTTGAGGCAGGAAGAAAGTGAAGCTGGGTACTATTAAGCAAAGGACATAGTTAATCTTGACTGTAAGAAGGATCAAAACTCAGCCTCTGCTTTAAATATATGACGTTGCAAACACCAATCTATTTTGCTCATTTCACAGTGTAAATTCATCCTTCTAATTACTTATCTCATGTTCTTCTGCTAAGCCAGAGCTACTACCTTTTTTTTTTTTTTTAAGAAATACACAGAAATTCATTCATGTTAATTGAAAATATCAGCAGTGGGGTTTAACATTCATTTTAGTTTTATTTTTGTTTGGTTTCTTTTATTAGTGGAGGGGCATTGATGGTTTGGGGGAATTTCATTATTGTTCTTTTGTTTGTTTAAGGTTCTTTAAAGGAACAGTCGTGAAACTTGGATGAGAAATAAAATTTAAATTTAATAAAAGAATATGGTTGTACTTATATGTGGACTATAGATGTGTATGATAAAACTTTGCTGAAAGCAGTTTTAATAGAAGTTAAATGACAAAATTGCAAAATTTCTTCTTGGTTTTTGGTCTGTGTAATGAGTGGGAATTCAATTCATATTTTTAACCACTCAATTTTGAAATGTTTATTCTCTAGATGTCTCTTAAGAGTAGTTATGTCCTATAATTCCCCATAGATTAATAATGAAGACTTTATACAGCATCATAAACCAGAATTCAAGAAATAACAAAGAGCATTTAAAAATCTAGAAGGCAGACGCAAAGGCAACACAAAATGAGCAGCCCATATCAGTTGTAGTTTCATAAAATTAAATCCTTGTCCATATGATAACAGTGACTTTTCAAAGCCTATTGCTCAAACTACCAGATAAACTGAAAATCTATAAAACCTCACTTGAATCTCTATGTTTCTAAATGATACTTTTCAAGGGGACTCTCCTAATTCTTCAAGACTTGTAATGATTTTCTTCACAGTGCTCAACAAATTAGCCTGTTCTTTGTTGAGTAATCGATGGCTCTTGCATCTACTGTACAAGTAGGAAAAAAATACTGTTTTATTACTGGAAATGTGATGTTTTGTTTGGTTTTTTTTGTTTTTTTGGGTTTTTTTATTTGCATTATTTCCTTTTCTTTTAGACTTTAAAACCCCCCCATGATAGCAGGATTCCCTTTAGCTTATAAATTAATTTCATAACATATTAAAACATGTAGAAATGAATCAGTTAGCATTCCTTGGGATATTTAACATTGTTCTTCTTTCAGTATCACCTTCACAGATGTGCAGAACTTTGGTGTAGTCATTAGGATGTGCTGTGTGATAGATCACTTGACCTGGTTGTGCCAAATGAGATATCTCTGGTTACACCCATCTGTGAATTAGAAAATGCTTGAGCATTGTACAGAGATCCCTGTGAACTCAGTGGATGTTTTCTCCTTATTTGTACAATGTATTCACATTGGTACACACTCTGCATGCAGTTGCAGATCACTCTTGGAAAATGCATCCTCCTCTGCTTTTTGCTTCCCACTCTTCTAACCTCACTGGGCCTCTAGGTGCTTCTTCAATATATTCTTGCTTCCTGGTGACTGCAGTCTTGGCCTCTGCCCTTGGTCAGAACTGCAAAGCTGTGATTTTGGAACTGAATGAAATGCTACAGCCCAAAGGTGATGGTATTTGCATTTTCAGATTTGATGTACCTGCTAAGACATCCCTACCCTGCTTCCATTTCAGTTATTGCTTCTATGGTACTTGTGAGTTAACGAAAACAGATGGAGGAAGAGGATAATACATGCAGGAGACGAGAAAATTGTGTGAACTCTACAAGGTGTTATTGTAGCTTTTTAGTTCTCTATTGTAAATTCTATCATTAATAAGGTTTGCCATTCCTTCTAGGCAACAACTTGACATAAATCAAAAGAATTTTAATTATTCCAAGAGAGATGATTGATTAGAGTAACTTTTCATTTAATTCTATGTTTGTTCATTTGGAATTTAATGCAAATTTTTATTTTAATTACTTAATATTTAATTGGTTTTAGAGGAAGGCAATGAGCAATATCTGTTTTACAGGTATACAACATACACAGTCTACGAGCAATCCTTTAGCCTCATTTTCAAGTTTTTACTACATTTTTTTATATAAAATGTATTTAATATCTTGGCATAATTAATTTTTCTTCAAGGCCAATTTGAAGTGGAAGTTTTGGCTTCAGCGGACCAAATTGCAAAACCTGGGACAAAACCTGAGGCCTCCTTTTCATGTATTATTTTTACTACAATATTGCAATTAGAAAACAAAACAGTTCCTCAAACTTATGAACTGGTAAATGTGATAAGAAAACAATTAAAAACATGCACACAGATACATGTACACACACACACACATGTAAATATATATATATATATATATATGTATACAGTAACAGCTGATGTCTGCTGCTAAAACAATCATTGTGAGTGAGATTTGGAAACCTCTGAAAAGAACCCACTGTGGCAGGATTCTGAAATGCTCTAACTATAAATGATTTTTAATATAATGTATCAGAAGTTTTTGTTAAACCTAGTATTATGTTTAGGAAATATAGTGAACATTGATCCAAAGTCACAAAAAATATTTAATTTATGGAGGTATTGAACTGGAACGTAAGGGTTTGGGCTTTGATTTTTGGTTTCTTAATGTAATTTTTGTTCTTCTGTACTAGACCAGTAGTTGCATTTGTCAATATAGACAGTACTTAAGAAGGCATCAAGCTATTTTCTACTTTATATGCTAGCTCTGAAAGAACTTATGTTTTTGATGTGCCTTATTCCCATGTTCTAATGACTTAATTTCATTACAAATATGACTAATGAAACTCAGGAATGTGTATTTCATATTTAGAGACAATTATCATTTCAAACAAAAAAATTTTTCTAGTTTCTTCCATATTATGTATGAGGAACTGTTGTAAGGCATTTGAA
>VZTN01006148.1:5320-16821 GCA_013400515.1 Erpornis zantholeuca
AACCACTTTGTTACTTTTTGATGTTTTCTCATACTTATATCTTAATTAATCATCCTCTACTGCTTCAGCAAAATTCCTCATATGATGTCATTTCTGTGGTCCAAATGAATTCCCAGAAAGCCTTTTCAGTAACTTTTATTTATTAAATTTTAAAACTGAAACACATTTCCTTTAATAAAGGCCCAAGATTTACTGCAAACGTTCACAGATAGACCCAAAGTACATGAAGTTTCTTGAAGAAGAATATAATTTATGGAGATAATTTCCTATTTAATATGGCCCTAATTCACCTGGCACACCTTCACCAAGTCCATCATATTTTCAAAGCTGAAGTCAATGACACTTTCCAGAATACATTTCCTGGTGGATCCAGTCTCTCAGCTGTGAATTACTGGACTACACACCTGGAAAAATTAATCCTGCAGCTCTTTTGGGTATTCCCAGCCACCTTTATTGGGACTGGGAGTGATTAAAAGAAATTATAAAGCTCCTTGGCAGTGATTCTGGGGATTTCTGGAGTCTGAAAACAAGTGTTTTGTCACCCTGTTCCCACTGCTTGTAATGCCACCCTAAACACTGCTTGATTTTCAAGAGTAAATCCCAGCTGATTCATAGATGGGGCAACATGAGCTTCCTCTGAGCAGCCTTTCCATTAGTTTCAGCACACAATCCATTTCTTACAGCCACAGTGGGGTCGTTTCCATTTTAATTAAAAAGAAAAGTGTGGTTTTGAACGGCGATTAAGAGACAGGGGTGAAACTACCTGGACTGGCAGAAATGAAACAAACACCCCCATCTAGATAACCAGAGAAGAAACTATGACATTCATGAGTACTGAAGAACATTTATACAGAAATAAATATAAACAAACAAACAAACAGTTAGGTATGTGTATATGCACCTTTATACACCAAGCTGTAAGGTTCCCTTAAATTCAAAAATTCCTCTAACAGGGAGACAGCTTATTTCCACCAGCCCTAGAAACTTCTCCTCTGTGCCTGCCTTCAGAGTGGAATGTCTGTCAGATATTTTCTTTCATGCTCAAAGTTAAGGCCGAGGAAGTGTCATCACAGGGTGGCTTTGTCTAAGCTGAACTCTTCTGAGCAGAGCAAGGGATGCTTGTGATACTGCAGAATTTATATCACAAACGGTGATGGGGTTTTAGCTTCGTGGGTATATTTCACTGGGAAGCATAAATGACATCTTTATGGCTTCTTTTTTTCTTTTTTTTGTTCTGTGCTTCTCTCTCCTCTACTGTCCCTCCTACCAAAAACATTCCTTCAGCACTTTCAGTGATCTGAAAATAGAGCAAAGCCAAAAGCTGTCACTTTGTCACTGCTAATGGGCTGAACACTGAGATGTGCTCAAATGCTGCCACCAGCCTTGTATGACAATATTTGTTATCTGGTGAAGAGAAAATGCATCCCTGTGAGATGAGAGGATCCAGTTTGTGTAATCATGATCATGGTGCTGCCTGAATGGACTCTCTTGGTAGGAATACAACAAAAACACTCAGGCTTGTCAGTATCTTCTCCAGATCTGTAGCTTTTCCTAGGCACTGACTGCCCCCAAAATATCTTTTTTTGACTGCCCAGGGCAGATGTCATCCCTCAGCACTTTGCTGTTTCCCATTTTGTGACCTACATGTCAGCTTTTGTATTCCTTCAAGAACAAAAGGGAATATGAACAAGATTAATAATGGTGGAAACATTTGGAATACCAAAAGCTACTTTTAATTTTTTTTCTATACTTCATGTAAGAATATATAACAAATATTTTGAAAATACTTATTTAGTAAGAAAAAAACCAAATAATTGTTCCTGACTCAATCACGACAAATGTTTTTATTTATTTTGCTGATAGAGAAAATAAATAGGAAAAAGAAAAACTCAACAAGAAACACACAATTCTTTTTAAATCTTTGATTTTCCAAACATCCACACTGGTATACTTATTTATTCCTGATTTGTTTTACCAAAAATGAGATTTCATTTCAGAGTGGGGATTCCCGTGTGATGTTTGAAGGTTTCAGGTGTACCCAAAGCCCAAGGTAGGCTGGGAAAGGCTAATTTGTTTTGCAGGTAATTTAGCAAAGCAGTTCTGCCTGGCTCAGTGATCTGATGTGCTGCTGAAGCAGCCTGTCCTTTCTAAAGCCATGGAGAGTTGTCTGAGTCATGTGTACATGCACAAAATGCAACAAACACACTGGAAAAGGCAGAGCTTACTCAGTTCACAGTGCAGGGCTTTGGTATTTTCACGCTTATGGGAGGTTGAGAAGTATTACTGAACATATAGAGCCATGTCCAAGAGGCTTTGATTTCCAGACAAACAAATAATTATTAGCATTTAAAGTAATAATTTAAGTATCTTTAAAGTGCAACCCTCCAGAGGATGAAACTGCAGTTCTCTCACAGCATCAGGTTAAGGCCCAGTGAAGCAGCTTGATTGTTTGGCTTGTCACACACAGGACAGAAATCCAGGTTCAATTTGGCCCTGAGTGAAGGGTGATAAACTTTATACAGCCAATAAAGCTTTGCTTAAGAATCTCCTGTCTTCAGGCACAGGCAAAAGTCACACATCAGCCTCAAGGAATCACACAATGCCAGGATATTTGGGGCTGGAAGGGCCCTCTGCAGCTCCCCCAGCCCAAGCCCCTGCCCAGGCAGGGTCCCCCAAAGCAGGGACACAGGAACGTGTCCAGCTGGGCTTGGCATGGCTCCAGACAGGGACACTCCAGGCCCTCCCTGGGCAGCTGTTCCAGGGCTCTGCCCCTGCACGGACACAAGTTCTTCCTCCTGCTGCCCTGGCACTGCCTGTGCTTGATTTGATGGCCACTGCTGCCCATCCTGGCCCTGGCAGCCCTGAGCAGAGCCTGGCATTATCCTCTGGCAGCCCTTGGAGGTGTTTGTGTGCATTGCTGGGATCTCCTCTCAGCCTTCCCTTCCCCAGCCTGACCAGGCCCAGCTCCCGCAGCCTCTGCTCAGCACAGAGATGCTGCAGAGCCCAAATCATCTCTGTGGCCTTGCCTGGACCCTCTCCAGCAGCTCCTGCTCTCTGCTGCCCTGAGGAGCTCTCCCTGACCTGCTGCCCACACTCTTCCCCATGCCCCAGGCTCCTGATGCCTTAGGTTTTAACTTTTCTCTGTTCCCAGCCCTGCCCTGCCCAGTGTCACTCTGCAGTTCCCTGGAGCTCGTTCAGTGCTGTTCTCTCATGCTCACACACACACAACAAAGCCTCTCCAGCTCTCCAAGGACACCCAGACCCTCCTAGGCCCAACAACTGCAAACCACAATCTTGGCAAAAGGGGGGCAAGCTTGGGCAAATTCCATCCTTGCCTGGCTTCTGCTTGGGGAATTGATGCTGAGATCCAAGTGGGAAGAACTCGGGAGCTGTCCTTGTCCATGTTGGGATGCACTGAGGCAGGAGCCTCTGGAGCCCAGAGTGTACCTCTGAAGGCCTTTCCAATCAATCCCTCCTTGATTCCTTTATTCCTGTCTGCTCTCTGTTTCTAGGGAGCCATTTAAGGCATCACTCCCACTGTCCCTCCTGGCCCCAGGACACTCTGTCAGCCCCTGGTCACCTTGTCCCCCACCAGCACTCCTAGGTCCTTCCCACAGAGAAACTTTGTTGGAGTGTAAGAACAGACCCTTTGGGAGGGTTGATCACTGATATATCTGTCACTTAAACAGATTTCACTGAATATATCAACAGAGGAACATTGCTTGACATTACCTTCAACAATGTATCTGATACATCCTCTTTCACTACCATTTAGTACAGGATCGAAATATTTTCCTTTCCTCCAGGGAAAAAGTAAAAAAAAAAAAAAAAGAAGAAAAGGGCCAGGCTACACTTCACAGGTTTTATTGAAATGAACTTTTAAAGCAAAACAATCAAGAAACAGTGTGAATATTAACCTTTAAGAAAGAAAGCGAGCGTTACATTTTCAGCCTAAACTGAAGCGAGACACTTTTAATTATATTTCAATACTAGCAATATTAATATGAAAAGCAATAAATAGAGGGTAGCCTGATCATAAATCCTTATTATTTTAAGATTTTTTTTTCAAGAGAATTTTCATGAAGTGTGAAAAAAGTTGTGGCAACATGGACCGAATGTCCTTATTTCTTTGTGAGGCAGCTTAAACTTTCCTGCAACATTTTGCTTCATGTTAAAGGTAAGAGATATTTAATATTTTAGCTTTTAGGTATTCATAAAAATTACTATTATGTGCATGTATACACACACCTAAGTGCTTCTTTTCCTTTTTGAAGATGATAGGAGATATCTATTCTGAAATAAATATGGGGTCCTACTTTACCTTCCTTCTCACCATACCAAAGTTACCAACTGTGTCATTACCATATAGAGCACCTCTGCACTTAAACCACCTGCAGCAGCTCAAGGAATTTCTGCTTCCATAGGTAGCCCAGTTGTCACTGAGAGCAGGGCAAAATTAAAATATATCCAACCAGCATTTCATACCGTTCATCTTCCCTAAATATGTACGCAGAATCTCTGCTACAGACATTATAAAATGCAGTTCTTAACATTTCATTCACTAAGCCAATTAAAAAATGGGCATGGAATACAAGAAAATGTAAAAAATGGCTAGCAAAACTTAAATAAACCAAAAAGAAAATTAAATACTAAAGAATATTTAAAATAAGATCGTGGTGTGAATAAAGTTTTGCCCTCTTATAACAAACCCCACTGCCAGCTTATAATTCTTTGTTTCCATGTTGGTCAAAGAAAGGTTGTCAAAACAGCACCAATTTTTATTGGCAATATACATTGAGCATCTAAAGTGGTTCTGCCTCCTCTAAAAAACAGCTTTTGTATCCATTGGTGTTTTCACTCCAAATCAAATTTTAAATACTCCCTGCTTTGCCCAAGAAAGGCAAGGGAGCCATTATTTACAACAATCACATTTTAATTCAGATGCTGAATCATAATCTAAAAACTGATTAAAGAAACTTACTGAGAGGATTTTATGTGCATAGCTTGTCATCTTTGGTAGGATTGAGCTGAAGAGTGTGATTCTAACTAATACTGTTACAAGGAACTGGCAGGAATATCATACACAGAACTGGTGTGGTATCACCAGGAACATGGATTTGTGTTTTTGGTTTTTTCCCCTCAAGAAAAAAAAAAGTAAACATTTATTATACATGCTTACAGGAATCACGGAAGATGAAGCATAGGAAGTGTGTACATTGTCTGAACCCTTTGGAAAATAATATTGATACAGCAACAAGAAGTAACTCACAGCTTTGCAATGCAGGCAGCAGTGTGGGTAATAAATAAGAGATATTTAAAAATTGGAAGCTGCATGGTGGTTTGCATGCCACATGTCTGTTGACTTTGTAAGGAATAGGAAGTGAGAGGAAAATGTATTATTTCATTAAATATAGCCCATTTCACTCATTAACATGGGGCCTTAGTCCTTTTCTTTCACTTGGGCTTTTGACCTATCAGAGGTCTGACCGTCTGGTTCAGACCTGTGTTCACCTGCTTCGTGTGATCAGACACCAAAATATTTCTGTGAGTCAGTGTTCTTCATCTGTGTGGGTTTCTTTGTATGCCAGCAAAAAATTCCTAGAAACAGATTCATCACATTCCGTGTTTATCATTTTCTGTGTTCATTTTCTACCACTACCTGAAAGAAGATTATAGCAAGGTGTTGGTTCTTCTTCTCCCAGGGAGAAAGTGACAGGAATGGGAGGAAATAGCCTCAAGCTGTGTCAGGGTGGACAGCAGCAGGAATTTCCCCATGGAAAGGGTGCTCAGGCCTTGGCAGGAGCTGCCCAGGGAGGTTTGGAGTGCCCATCCCTGGAGGTGTCCCAGGAAGGGCTGGAGGTGGCACTCAGAGCTCTGGGCTGGGGACAAGGTGGGCATCGGTCAGAGGTTGGACTTGATGGTGTCAGGGGTCTTTTCTAACCTAAATTCGCCTGGAATTCTACAATAATACACAGTGTTCCTCGAAGGGTGAAATGAGACACAAATTTTCATCATTCCCTCAAAATGGCCTCTTAGGTAACTTCTTTTTTCTTTTCAGAGTTCGGGTGGATTTTGGTGGGTTGGGGTGTAGGGTGTTTCTGTTTTATCTGATGTTTTAAGTGTAATATGTAGGTATCAGAGTAAGCAGGGAAATGCTTTGTATTACTCTAATCATATACAATCTAATAACAATTAAACCTAAGAAGAGAATTTTTAGGGAATTCTCAAAACACAGAATGGCTGCAGCGTGCTTGCCTGCTCCTTGGGGTTAAATCATGGCAGTGATCAGCAACAAAACATGCTATGGATTCATTACTACGATAATTTACACCTGGGTTTGATGAATTTATCATAAGTGAAAGGAAAAAAACCAACCCAACAACACAACTAATAAAGACACTCTTGTTTCAAAAATCCAAAGCTGTAAATCTAACTTTGAAAGTTTTACTACAGAGTAAAAGAGACTAAGTCTGAAATATAAATTTAATTCTACAATTCTACTAATTTTCTAATTGAAAATTAATGACTCTGGAGAATTAAAGACCTCTTATTGGGAGAAAACTGCAATTTAGTTTATTTAATTGGGAAATTGTTATCAAATGGAACCAGGTATAGACTGTTAAAATTAACACAAAAAAGACATGTTTAAAGTAGTACATAATCCATCACCTTGAAACAATATATTATGGATGAAAGAAGTGGACATGGATTGAAAAAGGGACTATACTAATGTGTGGAAGAAAAATCCACCTAATACCTACATCCTTTAACACCTGACCTGTGCCATGTCCTCCTCCTGGCAGCTCTCAGGAGTCCCTGTGGAGAGGGGGATGGACTGTATAAACAATATTTTGCTTTTCCTGTTACTCAAAAGTGCTAATTGGGATAGAGATAACCATCTCTACATCAGTCACTCTCATTCAGTTGCATTCATTGCTTTGATGGCCTTTATGTATCAAAAAAATAAGAAAATTAAAAAAAAAAAACAAAACAAAAGAAAACACCACCCCCACAACCAAACAAAAAAACACCAAAAAATAAAAAAACCCCACCCCAACAATAACAAAACCAGCTACAACAACAAAACCCCCTCTAAAAAAGGCAACAACAAAAACGACCCAAACAAACAACAAAATGTCGGCACTCGCTCCTTACGGAATGCTGTTTTTGGGATATTTCCCAACATATTTCCCAAAATCCATCAGCTGACCCCAGACACACAGTTAATGTTAATCTTGGCAGCCGTGTTTGTGTTTGGCTCTCAGCCCCCGACAGTGCTCCTGCTTTTTCCACTTTTTTCATCCCAAATCAGCCTGTTTTCTCAAGATCAACCAACACAGACCAAAGCATGTAAGAGAAAGAGTAGCTACAACCTGTTTTCCAGGAATATTCTGTAGCAGAATCTCTTAGGGCACTTGGACATGATTGTGTAATGGAATGAGTTTTGAGCTATCCAGGTAGGCCTCAGATTTAGGCCTGTGTGTAGTTATGAAGCCTGTGGCACAGCAAGAAATTTTAATTAAGGTGTGTTTAGATTTTAGATAGAATAGTTCCATTGTAATCACTGTAGCTGCCTTAATACTGCAAATGTTTGCATTCTTTCTCACTCTGTATACCAATTAGAAAGCACTTGTAATTGTAAACTATCTGAACTCTATCTAAGCAGCCATTTCGAGATAATAAAGGGAGAATGTATGAGTAACCACATAGGTTGTATCATCCATTGCTCTGTTCCAGCTCCCGTTATTAGAGGTACCCTGGATTTAATATTCTCCTCAAAATTTGTCTCAAAGACAGCAACTCATGTCTTAGAGCCGTAGGAGAGGAGACTGGATGTTTTTAGACAAGTAGGTCTTGAGAAGTTTCGACCTAGAGCCAAGTAAAGACTTCTCAAAATCCATGGAAAATATTTTTGCTGCATTTTACGCTCCTCTTTAGTTAAAAATCTGGATGGGTTTAGTTAAAAATTTGGACGACATGGTGGAATAAATTTTAAAAGGTGATTTAAACACCCTCAGGAAGCAATTTTTCTCAGTTTTAATTTTTAAAAAAATTTTTTTAATTTCTTTTCATCATGAAAATAAAACTTAGACAGAAATACTGCTTTCAACCGAGTTGTTATAAACATATATATATATATTTACCTGAACTAATAATCCAATACTAGTCATTACTCTTGTTTATGTAATTTCCAACCAGAGAGAAGCTTTCATCTGGATGTGGTCTTATGTTTCAAAGTGCCACGTGGCTGCTGTTTTTCCCAGGTTTTGTAGAAAGATTTTGGATTAATGCATGGATTCTTAAGAGTTCACAGAACAGGCAAAATTCAAAGTAAGAAAATACAAAAAAAATTTAGAATGAAAGAAAGAAAGTGAGCTGTGTTATAATGTGAGACTGAAAAAACGAGTATAAAGCAAAATTTAATTTCAGCCTTGTGTGCTGAGATGACAATAAATTAAAATTTCTGTATTACCTCCTTTGGGGTGAGATTGATATTTCTCTAAAAATGCTGTGTCCACCAGTCTTTTCACTCATAATATTCATGAAAGTTGGGTACTCATGTTCTCCGTTGCATTTTTTAAAATAATTTAGAAATTTAAAGTTTTATTTTCCTGACTATTAAAGGCAGCAGGAGGTGTTCATCCATCTCTCATCTCTGCTCTCATCTCTGCTTCCCCAACAGTTAATTTATAAGGATTATCCATGTTCCAGCATCTCCATCTGGACAGTCAGGTGTCCGGGAACGCTCCACTGCCATCAAACCCAGCAGAAGTCCTAAACCCACATTTCCTTGCAGCAGAAATTCCTGGGTTTGTTTTGGTGAGCTCTGACACCCGGCGATTGTTTTTGGCTCCGTCTGCAGACTGCTTCTCCAGCTCAGAGCCGCTTGGGATATTTCCCAACATAAAAATCCATCAGCTGACCCTGGACACAGAGTCTGTGTGCCTTGGCAGCCGTGTCTGTGGTTTGTGTTTGGCTGTCAGACCCACGCTCCTGCTTTTCTCACTTTTCCTCACTTTTCTCTTTTTTTTTTGCTTTTCTCCACTTTTCTCTTTTTTCCACTGCCTGCCTGGCTGGGAGAAATTGCTATGGGGGCAAAGAGTGTTTCGAGGTTGTGGCCAAAAACCAACAGCTATGCTGCTTGGCCAAAGCCAAGCCTGGAAACCCCATAATCATGGCATTGCTAAGAATGAGACATCCTTAAGCTTCAATAGTGTCTGTCTGACTTTGGAGAAAATAAGAGTTTAGCAGCAGCTGTTGACAGATTACCAGAGCAGCTTAAATCAAAAAGTGAAAAATTAATGCCAAAATAAAACATGTAAGGCACGTAGATCTTCTTCCCCCCCCCCCAAAAAAATTTAATCTGCAAGTGCAAAAATTGTCTTTACAGGCACCATATAAATTGTTTGGAGCCATCCAAAACCAGTTGGACTAAACTAACAACTGTCTGGAATAGCTGGGATACATCAGTGCTACAGGGTAGAGGCATGGACAGCTAAATCATTTTTTTTGTCCCATAAAATTACTGGCCAAAGACTAGGGTTTGAATAACTAAGCAAATACCAACAGATTTAATCTGGTTTGTGTGTCGATGTGGTTGATCTAGACGAGAGTTTGCATTTCTGAAGCCAAGGGTTTTGTTGCAAATGATGTATCACCAAGGATCTCAAGTGAAGAAGGCAATTTTGAAGCCAATTTATGATTGCTCCGGGTTTCTGATGAGAAAATACAGTATTTTGAGCAGCTTAGTGTAGAGAGCAGCTGTTTCCAGAGTGAGGCTGAAGCACCTGCAGCACTTTTGAAAGAGAATTGTTTTGGGACATATTGCAAAAACAATTTGGTGTCCACTGCAGAGCAGACATAATCCCCATTTCATAAATGTAAATATTTTATTCCCAGAGGTTCTGAAGTGACCTTTCATTTCGAATTTTTGCCCTTTGCCAGGATTTTGAGATGATATAAACCATGAAGTTTGAAATACAGCGCTGCATTTTTCCACTTCAAAAGCAATACCAGCCACTTTTAACATGTAAAAGTCCTCTTGGGACAAAACCTCTTTGCTTATGATAAATTCTGTTTTCTCTCCTGATTCTCTTCTTCCTTGAGAGAAGATTCTTGAAATGTCTACTATTTCTCCTCTGGAAATTCAGGCAGTAGGAAGGTAATAGCAGTAATAATAATAATAATAATAGTAATAATAATAAGAAGAAGAAGAAGAAAAAGAAGAAGAAGAAGAAAAAGAAGAAAAAGAACAAGAACAAGAACAAGAACAAGAACAAGAACAAGAACAAGAACAAGAACAAGAACAAGAAGTATAGCAACATTATTGGACATTATCTACATTTACCACCCTTTCTTCAGCTGGGGCAGAACATCTGCAGTGCATCAATAAGACCAAGAGAACATTTCTGGGGAGATCTCTGGGGAGATCTTTGGTGGCACTTAATCTTAATTGGAAACTGTCTTTCATTTATTCTGAAGGCATCATTCTGCAGAATGTGTTTCTTTATGGGTGGAAATCATAAATGTTATTCCACAAAGCACTTTGAAACATGACAGATAAAAATGTAATATAAAACAGTCTCAGCTTCCTATCCCACCTGATCCAGGCTGAGCAAATAACACCTCTAATGATTTCCAGTCTTTCTTGTCTTGTGTAGCATTTTTTTTTTAATGTATGTAGAAAATTTTCAAGTCATTACCTACGAGATAAGGAGCGATATAAAATTTTATAAGCATCTCTGAAAGGGAAAGAAATTTACCTCAAAATTGTCTAGGCAAATATTTCTTCCTGGGAAGAAATTAAAACATTGATTCCAGCTTTACCACTACTTCTTAAGGAAATTATTTTCAGATTAGTATTCCATTTTTAGCATGGAGATCATGTGGATGATTAGATTTTTTCTATTATAATGCCCTTTTTTTCTTAATATTAAACACAAAATAGTATCACAGAAGAATAACAGACTGTTCTTATATGGTGTCTCCTCATTTGCAAAATTCTTCTAATCCATTCACTTAAATGCAAGCTTGTTATCTGCAATATGTGTATACAATATTTGAATGCTAAAAGAAAAAATTCATAAGTTGATTGGTGTGGGAGGTCTATGTCTGTGATGGGGACATGGCTCAAAATATGTGAAAGACAATGGAAAATAAAAATTTTGTGTAGTGGGTGGGGCTATAAATGCAAACTTGGCAACAGACATCATTCCTCTTTACTGCTGGGCTTAAAAAAGGGCACAAGTCAAAGGTTTCCAGCTTTCTCTGTATGAAACTTGTGAATTCTGAGCAAGAAACACTGTGTGGTATTTTGCTCCTTTTTGCAAACATGGACAAGAGGAATGGTGCCTTCCTGAGGCTATTAAATAACAGGATGGGTTTACTGGACTGTCCTTCAGCCTCACTGCAGCCTATTTAAAACATTTTAAGATATATTTGAAATCAGCTCGAACCAAAAAAAAAAAAAAAAAAAAAAAAAAAAAAAACCACAAACTTTG
>VZTN01006153.1:5161-15211 GCA_013400515.1 Erpornis zantholeuca
CCTCCTCATGTTCTCTAGCTAGAAAAAGAAAAAGTGCCCCACTTTGTTTTGATTTTCTTCTTAAACATGTTATTACAGAGGTGTTACCATCATCTCTATTGGCCCAGCTGTGGCCAGCAACCTGTTCATCTTCAGAGCCTTCAGGGTTTGGCTCTGCCACACATGGTGGGAGCTTCAAGTAGCTTCTCACAGAAGCCACCTCTGTGGTCCTGCTTCTACCACAACCCAGGCTATGCAAAACCAACAAAATGACTCCTTGTAATGCTCTTTTAAAACTATAAGGTATTTTTGTCACTTATTCGGACAATCTTTATACCAGCTAGTGTCCTGGATTTCAGCCTTGTTTGAATTTTTATTATAGGTTACTAATGTCTGTGAGACTGTAACTCAACTAACTCACCCCTTACCAAGAGGTTTTGTCAGGTCAAACTTCTAGGAGGACCTTCTTAGATCAGTACATTTTCTACCTCACTTTCATAACTAGTCCCTCCCTTGAAGTAAAATCATTCTGTTCCCTAATTCCTTGCCACTAACTGAAATGTGGAAACGTAGGGGTTTTCTCTTCAGTTGATTTATTTGTTTTGAGCTTGTGTTTGTTTGCTTGTTTGTTTTACTTGTTTTTTGTTTAGCCTGGCTCAGTCTGATATAGTAGAGATGTCTTCTCTTGAAACTGACTTTCATCTATGCCCTTTAGAACCAAAATGGGACAAAATTCTCTCCTTTTTTGTCATTTTATTTTTGATGTCTTGCTGTTTGGATGGAAGTTATATTCATAATTAACCCATACACTAAGACACACATACACACACAGAGAGAAAAAAAAAAAAAGAACAAAACCCCCACCCTTCCCTGAAACATGATATAAATAGCATAAGTTATAAATTTAAGTCATTAACTATAGTCTTATGATTTAGCTCAGGCACAATGGCCACTAATCACCACTTATGAGAAAATGGACGGGAGATAGCTGGAATGGAATGGAATGAAAACAAAAGAGTATAGATAAATTATCATCAGCATTAACAGTGCTACTAAAAGACTTTTTTACAAGGAGTTCAGTTATCAACTGAATTTGACCAGCTTCTGTAAAAAACAACTGCACCTGCTGTTTTAATGTTTCTCATTATTGTACCATGTAATTAAATTTTTCCTCCTCTAAATGTGGTGTGTAGATGCTAGAAGAATTTTTACCTGCTAAGGAAATGTGAATGACAAAAACGTATACTTTTTTGCTTAGTAGATGACTAGGAGATGGAAGATTAATGAAAATGGTCCTTCATAGAATTTATCCAGCAGACTTTTCCTTCAATTAAAACTATTGATCAGGAAAGCAATCCTTTTATCTATGGACATCTTTGGGTTTTTTTCAAAGCGAAAGTCGTTATTCCATATGACTGTTTTTACATCTATCCATCCTGCTTTAGTGCAAAAGTCACGCAGGTAATTGTCTCAAATGCTGTTCTGATTTTTTAAATATTGGTTTTGACAGTCTTTAAAAGACAGTTCTAATTTTGGAACTCAAAGCTAACAGTGACCTTTTATTGCAAGGATCTTTGAATACAATGGGCACATTTATTAATATTAATCCCAGGTTAGCTCTTATGTGAGTTCTTCCTACTGACATTTGCAGCAATGCAAAAACTCTGACCTTATTTTAAGGTTTAAATAAAAGCCCTCAGCTGCTTCATTAATGACAAGAATTAAAACAAAATGAAAACGATAACTTTTTAAAGTATTTATTTTACTTCTTAGACTCAGTGAGGTACAACATGAAGAGAGTTGTACTTTCTAAAACACAAATGTTGTGATGTTATTTTATATTTGTCATCTTCAGCTACAGGGTCAAATAATGCAAAAAAAATTGATTCATGAATATTTGCTTGAATAACATTGACAAGATCATCCGACTTATTTCTTGAGATCACATTATTTACAGTTTATAAGTGTCTTGGTTGGCCACTTGGAATTGATTACATGCTCACAATTCTTAAGTCTTTCACTTGCTTAGCTACAATTATGACTTTCAGGGGAAGGTATGTTTTGGTTTTTTTTTTTTCTTATTAAATATTTTTCCACTGAAAATGGGTACATTTGATCAGTAATGTAGTAGAAATTTCAATTCATATCTTGCAAACTGGATAAAACATATGGTAAATTCAATAACTAGTGTTTTTTCTGAGTGTTTTTTCAAGAAGGAGCTAAAAGAACCCAAGAACCCAATCTGAGTGTAATAGCAAGCCTAGAATGACTCTGGGTTATGTTTCTTAGCATACTCTCTTTTCAAAGGAAGTAAAGTGAACCATACTTCATGCTTGGTTTTGACTCGCTATCGAGGCCTTTTTATAGGGTTTTTGTAATCAGTGCATCAATGAGATGAAATTTAACAAAGGATGGTTCATCTCCATGTATCTCAGGAATGAATATAACTGTTATTTTGAATTTGGAAGGCTGCATTATAATAGCCAATTTTGAATTACTAAGATCAAAAAAGAATCAAAGAACATGAAAACATGCTTGTTACTAGATTCCAGCATGCAAAAATCAAAGTAGTAAGATTAGTGGTTATGCCAGGTCTAAGTTTTTCACAAAGCTAGGAGTCAAAATGTACCATGGTTTCATTATTGTTATCTCCCTTTCCTGTTTATGAACTTTTAAATTCTGTTAATAACAATTATATTTGTTTTGTAGATTAATGAAGAAAAAAGACATCGTGTCTCATAAGGGGTTAATCACTTGTTAAACTCTAAGGAAGCATAAAGAGAGTCAGTAACTGATTCTTGTGGTAGATGAAGACCACTGATTACTTGCTGCTGGGATAGGAAGATGTAAGCTATTCTTTCTCTCTTGACTTCACAAGAAACTGATGAAAGAATGTTAACACATTCAAGGAGCAGAGGGAAGGCTTAAATTTGAATGAATGGCAGGTTAGGTCTGTGCTTAAATTTAGTGTCATGCAATGAAGCCTTACGTGAGAAGTAGAGACTGGAACTTTGAATGGTTTCAATAGGGTTGCTTAGAGTATTTTATGGAGGAAGAGAAATCTCATGTCAGTCATTTAATGCTAACGTAAATTAATTGGAATATTTTCCTTTCATTTCAATTTGGTCACTCTTGCAAACTCTTCAGATGTGTTGTCTGTTTTTTACTTAGTACATAAACACCTTTATTTGCTATTAGAATAATTTTGATATTGATTCTAATGTGAGGAAATCTGAAACCATTTAATAATTTTTGCAATGTCTACTCCACAAACAAAAGGTTCTGGGTGCCTTTTGGCATGATGACCAATCCATCAGATCCCTGAGGCATCTATGTAGTGAATAAAATTGCATCCTGCTGCCTCGGCTGTTTTCCATGGGATTTTCTGAGCTTGGAATGGGAGTGAATTCCTCACTTTTCTGTGAGGAAAATGTATCTTCTAGTCTCCACTAAAGAGAAAACCTCTCCATTGTATGGCAAAGTAGTGCCAACATGCCTGAATATTGAGGGGTACTCAAGAGACATGTAACAACTCAAGATAATAACTTCACTGACTAAATTAGAGGAATACTATGTGATTTATGTAATCAATCTCTTATTATCAAATAATGCAGAAAATTACTAAAGCAGCACAGTTTAATTATTTCAAATGTATCCATATAAAGATAGAGTTCATATTGAATGCATTATTACAAATCAGTCTAGGGGAAGTTTACCAAGCAAAAAAAATAGAAATATTGTTTCTTATAAATAGTTTGCCTTTGTGTTTATGAAACAATCAACATAATTTACACAAACATTTTCCTTAGGGGAGCCATTTTTTTTCTTTCATTTCTCTCCAAATACACAATGTTTGTAATTTGGTATACATTATTCATGTGTATATACATCTCATCTACATGGTGGTGACAAACAGAAATGTGATAAATTGAACTAATTCTGTGGACGTTTTGATTTAAATTCTCAACGCCAGTAGATATTATCACTTCAATATGATGAATAAAGTAAGAAAATAAATATTTCTTTTGTCCCAAATACAGGAAGAATTATTTCCTTTTCTCACACAAATATGGACTTCTAAATTACAATGGAACAGAAGAATATTTTATTTGCAGCCTAGTGCTAACAGGAAGACTAAGGTTATGTGTGTTTTGACTAAGTCAGTCTGGAAATAAACTGCCATCCTTGTTAGAAAGTAATTTTTTTCACCTCTAATTTTTGAGGGTTTATTTTTAGGTTATTTAAAAAAGAGAAGGGAAAACAATAAGAAATTTTATCATACCTCCTTATGCAGATATATTGTACTATTGATTATTGATAAAATCAACACTTGGTATTAAGGTGGAAACAAAGTATGTTACCTTAAAATTATTTTTAAAAATCTCTTTTAAGATAGCATAATTTTCCTCCATGGTACTTAATACAAACCAATGACAACGAAACATGCTGGTGCCAAATACTGTAATTTTTATATTAATATTTCTCCTTAAAGTCCTAGACAATCAAGAACATAAAAAGATGAAATGGAGGGCAACAAGAAGCCCAAATGGATAGATGTATTATCACGTATTGTGAAAAGGAAGAAATGATAGTGTATCAATAAAGTAGTGTTGATAGTTTATACTAACGTGTTCCATTGCCAAGTGCATATATACTTTAGCAGACACTGCTCTTCCAACCTGGCTTGCAAGTATGTGTTTCACCATTTAATTAATGATCAATTTTAATAAATTCAACAGAAAAACATACATATTTGAAAGAAAGTCTTTTTGAGCTCCTGCTGTACAGGAGACACTGCCTGACATTTTCAGGATCAAACCCAAAGAACAAGTTTAATGCAGTTTTTACAGAAAGTGCCTAGAAATTTTTATATTAAAGCTTCATGATCTGTTTCATTGATGAAATAAAGTGAGTGTTAAGCAAATTTTGGGTTTATAGTGATCATTTTAATAGTATTTAACTTTTGTCAAGTGAGACATGGTTGTTTGAGTATTTCAGTCTGCATTTTCTCTGTGCACTTACCCAGCTCTTAAAGCTAGTACAGCTCTGAAGGCAAATAGAGGAAAAAAAAGGCAAGTCCTCATTGAAATTTTTTCTTACATTCTACATATCCAAGATTAAATTGCTATGGTTCTAATTAATTTCTCACCACGAGATTCCACATGCCAAATTTCCAAAGAATTTTAAATTTATTTTAAAACAGTAAGAATCAATTTTCAGCAGCCTGTGAAACTTGTCTGCTTACTTATCCCTTTTTTTTGCTGCTGACAGAATTTTGGTGGGTAAAATATATCTCAGAAGAGTTAAAAAAGCACTGGCCCATGCAGAAAATATCACAGCCTAGAGTTACAGGGGTTCAAATTATTCACTTAAAAATAGTAATTTCTTTGCTTTGCCTATTTTCTCCCAAATCTGAGGACCATTTTGTATTCCATACAAATTCACTCACTTTCAGTTAAGGGAAGTAGCTGTTTTAAAAACCTATAAAACGTGGGAAGAACTGAATACAAGCGGGGCATGCAGCCAAAAGCATGAAAAAGGTTTTTATGTCCAATTATAATTTCTAAGTCTGGCTGACAATTCAAGGAATATAAATGTTCTTTACAAAAAGGTCAGTGAATCTGGAACAAATTATTCCAACCTACATTTTGTCTGCAATCTGCATCCTCTTTTAATATCCTTTAGGATGGCAGCTCCTGTCAGAGGAGGTGATCATCCCTCTGCTCTGCACTTCTGTGGCCTCACCTTAAATCCTGGGGCAGTTTTGGGCACCACAATACAAAAAAAAATATAAGGTATTAGAGAGTGTCCAAAGGAGGGCCACGAGGATGGTGAAGGGCTTTAAGAGGAGCGACTGAGATCACTTGGTCTGTTCAGCCTGGAGAAGAGGAGACTGAGGGGAGAGCTCACTGCAGTTACAGCTTCCTTGTGAGGGGAAGAGGAGGGGCAGGCACTGATCTCTGCTCTGTGGTGCCCAGTGACAGGACCTGAAGGAATGGCCTGAAGGTGTGTCAGAGGATGTTCAGGCTGGATATCAGAACAAGGTTCTTCACCCAGAGGGTGTTTGGGCACCGGAACAGGCTCCCCAGGGCAGTGGTCACAGCACCAGCCTGACAGAGTTCAGTATGTGTTTGGACAACGCTCTCATGGTGTCCCTCTTGGGGTGTCCTTTCCTGGGGCTGGGGTTGGACTTAATGATCTTGATGGATCCCTTCCAACTCAGCATGTGTTGTAAGTCTGATATTCTATGATTCCTGCATGCATCGCAGTAAATTCAGAAAGAAAAAACAAAAAAAGAAAAAGAAAGAAAAAAAAAAAAGGTATCGCCAACTAATTGTACCAATGGCTTTGCTTATTTTGGTAAATATATTGAACTATAATTTTTTTAATAGTATGTTGATATTTCTCTAGGTTGGATGGGTATTACCAACAAAAAAAAAAAAGGTATTCTTCAGATAGTTAAGATAAGTTCAATTTTTCTATATGTTTCTATTTCATTAAACTGAAATATCTCCTGATAGAAGGAAATTGTCATCCACATGAAAAGTAAGAGTAGAGTCATTAAAAAAAAATCATCCTTGAGCCCTGAAAATCTTAATTCCCCACAGCTTTCCAGTTCACTGTTTTGAAATCCCAAAAGGACCATTAATGAGTAGAAATAATCTGATAATTGACTTCTGACCTCCTTTTCATTCCATGACACATCACATCAGGGTACCTTCAAAAAATCTTTCTCAATTCAAAAAAAGAAAAAGAATAACATTAGAAATAACCCATAGTGTATTGAACAAGTTGCGGGTGGAAAAACCTACTTCAAAGTATTTGGAAAAACACTGAAATATTTTGAATGAGTAAATATGTGAACAAAACCTCTTTTATTGGCTAGAAGCGATCAGACACCCCTTTTTATCTGGAACTCTTGGGAGCGAAAAATTACACATTTAATGAATACAAGATAGTGGAATACATTTACTTCAGTGTTTTTCTTCACTTGTTGATACTTGGCAGGGGTCTTTAAGCGTGTCATACATTCTTTGAGGAAAATTTTAAACAATTAAAAAGCGCTTTATTTCAGCAGGGTTATGGTAAGTCTGGGCCACCTGCCAATCCATGAGATTTCATATTTCAGATTTCCTGCCACTTGGTGTGAATTCCAGGTTCCTCTTTGGTGCAAAGAGCACTTTAAAAAGTACACATAAATGAGCATTTAGAAGGTCATGTGACAGGTTTTCAAAATCAAGTGGAATATCAAAATAACCTTTTCCAAAAGAAAAACAGCAAAAGAAGACCAATACTGAGGAAATGCTCTTCCCCATTCTACATCTACTGTGCTAATTAAAGGAAAACTTAAAAAAATTAACCAGATTTGTAAATCAAACAAAGAAACTGCAAGAAGAAATAGCAAATTCTTTAGTTTAGTGAAAGAGATGTAATCCAAAAGTTAACTATATTAATAAAATCATAACTATTCCAAGTTGTCATTGCAATTTATTATTCATGATGGTTTCTTTATCTGAAAAAATGTGTAAATACTACTGTATTTGGTTTAACAGTGTTAGTGGTCAAACTCACATTACATTTCTCACAACACTGACAAATTGTTCCACACACAACTTGTAATTCAGCCAGCTTTGCTTTAATACTACAGCCATTTATCTGTGTCAAGAACTCGACATTTATGTACAGTATGCCAATGCTCTTAAGCAGGTTTACTTTATAGTAAGTTACTTATAGTAAGTTTACTTATAGTAATATTACTGAAGAGGTACTTACACTCTACTGGTTTCGAGATTCCAGACCTTCTACTAAAATCCTAAATACAGCGCTGACTTTCAAAAAAACCAAAATCTGCAGGCACAGGGAGTATTTGCTAGAAGTATCAATTATAACTTTAAGTTTCTTGACAGGAGTGTCAGTGGGGTCACAAAAGAGGTTATTTGTATATTTTGCATCACTAGCTGCTGTTTCATGTGCAGTCCACTAGCTCTAGCAGTGAAAAGTGGGTTAATAAATGTTCCTTGAGAGTTAGTAAGCAGGCATATGAACCTATCGGATCATTCTGTACCTTTCATTCCTTCTGGACACGTCTCTCCTGAATATTGTGCATATTATAATGTGTCTGATCTTTTCAGCTTTTTATTAATTGTATTAAAACTATTTCTATGAAATGGAATATCAAATTTTCTTCAAACTCCAAATTTGAGTGATGCATTTCATCCATGGTAGGCTGAACAGGAGACACTTGCCTACACAATATCTCACTAAAGAGAGCACAAAGGTTGCTCAATATTTTGTTTAATTTTTTTCCCCACTGCAAATATGATTTTATGTTGAGACTGGTAATTAAAGAACTTTATTTCAATCATGTTTCATTTCTGCATAATTATAACTGTGATCAGTATGCCACTTTTTGAAGTTTACTGAAATATTAATTTCATTTTCAAATTGGATGTAACTGAAATAAATGTTTTTAATTAGACATACTGGAATTTCGGAATAATGTGTGTTCCTTCAGAAAAAGCTATTTAATCAAGACTGACATTTCCTTTATTCAGGACAATTCTGAAAGACCTTGCAATTTAACTAAGAGGATCATAATTTTTTCTATTTTGACATATTCAACATTAAAAATTTGCCTTTCAGTTAGAATCAGTGATGTTCATTACTTTTTATTGTTTTACTTAGATAATTATAACTATAAATTAAATAAATTTGTTGAGCAGTTCTGATGCTTTGAATTATATTTGAATTATAGTTCAGTCCTCATTTTGTAGATCTAGACTGCAGAAAATAAATTTATCACCATGTCTATGAATACTGCATGGCAATAGTTAGGTATACTTTAGTACAGCAGTCTTGCTTACCTAAGAGCAGATTCTACATTTTTAAACCTAAATACAGTCATAAATGTGTCTCAAACCATTCTGTAAAAGTAAAACATATTCTGAGTTATACTTCTTGAATTTGTTTAATTTGTATAATATTTGCTAAAATCCTCTCTGGGGTGAAAAATATTTGTCTAAAATGTACTGACAAATAATATATAAAATTTAACAGCCCACATGTGGTCCGTATTATTAAAATTTCCTTGAAGCGCTTATGTAAATAAAGAATACTTTTGGAAAGTTTGAACAGGAAAAAATACATCTCCTTTTCCTTCAGGAATACTTTTTATTCACTTCGGTGAAAAGGGAATTTCACCACTGAACCCCCTGGTCTAATTGCTTGTTGTTATAGGAATATGGGTATTATTCCATGTTCTGACCCTTCCTTTACACCATCAGCATCCATCTATTAATCAATGCCTTCCCAAATTTAGCAGATCTAATTGTTTTTCTTAAGAAAATTTATATAAACTCTTTTTTCTGGAAAAAAATAAAGAAAGGATGATCAATTCTTTGTCCATCTCTAACATTTCCTTTAATGATATTTCTAATTTCTCTTTGAAGATAACGAGTATTATAAAAATACAAATACTGTAATTGGAACATGCATTTTTCATAGGGACTTCCTCTTCTTTGTGTTAAAGGGACTGTACTGAATTAGTGTCATATTCAAAACACCTTAGGAGCAACGTATAGAGCAAAAGGAAAAAAAAACTGAATAATTAAACAAATTACCTCTTTTTAATTCAAAATCTTTCAGCAGTAGAGATGGACCAGAGATCATTTTAAGTATCACTGAACATATAACCACAGTTTATATATGTATAAAACAGGTAAGTTTTATGTGTGAGAGGAAATAGTACAATGGTTGTTAAAGAAAAGCTTCCCATTTTGATGAAGTCTGCTGGTATCAGACAGTTTAGTCTAGTCCAACAGGACTTTTTTTACAAGCAGAATTTTCATGAAAAGTGTTGTACTTTAGTTTGCAACAGTTGTCTGACCTTTTCAAAGAGATTTTTAGATTTTTACAATTCCCATGCAAACACCCTTACTCACAATCAGATTTTCAAAGGCCATAATATTATTCCTGGCTTTAGGGAAATATGGACCTCAAAAAAATCTACAAGGAAGTGAAAGCCTCTGAATTTCTATTATTTATGGATCTATTTATTTATTTGCTTATTTA
>VZTN01006154.1:536-11694 GCA_013400515.1 Erpornis zantholeuca
TTACATCACAGCTTTTCTTGAAGCTCTTTGAATTTTATAGATTTTTTTGGGGAGTTATGTAAAAGCCTGTGTGAAAAGAAAAAAAACAAAAACCCTTCCACATTGAAAGACTTCTTAACACTATTTTCTCTTGAGAGATTTCCCTAATTTGTTCAGATAATGCTTTCACTTCTGTTTTACAGAGTAATTCAGTGTGATTAGTACAAATCTCCAGTTAAGACCTAAAATCCCTACTTGTATAACCAAGCATATCANTCTGTTTTTAGGTTGCCATTTAAAGCATCACTAGTACATTAAAGCTAAACCTTCTCCAATATAATAGCACTTTCATGAAAAAGATGTTTTGTGTTTCTTGAAGGCAGCTTTAGTTACTGTAAAATAAGAAGGTTCCATTGCATGTGTGGAGATAGAAAATATTCAAAAACATTTATGTGAAATAACAGTGAACAAAAGAGGACTCCTTCATAAATAGAAAAGAGGTGGCATAAAGAGAAATTGCTTAATACTTGGAGTGCCATTTTTGATTTGTCAGTAGGAGCTGAAGGTAGCAACTTCCTAAAAGGAAAGAAAATCTATGTGTGCTTACTCTCAAAATTTATCCAGTGACAGCCTGACTTAGTTTTTTTTAATTAGAAATCTAAACTTCACATGCCAAAATCTGCTGGAATTTGGGGTGACAAGGAATTGGCCACCTGTGCTGAACGCTACTTCTTTGAGGACAGAAAGTGAAAACCTCAGCATCACTGCTTAGAAATACGCCTATATATAGTGCACTGATTCAATTCCTGTGATGCATCCTTAATAGACGAGTTCATTACTCTGCACATTATCTGAACTTGTTGTCAAAGTCCACTTATTTATTACCTACTTCTTGAGATGTAAAACCTATTCCTGGAAAAGTAATCCACAATGTATGTGTACTCGATGGTAAATCTGATACTGCATATCACATGCATTTTAACCAAGACCACACTTCCTTTAGGGCATGTCGTACACTCTGGTTTTGGTTATACAATATTTCAAGCTTACTAAAAAACTGTTACTATCCTCAGTCTTCCAGACCTTGGGAAAGCACACAATATGTAGAAGAAAATACAGTAAGATAAGATTGCTTAAAGCAACAAGAAGTCATTGCTTTACAAATTCTTTTCACACATGGGTTGAAAATAATGTAAATAATTTATAATTTTTAAAAAATGCTTCAACAAACTTTCTTTGTGATATAAGAATATCGCTTCTTTTAGGAGATAGGCAATCAAGAATATAGATATAATATAGTTAGTAACTCACAAGAATACAGAGCTGGGAGATGAAAAATTGTGTAAGATGTCTATTCCATCTCACTACACTGAGACAAAAGCTAGGGTTCCCAGATAATCCTTAACAGATATTTGTCTAGTGTTTTTCAAAAAAAATAAGATATTTCCTCAGACCCTTTAGATTCCTCACTCTAACATTTCATTAACTACAGTACCAGAAAGGCATGCTTAACATACCACCTTTTCATAGGACTCCCCTTCTTTTCTGACTCCTGTTACTTGAAAT
The DNA here is from genome assembly GCA_013400515.1 of Erpornis zantholeuca. Lineage (NCBI taxonomy): Eukaryota > Metazoa > Chordata > Aves > Passeriformes > Timaliidae > Erpornis > Erpornis zantholeuca. The sequence goes on from VZTN01006154.1 coordinate 2,082, forward strand.
TGTTTTCATTTCACACTGCATAGAGCATCCAAACTGTTTAGAGTTTTTTGTTTTCATGGATTTTGTTTTAAAATTCTTAGATTTTCCTTTCCCAGATAATCTTTCTCTTTATTGTCCCTCCTTTTAAAATTTTTAAAAAATTCTAGGTACACTTTATACCAACCTATGTTGGTTTTCTTTTTTATTTCTGATATGATGGGCTGTGTAGATTAAAACATCATGCTGATACCAGTGACTAAACAAAACTAACACAGGAGATTTTGCCAAAACCAGCTATTTTTCAATAATCTCATGATGGAGAAAGAAGTATTTTTTTGGTCCTGCACAACACCTGACTGAGCACTCTGTTAGTGATGGCTTGGAAGGCTATATTTTCATTAGCTTAAATAGTCTGGGCTAATAAAAACTCAATGGTCTATTTTATTTGAGTTTTAAAAAGGTTATATTTAGACAGTTCTAGTTAAAGATCTAGAATATTGACTCCAGTGGTTCCGAAGTCTTTATTGGCTTTGGTGACTCCCAGGTCTCTTTATCCAGTCTGACACAACTTTGTGTTTGGGCTTCTCAGCAAGGGAAAAGGTCACAAGAGATATGCCTGGCCTCAATTTACCCCATAACATCTCTTAGATGATGCAGCAAAAATCGCAAACATAGACTGATAAAATGTTGCTTTTATAGGACAGGCACTATCATATGATTAAATATTATTGAATTAACTTCTGAAGTTTTATTCAGTAATGTCCAAATCTCACTGCATAATTGTATAAAATAAAAGTGCTGATTCCTTAGCTCTGTATATTGAGGGTGACCTAAATTTGATGTTCAATAAGATATTTAAAAACTTTTTAATTGCATGCAGATGGCAAAGATGAATAAAGTCAGCATTTCAAATGAAAAGGTTCTGTCCACTGCCTTAGATTGTATTTTCCAGATGATGAAGACATCTACACTGAGACTCAGAAATGAGGAAATTAATAAATTGAAAAAATGCAAGGAATGCATTTTATAAACTGAAATAGTTCCGTACAGCCATACATTTATTACAGAAATAAGAAAATATAAGATTACACCTAAAGTTCACAAAAGAGACAAGGTTTCTCCTTTACTTGATTTGGTCTACATCTAAAACCATAACAAATCCTTTCTCTTATTTTCTACCCAATCTTTCTTATTACTACATCTTGGTGGAAGAGAAGTCCCATATTACAAAATGGACATTTGTTTTATATTGCCATAAATTGGATGGACCATTGGATGATAGAAGTACAACCACCATTGCTCTTAATCTATCTGTGAGGGGAAAAAATTTTCTTGGTCTTATTTTAATTTGAATATGTTTATATAGGTATACTTTCTGATATGTTCATATTAATCTACGTTTTACTTGTAGCCATGGTCAGTTTTAAGTTACATGCCATTAGGGGATATTTGTTGCATGAAATAAATTATGGCTTTTAGGAAATGTTGCTGCTGAAACGAAACAGTTTCTTTAACATATCCTATTTCTCATCTGCACACTCTTTGGACTGTTAAGATTAACAGTAAGACTCTTAAATTTTACTGAAGATAGAATAGCTTTGCTATCTCTTTATTGGATGTGTTGCTGCATGTATGGCTTCCTTGTTGTTGTGGTTGTTATGGTTCTTGTTGTTGTTGTTGTTGTTGTTGTTGTAACCCTTTCTTACTCCAAAAGATTGCAATGTGTTCTTCTTGTCCTCGGAAAAATAAGCAGTAAACTGCCTCTTCTTTTGGATAGAACATTCTGCTGTCCTCATAGTGATGCTCCCCTCTGACTCCATGCACTCCAGGCTATAGGAAGGTAACACTGAAGATGTGTCACCCCAAAGCTCTTTGACTGACATCTAGCATACATCAGTGTTTTTCTACCTCCTGCTTTATTTTGTTTTCACATTTATAACTAGATTCTGTTGAGCAATGAACAGATGTTCTTCCTACTGTGCTGTATGATAGTTTTAAGTCATTTTTTTAGAACAGATGTTCTCCTGCATGCACTTCATTTCCTTTAGTTTTTATGAGTTAACATCTGACAGCTAATTCTTGCTTAAATTTAAGGACGAATGTTCACCAGGGAATCCCACCCAGGCCATGGGCCATCATTTCTAGAAATTAGGTATTTCAGGGTACAGCAGCATTGTACCAGAGTACATTGATGCATCAATAGCAACAGGAAGAAGACAAACGATTTTCTAAGGGGATAAGAAGGGAAGCCATTGTGTTTAAGCCACAGCAAGTCCACATTCAAAATTAATAGCCTGCAACCAGGCCAAATCACACTGGGAGTCAGATAGCACATCAGAGTTCAGAAACAAGAACCAGAGCCAGAAAAGAAGTTGAAGTAGAGCAACAAATGGATAGATGCATAGGGAATAGAAAAGACACACAAGTTAGACCAAAAAAATACCAGCTAGATCTGCATCATGCACATGGTAGAAACCCCATAAGTGCCAGGTAGCCATAACAGTCCAAAATATTTCTGAGGAAGATGGCTCATCCACCAAGTAGTAGTGAAGGACAAAAAGGAGCCAGAAGATCCACAGATACCTGTTTGGTGGATGTTATCAACAGCTTACAAATAAACATTGAAGAACTTAGTGTTTTCACAGGAAAATACTTAGCACTGTTTCACATAGGAAGGAACTACTGAGCTCATTTCCAGCTCTTGAGGTTTAAGCCCCGCTGGAAATTAAGCACCATGTAGCCACTCACCCAACACTCCCCCCACAAACCTGTGGAATGGAGAGGAGAATCAAAGTAAAACCCATGGGCTGAGACAGGAACAGTTTAATAGGGAAAGCAAAATCTGTGCACAATAACAAAGCAAAACAAGGAAATAATTCATTGCTTCCCATGGGTTCAGCCACCTCCAGGGGAGGAAGGCCCCAGAGGTGTCAGTGAATTGTGACAACAAAAGCCATCACTAAAAATGTTTGCCCACTTTACGGGAATGATGTCACATTGTCTGGAATATCCCTTTGGTGAGTTGTCACCTGGGGTCACCTGTCCTGGCTGTGCCTCCTCCCAACCTCCCATGCACCCCCAAACCCCAGTGCAGCAGCACAGGCAGCAGGAAAGGCCTTGGCTCTGTGTAAGCCCTGCTCAGCAATAACAAAAACATCTCTCTGTTGTCAACCCTGAGTACAGCACAAATCCAAGACACAGGCCCAGACTAGTCACTGCAAAGAGAGTTAACTCAGCCCCAGACAAAACCACCACAGAGCATAATAAAATAATCCTATTTGAGTTTTGGCATAAAAGGAAGCTTCTAAGGAATAAAATGGAATCTAGCAAAATGGGTGTTCTAACATGGAAAAAGGTTTTCAGATGCAAGTACGTCAGCATTTTATCTGCTCTGATTTATCCAGCCTTAATACATTGCCAGAATAAGATTTAAAATATTGCTGGACTTCATGTGCACAGCTCCATATGTATGTGTCTTATCTGCCAGAAAGGAAATAAAAACAAGGCAGGTCAGGCAAACTGTATTGTATGTCAAATTAGACATATAAACACTGAAAAATCGGAAAACTTTTAACAAATAGGTAATTGCAAGAAGTGTTTGACCAAGCCTAAGACTTTCAGCAACAGAAAGACTTCACAAAGTCTCTTTTTCTGGAGGGGGGAAACAGGATGAAAGGGCACATGTCTGAATTTATATTTTCAAGAATAGCAGTTCTTCAAGGGATTCATTTGTGTAATAAAGCAGCTGTTGATTGAGAGGGAAATAGAGCTTTCTACAGAAAATCTAGGATAACCCAATAGTTTTGCAATTTTTCATCACTTATGGGTAAACATACATATATAATAAATATGAGCTGAAGATCTCCACATGAAACCTACCTGCATTAAAACTGAAGCTGAATTAGAGCATGCTACTGAACGTGGACAGAATACTAAGCCAACTTCTCTTTCTACTTTATTTAGCTGAATCACAAAAGAGGTCAGGATTCCTATAGAATTTTGTGAAGTTCTTGCTTTTTCTATTTTCATATTTCAGATTTTTAATCACATTTTTATTTTTCTGTGATTGCTAACATAAATCAGACTGACTTGCTGTGTCGTCTAACATGTATTAGCCAGGCTACAAAAGAAACAATGTCATTTAGAACCTGCTTGTTCCCTGATTGACAATTCAAGGTCATCCAAATATCACTGACCTGTGTTTTCTTTACTCTAATGTCTGCTTTTATGGATTTTCTACATCTTTTTCCTATAAGAAGCCTTGTGGTCCAGTATTACAGATACACTATTTGTAGACTTTATTAACAAGTCCAATTCTTACCAAAATACAAAATTCTCACCATATTTAACTGTGCATTTATCTACACATATTCTTGTATGAAAATGAGAGGAGGGAAATTTTTAGTTTAATGATAGAATAAATTATGTAAAGTTTTGTGTTCATATCAAAAGGAATGCAACTTACCAATATGTTACTATCTCCTGGAAGTAGCAAGTGTCTTCTCCCGGTTAATATTAGACTGTTGATATTTTTAAATATCTATATTGTCTGAACATATATTTCTGAAAAAAAGAACATCCCTACTATACATTTTTCCAGTGTCTAAAACAGAAAGGCAATCCCAGCCTTGAAGTAACAGCAGCATCAATGCAACTGAAAGATGGAAAGAAAAGGTAAAATAAACAGTGATATGTATTCCCTATCACTTCTGTCATCAAATTTTCTATGGTATTCCATCAAAGACAGTTCAAGGGAAGATATTAGCAGGATATTTACAAGAAAGTCCCAATCTTAAGGAAAATCATAAGCGAAAATTCCCTGAAATAGTAATAGGTATTTTAAAATGTGATGATGATACCAGTGGTAGAAATATTAATATTTAGCTTTGTACCTTATTTCAAAATATCAACCCCTACAGCCCAAAATTTTTCCCAGCTTCTTTCTGGACTGCTTGAGAAATAACTGTTTTCTTAAGAAATATTATCATGTTGATTTTTTACATTATTTGACACCATAATAATAAATACAAAAAGAAAAAAAAGTATATAAAATTTATTTATTTTTAAAAAATATTAAAAATAGATTAAACAAAAAGATAAATTTATGAAAAAGAGAATCAAAACACAAAACCCACTGTTACATCTCATTGATTTTAAAAAGCAGCATAAGGAAGTTGGAAAAGACTCTTACTCAACTCAGAGGCTTTGCACACAGAAACACTGTAAATAAATAAAATATAAGGAAGCTTTTGACAAAACAGTAGAGTTGAGAAATATCCTCAATTAAAAACACTACTTCTGAAAAAGACTGGAAAAGGAAGAGAGAAAATCTCTGTTCTTCTACTCAGAGCTCAGAGCCAGAGGAAATAACACAAACAGAAAAACCTTTGACAGTAAAATCACTAGATTTCCCCAAATTTCAAAAAAATGTAACATTCTTTTAATATAAAATTTGTTTCCCACGGGATAAATAGATGAAGCATGTGGGAACCAGACAGTTCCTAAGAATTAAAAAGAAAAAATTCTTTTGAAAAAGCCCAAGAAAAATAGGACACCTACTTCTGTCAGTCTCAGTTGCAGGATAAAAGAATGTGCATGGTTACTAAGACTGCCAATGAGTAACAGGCAGCTGCTGAGAGATGATAGAATTAGTTAATATGATCTCACACTGCCAAGAGACCAGAAGGTTCTCACTGTGGTTCCAGTTATGTTGTATGACGTCTCGGTGCTACACTGCTACCAGACAGATGCTTTCAAAAAGACTGCAAATGATGCTAGGTCTGAAGTTACCTGACTGTCTGTGGCTCTGTGCTCCAAATTGGGCTGTTCAGGCTGCAGAAGCCAACCTATTAACCGAGTGGCTTGGCATGCACTTCCTGCCTATTCTTAGGTAAGAGCCTACAGGCTACTATGGAACACTACATATGCCTCTCATTCCCTAAATGACTGTCTTACAAGCTTCTTACACAGAAATGTGCAAGAAAAAATGTGTTTCTTTAACCAATGGGAGCAATCTCATTCATCTTGGGGCATTTTTAAGTCAATAGAGTGCTAATTTTTATTCATAATAATTATGTTATCCATAATATGTAGGGAACACAGTCACACTCCGGTGGAAAAAAAAAATTCATTGGTCTTCTCCTACTGAGATGACAATTCAAGTGTGAAATAAGGGACAACAGGTATATACAGTCTGATCTGAAAGCACTGGCTGCAAGAAAATCAGATGTTTCTGTATAACAGATAGTAGACTCAACACTATGACTTTCATAAGAACTGCAGCAGACCTGGACATAACAAAAGATTATGAAGAATCATTACAGATGCTTGCAGGGAGTACCTCCCAGGAATGATGAGTTATTTGCAAAAAAGAATGGAGATGACTCTGAAAAAGCAACACCTGGGGAAAAGTAGACTGATAGGAGGAAAAAGATTATGTATAGCATGAAGCTTGTCTCTAAAATGTCTGAGGGGGATTAAAAGCATCTTATCTTTTATGCAGCACAGCAGAGCACAGAATGCTTGCATTTGCCTTTGCCAGAGTAAAGGATCAAGAAAAAACAACCTGTGAACTTTGTCAAGTTTTATGTCCGGGCAAGGGAAAAAAAAGGCAACATTCCAGATATGGCCAACAGAATCAGAATGATTTAGCTATGTGAAGACATAGGACCTGGAAAGGGTTTTAAGCCTAAATACCACTCAATAGGCAAAGCTGATCAATGGGTGAGAGAGTAATTTTATTGTCTGTAACCATGAAAAATTATAGGGTTAGGCCTTGAAAATTATTAAAGGTTTACTTAAACTTAAGATAGCAGCTGGATAATTTTCCATGGCGAACAGAGAGAGGAAAGAAAATGGTCACCACGTTGCAGTTTACCACTGTCAGAAACTGTGGAGTATCAAAATTTACCCTTTCTATTAGAAATGCCTGTGGTTTAGTGGTAGAAGAAAAAAGGCAAGCAAAAAAACCACAACTCTTTCACTTTACAGGTACAGATTTTCTTTCTGTTACAGTAGTGACTTTTTGGCAGCAGCTGCTGCTCCAGGATTCCTTGGTCTTGCTCTCTGTTTTAGCTCCAATCCCAGTGGAATTCACTTCTACTTTAACCTCTTCCTTTCATCTTCTAACTTACTTTAGCTCTCAAAATTTCAGGTATCTTTGTGAATTTTTGTCTCTTATGTGCTTTTCTGTGACTACAAATACACTAATAGCATTCTTTTTGGTGTTTTGGTAACTGCTCTCAATCAGAGAAGCAGCAAAAGAGATTCCTTGCCTCTGGAGTTCAATTCCTAGTGAAAAATGGACCATATTTTTGTATCTGGTAATAGATACAAGCAATAGTACTTCAAAATTATTATTAAAATGACATTGTCAAGTTATTTCAAATATCCTACACCTATCATTCAAATAACAAGCCATAATTTTAGACACAAAGTTAAACAGAAAGTTTTGGAGACAGTAAAGCTCTGAGTTCAAGTGAACAAATTGTCAGCCTAATTAGATGAGCATTGAATAATGTCAAGTACAGCAGCCTTCATAGTTGAACATCTTAAAAGTAAAGGTCAACACAGAAGCAGAAAACCTTTGCAGTTTTTCCCTGGGAATAAAATTTTCATGCTTAAATTCATGTGGGTGCTTTCGCTTGAAATATTTTTGGTTTTGTTTAGGAAACATATCTATACTACAGTAAGTTTGAAAAATAACTACATGGATGATAAAGATACTTTTGGAAGTTTGCAGTCTTGGGAACTGGCACTCTGAAAGGCAGGAGAATAACCTTCCAAAAAATGCAAAGGCTAAAATAGTATCAACAGGTCTATATTTCGGCAGCTAACACTCATGGCTGAAATGATACTCTTATGTACTCTATATCCAAAGCCTCAAAAATTAGGTGGGAGATGCAGATCATTTAAAAATCCTACCATCCATTTTTCCAGCTCCAGATCTCAAATAAGTATTTAATTTTCATTTTAAAATGTGTCTTGATTGCTGGTTAATAAAATATTGATAGTTCAAAAAACACATTGAAAATTAGCAGGAGTGCAAGAAATAAGTGAAGTTGCTAAATCATTTATACAAAATTACCACTGAATTTCACATATACTTACATTCTTATTCTATAAATGAACTTTCATTGTTGTTCAAAAGGATACTTAGATTTTTAATTGGTAGTAATAAAGCCAACAGAAGTTTCTTAGTTCTTAGTTAATGTAAACATTTCTACTCTTGGATGCAAATTGCAGATCATCTCCTACATGAAGGCAAACTGCAGAACAAGAACAGAAAAACATTACTTTGGCTCTATTTCTCTTGCATTTCTGTTATTCTGAGGCCCTGCTCACCCTGATGTCTATCCCAGTAACTTAATATACATATCTCTCTAGTAATTTCAATAAAGCTTTTAGTCAAAATTATACACCCATATTTTCTGAGAGAGGCAAGCCATATAAAGATAATGAAGCGCACTCTTTTCTATTGTGGGTCCATTTTGGTTTACTCACTAGCAAACTCAAGTTCATATTAATATGAGTAATGCAGAGTCAGAAATTACTCATCCATTACAATGTGGTGAAAAAAGTAATCTGAATTAGTATCAAGTAAATTTACAGGATATTGTACTGCTTCTGTGGACATAAAATCACTGTCTTAGGTTAAACACTGATGCTATAAACAGTCATCAGGAGCCAAATTTCTTAGGGAAATCAGTCCTTAAAATTAAAGTCCCATTAATGATGGGATATTCACTTCAAACATAAAGTTTAAAAGATACAACTTCTTTTAGAAAAAAAAGTCTCTAGTACAACATACTTAAACCCTTTCTCTTTTTTCTTCTTCTTGGATGATGAAATATATAGCAAGTAAATTGATAAATATAGGAGAGTCAATATATTCCTTATTTACATTTTTTTTACACTAAACACTGTTTTAAGTATCATTTTTATACACTTCTACCACAAACACACAGAAAAAAAAAGAAACATCTTCTTTAACTAAATGGAAGATGAAATTATGGAAACAAGCTGCACTACTTTCCTCAGAGATTCTGTATTTCTAGTGTGGTTAGTTGATGGCTTGTGACAGCTGTATGTTAGATTCTTCCAAATGCAATCCAAATAATTTCCTCCAACTGGACTGGAATGGCTAGTTCCCCATGCCTCCTGTCTTTTCTCATACATTTACAGCCTTGAGGCTGTGGCCCTGCCAGAAAAAGGTAAATTATCAGGATTTTAGTGGAGACAAAAATGATGTCTGACAAAACAAAAGCTCTGATGGTTTTAGCTGCTGGACAGTAGGCTTCAGTGGGTCTTTGAATGTATGACTACTAAATTGGGAAGTTACTATAGAGCCAGCAGCTGAAATGAGGGAAGGGAAAGTCAGAGTGGTTAGTAACTGCTTAAGTGTTTGGAAGCTTATCCCATCAAATATATACATCCTGTCTGCAGATGGTCTCTAATGTCCAGCTTCCTTTTGAAGCACTTCAATGAATAGCAAATACTTATATTTGATTCGCTTCCTTTTCCTTTAAAAACATATTGATATCATTGAAATAAAGAGTTATTTTCTTTCCAGCTGTGCAGAATATGTACAGATAATGTTCACAAATTCAGACTATAAACTGCTATAAATTTATGA
>VZTN01006170.1:7412-26367 GCA_013400515.1 Erpornis zantholeuca
GGTCAGCGGCCTGGAGTGGAGTGAAGGGATTGATCCGGGGACGGAAGGAGCCGCAGCGGCCGGGGGGGGGGGCCCGGGTTCTGGCGGTGACCCCGGCACGGGCGGGGGGACACCGGGTGCCCCTGGCTGTGTCCCCAGGCCGGGGCTCCCCGGGGCTGGCTGCGGGTGTCGCAGCCGCATGGACACCGAGCTTCTCCCCAGACCGATGGGATTCCCGGGTCACAGGGGGTCCCTGAGGGCTCTCTGGGGTGCACAGAGATCCTGGCGTCTCCATGAGGTGTTTGGGGTCCCTGAAGTCTCATGAGGTGCACTGAGACCCCGAGATCTCCATGGGGCTCCTGGGGTCTTTGTGGGGCTGAGCCCACCTGCTGCCCCCCGCTCTGAGCGGGAGCTGCCCCTCCCCCCGCGGCTGAGAATAATCGGGATTAATTACGGCTCTAATGAGGTGTGAAAGGGTTACTGCCTGTGGGATGAGCAGCGGGGCAGGGACGGGGACATCGGTGCCATTGGGCCTGGCTGAGCCTGCACAGCCCCCGCGGGAGGGGACAGGGCGGGCGGGGGACCCTTACCGTCCTGGGGGCACACCGAGGGCTGTCGTGTCCCACACGGAGCCTGGCAGGGGGCGCGGCTGGGGCAGGGACCCGGGGGTGTGACGGTGTCCCGGAGCGCTCCGGTGTCCCGGGGGTGCCCGTGCCCACCAGCGCTCGGTCCGGGGGCACACGGCGCCGCTGCCGCTCCCTCCCCGTGCCGGGCTGAGGAGCACAAACCCCGGCTCTGGGAAGGCTCTGGATCTTTCCCACCAGGATGCCTAATCCAAACAACGAACGCCCGCCGGGAAAGGGGCAGCGCTGTGCCAAACTGGGGCTGGCGAGCCGAGAGGACGCACCTGTGCCCGGCGCCCCGCGGATTCCGAGGGATAAGGTTTCCGCCGGCAGCTCTGCCGGGATGGTGGGAGCGGGGGTCCCTCGGCAGCGGTGCCGGGAGGGTCCGGGTGTGTCGCATCGCTGCTGGGCCTGGCAGCGGGCGCTGGGCATCCCTCGGGGGCGGTGCCGNCGAACACTGGCAGCTCTGTCCGCTGCCGCTGACCCGCGGCCATGACCAATGCGGGGATCTCCGGCTCTGCCGCGGCCCCACGGCACCGCGCCCGCAGCTGCTCCCGCCTCCGAGCAGCCGCTGCCTAGGAAAACCCCTCTTCCCTTTTTTCCTGAAATCCCTGCCTTTTCCACATGGCGAAGGGACAAGACACCCCGCAGGGAGGAGATGGATTTATTAAATATTTGGCGGATGACAGAACATGGCTCCCTGCTCACAGGCTGCTGCTGGAAACCTTCCCCGTGCTTACGGCATCGGCTCTGGAGCGGCTTCGCCAGGCGCTCCCGGGGACGGGGCCGCTCCCGCTCCCGGGGCCGCTCCCGGGGCCGCTCCCGGGGCCGATCCATCTCGCTCCCGCACTCCCCTGTGCCTGCAGGAACAGGGAATGGCACCGGAGCTTCCCCCAGGGACACCAGGAACGGCAGGAGCGGCCAAGGCCGCGCTGTCCCTGTGCCTGTCACCCACGGAGAGCCGGTGTGGGACCCCGCCTGGCCCCCAGCCCATTCCCTGCCCCAGGGCCATCGGGATGTGCCTCCCCTGGCATTAACCCCGGGGACTGCCCACGGGAAAATCCTTTCAGGTGCATTTTCCTCCGGGTTGGTTTTGCCGCAGGGAATTGCAAATGGCAATCCCGACCCGGAGGATGCCCCATGGCTCTGCCCCCGCCTGTGTTCGGCCCAGGGGGCAATTAAAAAGGGGTTAATTGGAATTGAATCAGCGCGAGGCACCGGGACCCTGCTGGGGACTGGGGCTGGCTGTCCCCTGGGAGCGGAGCAGTCTCCCTGGGCGAGGGAGAGGTGCCGTTCCCGGTGCTCCCGGGGCAGTTGGGTCAGTGCTGGTGAGGGAATCACAGATTTCCGGAGCGGATCCCTTCTGGGGGTCCCAGCAGGGAGTGGGGGAGCAGATGGGGAGCAGGCAGACCCCGGCCCGGTGCCCCCAGCCCCGGGACCCCCGCACACGCCGGAGCAGGACCGGGGCTGGGAGCTTGCTCTGGAGTGAAGGTGATTGTCCCGAAGGCAGAGGAGAGCCCGGGTTCGGAGTTCAGGGTAGGGAGTGCGGTGCTGGGTGTTTGTCCCTGACACCACATCCCAGCACGGCACTGGCGGAGGTGCTCGGTGTTACTGGGATAGCTCCAGGCATCCTGCCTGGTGCAGGGACCCCTTCGACGGCCCCAGCACAGCTCAGAGCCACGTGCAGGCTTGTCCTTGGTGCTTCCCAGGCTCAGTTTGCATCCCAGGCTCCACCTGAGCCCACCCTGCCCTGCCCCCGGGACACTGGGACCAGCTGGACTCCACTGGCAGGGTCTGGGGACCAGCACTGACCTCCCTAAGTGACACCCTTGGGTGATGTGTCACAATAATCTCCCCCGGTGCCCCTAATCCCACTCTCCTTGGCGTCAGGGGAGGCTGGGGAGGCCCTGCAGCATCCTTCCCATCCCCTCCAAGTGACAGATCCTGCCAGGTTTTCCTGGGCACAAAGCCCAGGTGCCCCAGCCCTGCTGGGTGTCACTGTCCCCACCCCCCCGGCAGTGCCACCGGCCCCGGCAGGGCTTGGCTGGGGACCCCCAGGAGGTGCTGGGAGACCCCCGGCCCCTCTCAGCTCTGCCTGGGGGGAAAGACCCCGACCCCTGTGCAGCTGTGACAGCCCCAGCTCCCGGTGGCCGCCACTACCCCCACCAGGCCGTGGGGAAAACATCCCCATTTTCCTCTGTCCTTATCCCCATTCCCATCTCCATCCCTCTCCCCATCCCTGTCCTCGTTCCCGTCCCCATCCCTGTCCCACCCTGCCTGGCTGAAGCTGCTGCTTCGCTCCAGGTTCTCGTCACTCCCCTGCCCTCCTCGGCAGCTCGTTCCCAGCATTTACATGGAGCCAAACCTGTGGCCACCAGGGTGTTTATTGTCCCTGTCCCGCGGCCGGAGGGACCCGGCGAGCGCGTTCCCGGGGCCGGGGGGTGCGGGGAGGGGGCAGAGCCGGGGGTGCTGGCAGGGATCCTCGCTCCCTTCATCCATCACCCTCCATAAATATTTATAGATGCATCAGGGCCCTCGGCTCCTTCCTCTAAAAATAACATTCCTGAGCACCACGGGAAAGAAGTGCTGGAGCCGCCCGTGGCTGGGCCTGGTGGCCACGTTTGGGGAGCGCCGGTGGAGCCCAGCGCGGGCCGGGGGGGAGCTGCCACCCACCCCCCGCTCCCTCATTCCCCTAATTTCCACCAGAACTGAACCCAGCTCCTGACGCTGAGGCTCCTCTCAGCCTGGCCACGCTCCTCCCTCAATTCCCTGCTTGGGATGGGAAGGCTTTGGGAGCAGGGTGGGGAATGCCGGGGGCTGCTGGCCCACCGTGGCCCCCATCACCTGCACCCCAGCCCCGGGGGGACAGGCCCTCACACCTGACTCCGGGTGGCTTTTCAAGGGCTGGATCCCCTTCGTGCCGCGCAGGAGGGACCCTGGGAGGGCCTGCAGCCCTCGTTCCATGCACAGGGAGGGACAGAAGCCGGGAGGAGTGACCAGCGTGGGGTGTGACAGCGGCACTGTTCGGGAGGAGACCGGGATGGAGCAGCACACGGAGCGGGAGCAGCCACCAGCAGTTTCCTTTCAGGTTTTTTTTTTGTGTTTTTGAAGCCTCCCGTGACTCGCTGAGCCGGCGGGAATGGTCTGGTCACCGACAGGAAACACACCGAGGGTACATGCAATGGCCTGAGGGGCAGTGCCCGCGGAGAGGCCTCCGGGTGTCCCGGGAGAGCTCCCCAGGTGGAGTGGGGAGAGCCGTGGCGGCAGCAGGTGGTGGAGATCGGTCACAGTTGCACGATGGTGATGGATGGGCTGGAACTGCCTCTTCCGAAGGGGGGAGACGTCCCTCGATCGCAAGCGCAACTTCGGAGCCTGCGGCATCAGGAACTCATCAGATAACCCCATCAGAGAACCCCATCAGAACCCCATCAGGAACTCATCAGGAACTCATCAGGAACTCATGAGAACCCCATCAGGAACTCATCAGAACCCCATCAGAGAACCCCATCAGGAACTCATCAGATAACCCCATCAGGAACTCATCAGAGAACCCCATCAGATAACCCCATCAGAACCCCATCAGGAACTCATCAGGAACTCATCAGGAACTCATCAGAGAACCCCATCAGGAACCCCATCAGACCCTGTCAGGAACTCATCAGATAACCCCATCAGGAACCCCATCAGAACCCTGTCACAACCCTGTCAGGTCCCCCCTGCCAGGACCTGCAGAGCTCCTGCCTGGCCCTGGAGCCACAAGTGCTGGGACCTGGGAAAGGGCTCGGGGGGACCTTGTGGCTCTGCACAACTCCTGACAGGAGGGGGCAGCCGGGGGGGGTCAGGCTCTGCTGGCAGGGAACAGGGACAGGAGGAGAGGGAACAGCCTCAGGCTGGGCCAGGGCAGGCTCAGGTTGGATATTGGGAACAATTCCTTCATGGAAGGGGCTGCCCAGCCCTGGCACAGCTGCCCAGCATGGACAGCCATCCCCATCCCTGGAGGGGTTTCAAAGCCCTGGGGATGTGGCACCTTGGGATGTGGGGCAGTGCTGGCCCTGGCAGTGCTGGGGATGGCCAGACCTGGTGGTCTGAGAGTGCTTTTCCAGCCTCAGTGACTCTGTAATTCCAGGACCCCTGAGCCTTCTGGCTGGGGCTGTGCACCCCCGGGGCCATCCCTGCCAAGCTCAGACTGGACCCAAGGTGTGGCACCCACCAGAGTGTCCTGCTGACCCCAGAGCTTCCCCTCGGACCCCAGGGGGACAGGAAACACCAACTCCTGAGGCCACAGCAGGGCCCCAGGCTGTGTGAGGACCCAGGGGACTCTGCAAGCCAAGGTGAGGTCGGGGCTGGGGATTTTGCCCCAAAATTCCAGCCAGGATCTGCTGACTGAAAGCTCCTGATGATCCTGCCCAGCTCCCCCCATCACTGGTGGGCAGCTGGAGCTGAGGGATGGCCAGAGCCACTGGCTTGGCTTGGCTGGACACCACCACCACCAGAAGGCTCAGGAGCACCCCCCTGGTCCTGGCACCCCACAGGGCACTGGGAGGAACTTGAGGAGTCACAGAACCACTGAAGCTGGGAAAGACCTCCAAGGTCATCAGGTCCAATCCCCACCTTGTCCCCAACCCAGAGCTCTGAGTGCCACCTCCAGGAATTCCTGGCACACCTCCAGGGATGGGCACTCCAAACCTCCCTGGGCAGCTCCTGCCAAGGCCTGAGCTCCCTTTCCATGAGGAAATTCTCCCCACTGGAAGAGCCACCACAGTTTAAAGGATTATTTTTGCTTTTCTTTTGTCTTTTCCTATTCTCTCTGTGGATCAAGAAGCCTGACTGGTTCCTCTCTCTCGTTTTCTCAGTGGTCTCTAATTTAGTGCTCAGCAGCTGCTCCTTGGTGGTGTTGGAGGCCACACTGAGCTCCGGGGGGGGGAATTGGGGCTCGTCCTGTGCAGATGAGCACTGAGGGGTGGGTGACACATCCCACACATCCCACACATCCCACACATCCCTTTGTCCAAAGGCACGAGGGTTCCAGGGATGTGAGGAAAAGCCACACACTGTGGCTGCCCGTGCTGGCTCCCTCTGCATCGCTGCAATTTCACTCCTTCTTGAGTTACCAGATTGTTTCCCAGATGAGGCAGGACTTGAATTTCCAATGTAAAAACTGTCAGAAAGGCTCCCGAGCCCCTCTGGGGTTCTCTCCTTGCACTGGGCTGGGAGGTGGGAAGGCAGACCCCCCTTGGCAGGGCCCTGCAGAGGACACTCGGTGGGAGCTGCTGCTGGGGCTATCCCACAGGATTGGGGTCTGGATCCACCACTGACCCTGCTGGCCTGGGACCACCATGGGTGGGGGCTCAGCTAGAGGTGAAAGGCTCTGTCCTGCCTGGTGCCTACACTCACCCAACCTCAGTGTGAGGGAGAAGGTCCCAGAGCCCTGTCCCCATCCCCTCCCGGGCCAGCCTGGGTGCATCTGTGGCAGGCTCTTCTGCCTGGAGCACCCTCCTTCCCTCTGGGAATGGGCAGCCATGGGCATTGTGGCAAACATCCAGGGAGTGTGGAAACCCGACCAGCTCCTCCTGCCAGCTTTCCAGGTGGGGGAGATAAGGATCTCCCTGGAGACACTGCCAGGCTCCAGCTCCTGCCCTCCTGCTCTCAGCTCCACCTGTTTGTCTGCCCATCTGTTGTGCCTTGTTATCACTCAAAGCCCTGGCTTTTTGGGGGGCAGACGTTGTATTTTTGGTCTGTCTGGACAGTGTCCAGCACCACGGGCTCCTATTTCCTGGCTGAGGCCTCTCGTTACAGAAGTGACAATTAAATGGGAGATAAGGCTGCTCTCGCTGAAGGTGATGGTGTTTTCCACTCTGGGGAGAGCTCTGAGCCCCTCCCAGGGCCTAAAGGAGCTCCAGGAGAGCTGGAGAGGGACTGGGGACAAGGGATGGAGGGACAGGACACAGGGAATGGCTGCCCAGTGCCAGAGGGCAGGGCTGGATGGGAGATTGGGCAGGAATTGTTCCCTGGGAGGGTGGGCAGGCCCTGGCACAGGGTGCCCAGAGCAGCTGTGGCTGCCCCTGGATCCCTGGCAGTGCCCAAGGCCAGGCTGGACACTGGGGCTGGGAGCAGCCTGGGACAGTGGGAGGTGTCCCTGCCATGGCAGGGGTGGGGTGAGAGGAGCTTTAAGGTCACTTCCCACCCAACCCATTCCATAATGGGAATGGGAATGATTTCTGTGGGAAACATCCTTGAGAGCAGAGCACGGGGAGAGCTCTGAGGGATGTGGAGCTGGGAACCTCCCTGGTGCAGGAACAGAGCAGAGCAGGAGGTGACAGAGCCCCAGGAGCTGTGGGGATGGGACACGAGCCTGTCCTTACCTGAGTCGCTGTCCAGCCTGTGCCTCTCCTAACCTGCAACACAGGGAAGCACAGGTTAGCACGGGTTAGCACAGGTTAGCACAGGTTAGCAGAGGTTAGCCCAGGTTAGCCCAGGTTATCACGTGGAGCTTTCCCACACAGTAATGGATGTGCCCCCATCTCCCAGTGCTCCCCTGGGGATCCCCAGGACTGCACCCCTGGACATTGCTCCCACAGCCAGGGCAGGTGGAGGATCCTGACCCCAGAGATCCCCAGAGATCCCCAGAGAGCCCAGCATGGCTGGGGAGGGCTGGCCCAGACTGAGCCCCAGAGATCCCAGCATGGCTGGGGAGGGCTGGCCCAGACTGAGCCCCAGAGATCCCAGCATGGCTGGGGAGGGCTGGCCCAGACTGAGCCCCAGAGATCCCAGCATGGCTGGGGAGGGCTGGCCCAGACTGAGCCCCCAGGGCTGGCCCAGCTCCGTGGGCTGCTCGGGATCTTCTCCCGTGGGCTCTGAGGGTCTCCAGGGGTGGACATCCCACAGCCTCTTGGGCCAACCTGTGCTGGCCCAGCCTTGGGGTAAAACAGTGCTTTTTCTGTCCAAAGAGGATTTCCTTTTTTCCAGCATGTGTCCCTGGTCACTTGTCTTCCCCCCAGGCACCACGGAGGAGGTTCTGCCTCAGTGCCCTCAGCCTGTCCCAGGAGCTGTTCTCACACATTGCTTTGACCCCAGTGCCCTCAGCCTGTCCAAGTGCCAGCTCTGTGTCACTGCAGAGCTGCCAGGGATGGTCCCCCAGGAACAGGGACATGCAGGACCTTGGTTTTGGTCAGCATGGGCAGGTGCATTCCATGGAATCATGGAATGGTTTGGGTTGGGAGGGATCTTAAAGCCCCTCCAGTGCCACCCCTGCCATGGCAGGGACACCTCCCACTGTCCCAGGCTGCTCCCAGCCCCAATGTCCAGCCTGGCCTTGGGCACTGCCAGGGATCCAGGGGCAGCCCCAGTTGCTCTGGGCACCCTGTGCCAGCACTGGAATCCCACTCCAAATTGGACATTTTTGTCCAGGAAATGTAATGGATCAGAAAACTCTGCATTCCCACCAGTCTGAGCAGAACCCAGGTCTTTAGTCCCTCTCCCAGTGGTCTCAGGGCTATAAAATCAAATGGTCAATTCAGGAAGGGACAAGGACATGGAGAGTCTCAGGTGACATTGTCCTGGGTTCCCCTCCTGGCCCCCAAGAGGAAGGTGGTGCGTGGGGAGAGGCAGCAGGGACTGCAGGGCAGCCCTGGCAGAGGTGGATACACAGAGCCACAGGGCTCTGCAGGGGAAACAGGACAGGAGCACCGAGGCTGAGCTGCCATGGGGTGCCACCCAGCAGGACTGGGGGGAGGAGGCTCTGCCAGCTCCCAGCTGTGCTCTCTGCAGCCTGGGAACCTCGGGGACACCTCTGGAGATGCTCTGTGGTCCCAACCACAGCAGATGCAGCTGTGGGGAATCCTCCCAGATGATTTCATCCCCCAAAGCCACCCCTGCTCCATCGAAGGTCAGCTTCTCCAGCAGGGAGGGCAGTGCTGGGATGAATTCATTGGGACACAAGGAAATAGGGAATGACTACATGGAGAAACTTGTGAGGAAGCCCAAGGATGATGTCGCCCTAGGAGTGGATTTGAACCAAAAGAAGGTCGATTTGGAATGGATATTGGGAAGGAATTGCTCCCTGGGAGGGTGGGCAGGCCCTGGCACAGGGCGCCCAGAGCAGATGTGGCTGCCCCTGGATCCCTGGCAGTGCCCAAGGCCAGGCTGGACACTGGGGCTGGGAGCAGCCTGGGACAGTGGGAGGTGTCCCTGCCATGGCAGGGGTGGCACTGGGTGGGCTCTGTGGTCCCTTCCCACCCAACCCATTCCAGGATGATTCCCTGCAGCCGTGGCAGTGGAGGAGCTGTGAGCACTCAGCCTCTCCCTCGTCCATGGAACACCTGAGCTGCTTTTCCCTGCTGTTCATTCCGGGCGGGAGGCGCTGCTGGCCCAGGGCTGCTCCCGCAGGTGAATCCGGGGCAGGCGGAGCTCGCTGTGGACACGGGGCCGGCCCCCCCCACCCGGAGCATCCACAGGTCCCTGTCCACACCCTGGGCTTCGGAGTCGCCCATCCCTGATGTTCCCACGCCCCAGGGCCCCCTCGCCACCGGCCCCGGGGCAGCTCCCCCCCAGCCCACGCCGCAGGGCTGCGCTTCCATATTGATCATTCCTCGATCTCCCTGCCAGACGTTTACCTCACCGGCTCTGGGACTGCAAGGAACTGCTTTTTCCCTGGCAGGGATAATATTTACATTCCTCACGGAGGCTTTTGGACCCAGTTCTGCCCTTGGACGCGTCTGGGCTGTCCCTTCCCGGCTTCGTGCGATGAGTAACGGCGAGAGTTTGTGTTCCATCTCCGCTCCCATTCATCATTCCCCAGCGCCCCACAGTCCCCCTTTCCCTATTTCCCATGCAAGACACAATGCATATTTGGAAAAAGCCATATGGGTCATCTGGTAAGCATCTAAAATATTCCATGAGGAGGAATGTTCTGGGGCAAAGAGGGTCCTGTGACTTGGAGCCAGGGCGGTTCTGCTTTGAAACTCCCGCTGGAGCCAAAATCAAACTTCCCGCGCTCCTTCCCACCGAGTTCAGACACTGGTGGGCAAAGGGACAGAGCATTTCCAAACACCTGCATGCTCTGCAGAACTCTGCGGATGGGAAAACTCAGGAAAATGAGCTCTTTGGGGAGAAACGTGAGCTGCAGTGCAGCAGCTGAGCCAGCAGGAAATGTGTGTGGAACAAAACCAGGCTCAAAGTCCTGGGTTGTTGATGCTGGAGTTGGGTTTGGCTCAAAGGAGACAAATGCCGGGGCTGATTCACACCCGGCCAAGGCTGCTCCTCGTGTTTGGGTTTGAAACATCGGAAGCAGAAGCCAAGAGAGCCCTGAGCGAGGTCCTGCCCCCGGGAGGGTCTGGGAGGAGCTTCCTGGTGGCTCCTGGATCGTCAGGTGAGGAGCAGATCCCGAAATCCTCTCCCTCACGCTGCCCTGAACATCCTGAGGCCACGAGGATCCCTTCCAGCTCTGGGATAACTCCAGTGGAATGAGTCCTGGATTTGTCTGCCCACAGAGAAAGGCAGGGAGGAGACCAGGGACACAGGGATGAAAGGGAGCTCTTGTGACACGGATGGCACTGCCTGTCTGATCCATCCCTCTGAGCTGGGTTTCTCCCAGCACGCAGAGCAGCTCCTCCTCCTCTCACACATCTCCCTGTGTGACCTTTACTGGAAGAAAATCACCCTTGGAAGGCGAGCACAGGATGGGAGCATGGCTGTGACACTGGGGACAGTGACTGGGGCTGGCAGGTGACGTGTGCCAGGGCACAGCCACGGCACCAGGGAGGGAGCTGCTCCAGCAGAGCCACCTGCACCCAGAGGTATCCACTGGATCCAGAGATATCCAGTGGATCCAGAGATATCCACCTGCACCCAGAGATAGCCAGTGGATCCAGAGATATCCACCTGCACCCAGAGATAGCCAGTGGATCCAGAGATATCCAGTGGATCCAGAGAATTCTATCTGCATCCAAAGATATCCACCAGATCCAGAGATATCCAATGGATCCAGAGATATCCAATGGATCTAGAGATATCCACCTGCACCCATAGATATCCAGCAGATCCAGAGATATCCAGTGGATCCAGAGATATCCAGCAGATCCAGAGATATCCACCAGATCCAGAGATATCCACCTGCATCCAAAGATATCCACCTGCACCCAGAGATATCCAGCAGATCCAGAGCCATCCACCCACACCCAGAGATTTCCACCTGCCCCCAGAGATTTCCAGCTGCCCCCAGAGGCCCTGGTGGGGCTCCAGAGGGACCAGAGAACCCAGAGGAGTGAGTCAGAAAATGCTGCAGAGCTCTCAGACAGGTCTGTCCCCTCACCTCGGTCCTTCCCATTCTGCAACTTCTCTGTTTCTTCTTCATCTCCTTCCACTGCTTTAGAAGAAAACAAAAAGAGAAAAAGCAGGCATGAGACAGGGGGGTGAGAAGAGAGAGAATCATGGAATTGTTTGGGTTGGAAAATCCCTTGGAGACCATTAAGTCCAGGTGCTCCCCCAGTACTCCCAAGGCCACCACTGATCCACACCCCCAGTGCTGCATCCACGTGGCTTCCAAACCCCTCCAGGGATGGGGACTCTGTCACCTCCCTGGGCAGCTCCTGGCAGCCCTTCCCATGAAGGAATTCCTCCTGAATTTCCCCTGTTTGCTGGGCAGAGCTGTGGGTTTGCTCTGTGTGACCCAGGACAAGCTGGGTGGGTTTATGGTGGGTGTTTGAAGAGCAGAGGGGGAGCAGGAGGCCACACTCCTCTGCAGGTGGTGGCTCTCATCTCCTGCCAAGCCTTCGCTGAGAGCTGTGCAAACAGCTGAGGGTGATCCTGAGGGTGGTGTCACTCCTGCCTCCTGCACGTGGTGTGAGAGCAAAGCCATGAGAAACCACCCTGAGAAAGGCAAGGCTGGAGACCTGGAGGGGTTTGGGATGGGTCTGACCAGAGGGGACCTCGCAGACATGTCCCCTGTGGCTCTGAGAGCAGGACAGTGACACATGGGGGTCACACAGCCCCTGCTCTGTCCTCAGCAGCTCCAGTGGGTCCTTCAAGTGAGAGCTGAGGAGATCAGGGACAACACCAGACACCTTTGGAATAACCAGAATCGTGGCCTGGAACAGGCAGTGCTCCCTCCCTCCCTCAGTTCCCAGCACTCCCCTTAAGCACATCCTTTTGGGCTCAGACAGAGTGAAAACAGGATCAGTGTTCCCTCAGCAGCACTGGGAGCACCAGGGAATTGTGTGGATGTGGCACTTGGGGACATCATGGAATTGGGTCAGTGGTGGCCTCGGCAGTGCTGGGGGATGCTTGGACTCGGTGGTTTTGTGATTCTGTAATTCTGTAACTCCATGAGTCTCCCACAGAACCATGGAATATCCTGAGCTGGAAGGACCCACCAGGATCACCCAGCCCAGCTCCTGGCCCTGCCCAGACCCCCCAACAACCCCACCCTGTCCATCCCTGGCAGCACTGCCCAAACCCTCCTGGAGCTCTGGCAGCCTCGGGGCTGTGCCCATTCCCTGGGGAGCCTGGGCAGTGCCCAGCACCTCTGGGGGAGATCTTTCCCTGATCTCCACCTGAGCCTCCCTGACACCATCACAGGGAAGGTGGACAGGGCCATCAGAGCACCCGGGAAGCCCATGAGGACAGGGTGAGGCTGCTCCGTGTTTCCCTTCGCAGGGAATCTGTTCTCCGGGCTGCTGCAGAGGCAGGGCAGGGTGGGAGGTGCGGCCCCGGTGAGTCCCAGGCCCTCCCCACGCCCTCCCCGCGGCTGCAGGGGAGCCGGGGCGGGAGGAGGTGTCTGTTCCCACGGCTCCCCTCGGGACACGACGTGTGAAATCCCGCCGGCTCCCATCAGCTGAGGATAACTCATGCTTTTCCTAATTTACACAAACGACACCATTTCAGACACTTCCAGGGGAGCTTTCCTTGGTCTCTGCATCTCCTCGAGCAGGAGCCTGTCAGCAGCTCCATTTTAATTTCGTTCTCACTCCCTGGTGATCCACACGGCTTTGCAGATCCCTGACACGGCTGGTGGCCAGGGATGGGACCCTGGGGATGGCTGGAGCTGTGCCAGGTTTAGGCTGGAGATCAGGGAAAGATCTCCCCCAGAGGGTGCTGGGCACTGCCCAGGCTCCCCAGGGAATGGGCACAGCCCCGAGGCTGCCAGAGCTCCAGGAGGGTTTGGGCAGCTCTGCCAGGGATGGACAGGGTGGGGTTGTTGGGGGGTCTGGGCAGGGCCAGGGGCTGGATCCATCATCCTTGCAGGTCTGACTCAGGATATTCCACAACTCCCTGATCCCACCACGCTTGCTCTGCTCTGGAAAGCAAAAATGAGTGAGTGCAGAGTGGGCAGAGGTTTGCTCTCTGTGTTTGAGCCTTGGGGGCAGAGCTGAGGTGATTTATGGGGGAGCTGGAGGCCCTGCCATGGCCCTGCCGGTGTTGTGTCATCCACGGCCAACTTTATTAACTCCCAGCTGCCTGTGCCACCAGGACACAGGGCTGGGAGGGGCAGATTTACTGCTGGGCAGTAGAACACCCACCCAGCTCATCCCTGCAAGGCTCCCCCGTGGCACAGCCCCGTGGGCCCCATCACCGAGGGGGAGAAGTCTGTGGGGGATTTTGTGCCACAGTTGTGGGTCTGGCATGGAGCAGGGACTGGGAGGGTCAGCACAGACACAGGACACTTCCTTTCCTCCTCAGCAGCAGAGGCAGCCCAGAAACAGAATCACAAGATCCTTCACGCTGCAAAACAGCATCGAGTCCAGCCTGTGACCTGTCCCCTCCCTGTCCCCAGCACTGAGTGCCACGTCCAGCCCTTCCCTGGACACCTCCAGGGATGGGGACCCCACCCTGGACAGCCCCTTCCAAAGCCTGACAACGCTTTCCATGAGGACAGGCTGCTGGGGCACCACATGGTGCCAGCCCTGCTGCTGCCAAGGGCCACAGGACACGTCCCTAGGTGACACAGGGCCTGGTGCTCAGCTCCCTGGGCACAGGGAGGGGGCACAGAGGGAATAATTATCTGTTTTCCACATCACTGTGTAACAACAAGGGATGAACTTGGCCTCCTGTGCAGCTATGGATACAGGATTGCATCACCTGTGCAGAGAGTTTCATCTGCTGCCCAGGCATGGCAGGGCTAAGCAGGAATTTGGGGATACTCACCCCAAAAACCTGTCCTGGCTTGTGTCATTAAGGAGCTCTGGCTTCCAGAGTGGGGCTGGGAGGAGGCCCCTGTCCCAGGAGGTGCTCTGGAAAGCAGCTCCATGATCCACACTGGGATCAGTGGGAGCAGGAGGGAGGGGAAGGGGTTGGCTCCATGAATCACCAGCCAGGGCTGTACCTGCAGGGTGATGCAGGAGGTGGTGTGAGCTCCCAGTGCTGCAACCATGGAATCATGGAAAATGGAACCCAAGACCATCCCCCAGCACTGCCCAGGCAAGTGGTGTTGGCTATGAAAATGATTTTTCACTGAGAACGTGGACATACAACCTTACATTGTGCTTTAGTTTTAACAAAAATAAACCTAAGGATAAATCTCCGCCCTGTGGCTGCCAATTCTCCTCCTTCCATGCCCTGAGCCAGCTCTTACCTGAGTGCAGCTCCTTCACCAGCGAGGACATGGTGTTGGTGATGGAGTCAGCTGCTACCAGCAGGTCATTGCGGAGGTTCCTCCTCGTACCTGGGGCAGGGCAGACACAGGAATCAGGGGCAGGCACAGGAATCAGGGGCAGACACAGGAATCAGGGGCAGACACAGAGGAATCAGGGGCAGGCACAGGAATCAGGGGCAGACACACAGGAATCAGGGGCAGGCACAGAAATCAGGAGCAGGCACAGGAATCAGGGGCAGACACACAGGAATCAGGGGCAGGCACAGGAATCAGGGGCAGACACACAGGAATCAGGGACAGACACACAGGAATCAGGGACAGACACAGACACACAGGAATCAGGGGCACACACAGGAATCAGGGGCAGACACACAGGAATCAGGGACAGACACACAGGAATCAGGGACAGACACAGACACACAGGAATCAGGGACAGACACACAGGAATCAGGGACAGACACAGACACACAGGAATCAGGGGCACACACAGGAATCAGGGACAGACACACAGAAATCAGGGGCAGGCACACAGAAATCAGGGCTGGCTGCACTGCCACTGCCCAGTGTCCTCATGTCACCACACTCAGCCTCGCTGTCCCCACCTGGGATGGTGTCTGGGCACTGCCAGTGCCACTGAAGCAGAAGAGATGGAGATTCACCTGGAGCAGCCCAGCTCTGCCCCATTCCCTGATTCTCTGGCCCTGCCCCTCCCTGTGACATGGCACACCAGGGCAGTGACAGCCCCTGTGCCCGCTGCTCCCGTGGGCACAGCCACTGCCAGCGCTGCTGAGGCTGGAGTGGGGTAAAGGCTGCTGGAATTCCCACCCTCCTGCACGGCTGGAGGAAGGAATCCTCTTCCTCAGAGTGCCCCTGGCTCTGTGCTGTCCCCTGGTTCACCGACCTGCCTGGACACCCCGTGGGGAACCACTGCTAGCCAGCATCACCAGTGACCACCAGTGGCCCCATCAGTGACCTGAACATGGCCACGGCTGTGCCAGAGCAGCCAGGAGAGCATGGGAACACAGCTGGCACAGGGATCACACCACAGCTGGGGATCAACCCACAGCTGAGGGAGGGATGATGCTTGTGGCCTCTTGTGGTGCTGGGAGGGCCACGATCCTCTTGGATCACGGATGTGCCCCACCCCCAGAAGGGTTCAAGGCCAGGCTGGATGGGGCTTGGAGCAACCTGGGGTAGTGTCCCCCCTGTGAAACAGCTGGATAGTGTTACCAAGCCCACCCAGACATCTCCTGGCTGGGACATTCAATTATTTTATTAAGTGAAAAAATCGACATTTTATCCTGTTTCCTGTGTTCTCCACCAGCCTCGGGTTTGCCTGACTCTGTGTGATTAATATGAAATAGCACTAATTGTGCAGACTGCCTTTCCGGAAGGGTCATTCCAGGAACATTATCACAGACTCAGGTCACCACGTTCTTTTCTTGGGGGAGTTTTTCTGATCCCTGAATCAGTCCCACTGTGGTTCTCACGAGAGGAACATCCCCCTTTCTGCTGGCAGCGGGGGACCGAGGATTCCCAAGGGATTGTCTTCTCCTCTTTCAAGATGGTCAACAGCAGAACTGATTTTCTCATTAGATGGTGGCCTCTGTATCCGAGTATTTCACCCAGAAACCATCAGGGTGTTTTATTCCAAACCTGCCATACTTGGTCATCTTCCAAGTGCCAGTCTTGGTAATCCTCCACTGAGTGGAAGAGCAAGAGATCATCTAAGGAGGAAATGTTTCCAGTCTCAAGACTGTAAGACCAAGACCTCTGGGATTCACTTCTCTAAAGCTTTCCTGCTCCAGAATTTCCCCCACTAATGGGGCAGCTCGTGCAGGAAATGCCCTGGGAGGGAAGATGAATCCTTGGAGTCCCTGCCCTCCCCGAGCTCACCTCAGCGAGAGGTGGAACCATCGCATTTTTAAGTGTCTGGTGGATCTGCAAAAGTTAGCATAGATAACTGAAATTTGTTAAAGCAGAATCAGAGTGCTGAGGGGAGCCTGTGGGTGTGTTTTGGGACACAGCTCTGCTGGGACGAGCCCTCTGCCCAGCCCTGAACAGCTTTCTGCAACACCTGCTTCCTGGCAGCACGGATTCAAGAGGCTGTCAGGTGTTCAGACCTGGAAAAACCACAGGTTTTCACTCTGGGTGATCTCAGCAGGTCCTGAGGAAGGAGCAATCCTTAGGGAGAGGCTGCAGTGAGCCCTTGACTATTCCATCAGTGAGGAAGACACTCCAGTGACTGTGCGGGAGGGATTTTCCTTGTCATGGCTTCTGCGCCTTCCCAGGAAAAGGCAGATGGACACAGGACAAATGGGGATGCCCAGGGAAGGCTGGAAAAGCAAGAGAGATCCAACATTTTCATGTCCTGCCATAGTCACGTGTGTGTTGCTCCGAGCAGCAGGAACACCATTGCCTCTCCTCGTGGACAAAGGGAAGGGGGGAGCCATGAAGGGGAGCCTGGTCAGGCTCGGGGTGCTGCTGTTCCACGCCCGGGGAAAGAAAGGGACCCCGCACAGGGGGAAGGAGAGGCAGCTGCCAAAGGAATCAGCTCTGGGCTGCACCACCAGACTCGCTGTGGAGATGAAGAGGAGGCGACTGGACCACCCACAGCAACAGATGGAGCGCTCGCCTCTGGTATTTGGCACCCTGCCTCCCTGGAAATGCCTGCTCGGCTCTCGGCGCTGGCAGCCTGCAGGCATGAGGAGCCTGCTCCCACCCCTGGCATGGGGAGGAGACTTCCCCTGCTCCCAGGGGAGCTGCAGGGCTCAGAGGGGCCATGCTTGCGTTCCCTGTGCCCAGGCTGCTGAGGCCGAGGGCTCCTGGTCCTGCTGCAGCCCCAAACACCAGCTGGAAGTGCTCGCTGGCACCGCTGAAGTGTTCACTGGCACTCCTGCTCCTCTGCTGCCATTTCGCAGCCTCTTCCCTCACCTCCTTCTGGCAGCAGCTCGTTTAGGCAAGGGCAAAGATCATTCCAGAAGGATATATCCACTGAGCACTGATAAACACAACCTGTTACCTCAAACCTGTTTGGTTTGGAGATGCAGCATCGGTTCGGGGAGATTTCTTTCCATGTTTGGTTTGTGTGGAGAAGGAACTTGTCCATCTGACAAAGGGATTTGATGCTTCTATTCACAGTCTTCCTTCCCTGGAGTGAGAAACCACCCCCAGCCCCATGACTCCACCTGAGGTGACCTGCCAGCTTTTAAAGACACTTCTGCATGGGGTGAGGGCTCTTGTTCACTGCCCAGGGCTGACCACGGCACCCGACTGCCAATGGGATTTCCCAGAGAGCACCTCAGGGATGATCACAGAAATATTAAGGAAAAGACCTCCAAGATCATGGAGTCCAACCTGCTGCCTGTCCCTTGGTGAGTCCTCACCCGTGCCTCAGGGAGAGGAGGATTTTCTGTCCTTTCTCTCACTGGCAGCCAGGAGAACATCCAAGACAGGTGCATGTCCAGCTTCAAAGAGGTGATGTCAGAAAGAACCTCCACGTCTGCCGGAGATTGGGAAGAGCAGGCCCAGCTGCTGCTTTGCTCCTGGCTCTGCATTCCAGGATTCTCCTGGAGCACTAAAGATGAAAAGGTCTGGACCAAGAAAGGCCAACAGGGAGAAGAGAGCACTGAGATCCCTTGTGTTTGTTCTTGCAGTTCAACCAGCAGGTTTGTAAACATGACAGGTTTGTAAGGTTTAACTCTTTAATTTTTTGTGGGTGTAACTTCCTGGGATGGGAGATCCTTTCCCTTCAGGGAAGATCATCTTCATGGAAATTAACTTCCTTAAGTTCAAAAGATTCAAAATGTGCCCCCAAACTCCTTGGTCCAGGGCACAGGAAAGGGGCTTGTAACAATTGCTCTGATGTGGTGAGGGACGTGTGTGGTGTATGTGGGATCCCAGAACGGCTTGGGTGGGAAAGACCTTAAAGATCATCCAGTTCCAAAACCTTCAGGGACACCTCCCACTGTCCCAGGCTGCTCCCAGCCCCAATGTCCAGCCTGGCCTTGGGCACTGCCAGGGATCCAGGGGCAGCCACAGCTGCTCTGGGCCCCCTGTGCCAGGGCCTGCCCACCCTCCCAGGGAACAATTCCTTCCCAATCTCCCATCCAGCCCTGCCCTCTGGCACTGGGAAGCCATTCCCTGTGTCCTGTCCCTCCATCTCTTGTCCCCAGTCCCTCTCCAGCTCTCCTGGAGCCTCTTTGGGCACTGAAAGGGGCTCTGAGGTCTCCCTATAGCTCAGTTTTTTCCTTTAATCCCTTGGATCTGCATCCCACAGGATTTATCTGCTGAGAAACAGAACCCCAGCCTGGAGCCATCCCAGCCAGCAGCATCTTGGGATCATAGGATCCTGGAATGGTTTGGGTTGGCAGGGACCTCAGAGCCCATCCAGTGCCACCCCTGCCATGGGCAGGGACACCTCCCACTGTCCCAGGCTGCTCCCAGCCCCAATGTCCAGCCTGGCCTTGGGCACTGCCAGGGATCCAGGGGCAGCCCCAGCTGCTCTGGGCACCTGTGCCAGGGCCTGCCCACCCTCCCAGGGAACAATCCCTTCCCCATATCCTCTCTCCATCCCCGCTGCTGCCCCTGGTGACACAGCCCCCAGTGCCCTGCCCCGGTGGTCACCTTGTGTGAAGGCTTCCTGCACATCGCCCCCGAGTCCGGCGAGCGTGTCCTGGGCTCCGTGCGTGGGCGTGGAGCCAGCCGAGGCCGAGCGGGCGGGCACGGCCTGGGGGCGGCCATGGGTGGGCGAGGGCTGGGCCGA
>VZTN01006179.1:461-28035 GCA_013400515.1 Erpornis zantholeuca
TAGAAAGTCCATTTTTCCTTTCCAGTGAAAGCTTCTTACATTTTGCAAAGGCTTTTTCTGAAACTAGCAACTTTTTAAATAAGATAAACCTGAAGTATCATGATATGATGAGTCACTTTAGATCCCAGTTACTTCCTGGTGTCTAGATAAGCCTAAAGTAGTTATTCCTCAGTTGATATTTCTACTGATTGAATGAGAAAGAAGAAAAAGACCCTGTGCAAGTTGGAGATAGGTTTGGTAAACATGGGTTTTCTATATGTGTGTTAAATGTGTTGTATTTTCCGCTCTGCTTTCAAGTCCATACCTTTCTATAAGTGCTGCTATTTCTTCATGTTTGGGTGGATTGTTATAGTAGATAAAACAAAAATATGATAAGTTAAACTTCAAAAGCAATTTTTAAAAATGTATCTGCTTATGGATTGTCTATTTTGCATTAAGACAAACATTATTGCTGTGGATGGAGGCTCACAGAATGTTTGGGGTTAGATTTCAAAGTCCATCTTCAAAGATGTGTGCAACAGTAATGCTTAGTCAGATTTTCTTTAAAATGTTATTTGTTTAAAAACGGGTTAAAGAAAGCAAATTATTTGGCAAGGTGCATAATGTGGAACATTTTAAGGTGTCAGGGATGACTTTTCATTTTCTTGCTTTCTTGTCTTGGTATCATAGGCTTCTTTTTTTCTATGTATCTTGCCATTCACACCACATTTCTTGGGTTTTCAAGTTCCTTAGGTCTGCTCACTCAGCCCCAGAGAAAATTAGGAAAATGTACACATGGCTTTGTGCTCAGTCCCTTACTGCAGACTCTCCCAGCTCCTTGCCATTGGCTAAGCATGGCGGTTTTTGTGGCTGTAGATGTGCTAACTCTAATAATACAATGTTGTTTTTACACTCTCCTTTTGGCTGTTTCACTTCTGTTATTGCCCCTTTCTCAGCTTTATGCAATGTTTGGTGCCTGCCTATTCTATCAAGCTCCCAGTTTACCTATCTTTAACTTCTGTTTCTTATCCTTCCTCTCTTGCATGTCTTCAGTTCCAGGAGAGTTTGTCCTGCACTCATGAACTGAAGGAATTCAGCACCATCTTCCTCTTCTTAATAAATGAGAGGTTTTGCACTGGTCTCTCCAGATCACATGTCTTTGCACAGCCCTTCTGTTTTGTCATTACCACAGCAACAAGGAATAATATTGTGAAGTGGTATTTGCATGAGAAAGCAAATCCTTTCTTAATTTGTTTTAGAGGTGTGCAGGGAGAAAGCTCCTCTGCAGTTCTTTAACACCCTTCTCATCTTTGCACACAAAATGTTTAGGAACACTTTAAAGTTACCTCAGGGATTCCCAACAGAGAAATTATACTAAACAGAACTAGTGTTGGAAAAGAAATTCTATACCCCCAAGATAAATAAGAACAGGATGATTAATACAACTGTCAGCTTAGTTTAAAATGTAATATTTTATCCAAGAGATGTTATCTGTCATACAGGAAGTGAGTTTCTCTGAATGTCATTTTCCCCCAAGTGTGATTATGTGTGTATTTTTTACCTTGCTTTCAGACTTTATCAGGCTCTGTCTTGCTCGTACGTCAAACTCATGACATACTTAGGAGGGAAAGTCTGTGGAGAGCTAGCATCTTCAAGCAGTAATGTTAGTTAGTCTTTAGACAGCTTGCTTCTCTCATCTTCATTTCCAGTAGATTCCCCAAGCAAACATTTTGCCACACTGTTAAGATCCATCCTAAATATTCTCTTTAAAACTAAATACAAGAGGTCTGATCATTTGTAGTCAATAAAAATCCCATGGCTGTTCTTGCATGTCAAATTTAACCCAATGTTCTAGCCAAATTCCACTCTGAGTAATTCTTTTTTGCTTCTCTAAATTATCCCTGCAGTTTTAGTTGGATACAATATTGTTCATTTCCTGTCTTATTTTTTTCATGTACTATTTACACTGCTCAATGGTGTACAGAATGTTCCTTTCAGCCCTAGAACCTCTGAAGATTGAAAAAAATTGAATTAATCATTATTGCCTGCTTTCAACTCTTTCTACAAGTGTTTGCCACTTCCTAATGATCTGTCATCATTTCTGGTGGCATCAAAGGCATGCATTCACACTGGTGTCTACAGAGGTCCAGTGAGTTACAGTTTGTAGTGTTTGCCTTTCAGTTGTAGGTGAAGCAATACCACTAAGGTGTGAGTTTGTGAACCATAAGCAGTTAATGTGTCAGATGTTGTGGAAATGAAGTGCCTGCAGTTGTCATGAAAGGACAGTGGTGTTGCATGCTGAGTTGCTTGTGCTCTCAGCTGGATTTACAAATTGGAATGTTTTTGTTGCCTGCAGGACCCCAGATGCCCCTGTGCCTGCCTGGGGAGATGATGGCAAAGCCGAAGACAGTTCTGATAGTGAATCTTCATTCAGTGACTGAAGAGACTGATTCCAGCCTTTGGAAACCTTTGTTAAGTGCTCATGTGTTTGAAGCTTTAGCAGACAATGTTTTTACGTGGATCACATGGGTGACATCGTTTATCTGATGGCATTTTTAAGAACTAAGAACCTCTGTGCTGTCTTCTCGAAAGTTTGAGCAGGCAGCATGTTTCAACCTGAACCCTTCCCCCATAAAAATGAATAAGGAGATCCTTGCAGTTTTTAGGCTGCATCATGTCAGATTAATTTCTGATTCTGCTGAAATTACTTTGTAGAGCTCCAAGAATTCCACACCTCTAAACCTCCAGGTCTCTAAAACTGCGTTCTGCTCACTGGTAGATTTTCTATGTAACACTTTTGACCTGTGTTGCCTTCTTTCTGCCCCATAACTCTAAGGCAAATTCACTTTTGAGAATGAAAATGTTTCATTGATGAACTGAACTATTTCTCAATATCCCATATCTGCTATGGTGCAATAAGAATTACATATAAGTCAGCTCTCTTATGGTGATTGCAAATCCGTGATACTCAGATTTGAGAAAAACTTAAAATACAAATGAAAAATATATTAAAACCTGTTTTGAATCTATTTTCAAAGCATATACTGCTATTCAATGCCACTTTAGTCTGTATGAAGCTGGTAAAGAAACTCCTACTCTCGAAGGATTGATTAATTGAATTCAGGGTCCAGTGTTGTAGAAGGCTACAGACATGGCCATGGTTTGAAAATGACACTGAGAAAAAAGCAAGGGACTTGGAGATCGTTAATGGAATCTCTCTACTTGTTCACTGTTATGTGGATGTTGAGACCATTTCCTGACTTCTGTTGGCCTTACTCAAAAGAAGCTGTGGCTGAGCAGTTTTCTTAAAATGAGAAATCACCTCCAAGTTGGTGCCTTTGCTGATAATTGCAGCAAAAGAGCTAAAATTCAGTTTGTTTAATGATCAAACTACCTTGCCACCTCTTGAGGCTTGCATTGAGGAACAGTATAAAGAAATGCACTAGGAGTCTGACGTGTCCTGAAGATTCCCCTCAAAATTACTTAATGTACTCCATGACTCAAAAATGATACTTTGTTAAAGAATCTTCTTTAATACAATTTGTTCCACACGAAATCCGTCACAATCTGTTTGAATTCCCCAGATTGTTGTGATTATAATGGAGTGCTGTGTGCCAGGCAGTCATTAACTTTTGGTATTTCACATTCTTGCTGTGACCAAGAGAAGACAAAAACTGAAGCTCCGAGTATGTAAGTCTGTTAGCTTTTATGACTGAGTCAATACCTTCTCTCTTAGTTATTTATGCCACTTCAGTAGGTTACCTGCTTTTTTTTTTGCTGTAACTTAAGCATGGCTCCCATTTAAGCCTAGCAGACATATTTATGCTCTCCATAACATAAATCAGAGTTATGCCTGAATCTCTACAAAAGCATATATGCACTAGAGGATGTCTGGAGATGGTATTTCGATGATGGGTTAATTATTATTGAACACTTTAACAAAAATACTTAACACCTGGTAAAACACGACAAATATTAACATATTAGCAATAAGTATTTCAAATGTAAATGTGATAATGTTATTACAGAATGTAAATATTGAAACACTCATGACTTTTTAAAATCTATATTTGCAAACTCATTTAAGCAGTCTGTATAATAAAAGCTATACTTTGTAAACCAAAGTCACAATTCTGTTTTATTCCTATATCTTGTTCTAAGCAAGACAACAAAAATTCTTCTGAAATCTCTGCAATTCATGTTTCTCCAAAACTAATTTTGCTGTAGTTATATCAACCTGCTAGCCTAA
The DNA here is from genome assembly GCA_013400515.1 of Erpornis zantholeuca. Taxonomy (NCBI): domain Eukaryota; kingdom Metazoa; phylum Chordata; class Aves; order Passeriformes; family Timaliidae; genus Erpornis; species Erpornis zantholeuca. Next base: position 4,690 of record VZTN01006179.1, read on the forward strand.
GGGGAGGGTTTTGGGAATTGGGATTTGGAGTTAAAGTTAACCCATGGTGGCAGTCCAGCTACTGGAGAGCTGAATATCCCATAACCACTGTTCTAAGAAGCAAATTTAAGGAAGGCTGAAATTATATGTTTGATACTTTTGAAGTGACATGAACCTATATAAAGAAGTAGTATGATTTAAATAGTTGAATTGAGAATTATTTTTCTAAAGAAATAAACAAGGTTACCAAAAGACATTTAAGTAGGTATAGCTTCAGTTATTTATCATGCTCTAGAAACCATTCGTGTATAATAATTATGGACTGAAAAAAAACTTAAAATCAATTGCCTTTTACAGCACTGCAGATACACTTTTGTGTGAAATGAAAAAGAAAGCCTGTGGCCTACAGGACACTTGTTAAAATAAGGGATAATTAATCTAATTATATATGTCACAGAATAACAATTTCATTAATAGGGATTGTGAATTTAACTGCTTAAGACTTGCAGGTTTTTTTCAAGGTAGAAGTGTAGTTTGGAATAGTGCAACCTTGGTAGAATTGCAGAAACATTAAGAAAAATCTTGCTACTTTGTCCCCCATCCCATCTGAGTGGTGACACACTGCACAAAAAAAATCCAAATGTCTGAATTGTGAGGAACTGGGGGGAAAAAAAGATAAAACCATCCCTTTTTATATTCAGTGTCTCAGCAGCCATAGTACTTCCAATACCTTTGGAACCTCTGACCACTGTAGGCTCTTCTGTTCCCAAACACATCCCTTTACTTTTAAGTTGTAGCCAAATTCATTCTGATATGTTTCGTCTTAGGACACACTCTGACATAAGGAGCTATGAAGTATGGGAAGGTTGGTTTGAGACTGAATTATGTCAGCTGTGCTGGTGCTCCTTGGTCTGCAGCAGTTTTCTAGAGTTGTGGTGCTAACCCAGACAGCTGGAAAGTCCTGCAAGCTAAATACTATAATGTAAGAGAATATTCCAAGGTGCTCGTTATTTGCCATCTCTTTTGGAATAGAAGATGGATTATTTCAGCTTGGCAGCACAGTAATCAGATATATGTAATTCTTTCAAGGGAAAACAACCATATTTAGGAGACTTCTATTTTTAAAAGCTTCCAGCAGTGAAGAACTTTTAGAAGATACAGTATACATTAAGAAGTGTCAGTAATACACATCTAATATACCCAAATTTTGCATGGACTTAAAACTCATCATCTGGGGAAGTATGACAATTCATAGGCGTGGAAACCACTGCATAGTGTTGCTGGAATAACTACTGAATGCATCTGTTAATACTAATTATGTAACACTATTAGATGATATATTCTTTGTTTAAACAAACTTTTTTAATCCCATCACCATATTCCTCATTTTGCAGGTGAATGGGACTGCAGAATGCATAAAGGTCAGTTTCTTAACCGCATTACTGGCATTTTAAATGCTTGTAGATGCCCTTGGAGTAGATGCATATCTGTATTTTTGTAAGTAAAACCTAAAAAAACTGTCAGAGGCAAAAAGGACATCTGGACATGATAATAACTTTATAGTGAAGTCCTGGTTTAGCACTTGTAATCATTAATCTGTTCCCTCTCAAGGCTTCTGTTCAGCTACATTTGAAACGAAAATTGATGGTTCTTTTTCCAAGCTGAGTCTCTTCCTCTGTCTTGTTTTTCTTTCCAGTGTGTGTTATTTACACCAATGAGTAAGAGTATAGTTTGACGTTTTGTGAAAAGAAAATATAATGAACTATAGCCTGTGCTTGGAAAAAGAGAGTGTCACTATGATCAGCACTTTGAGCTGTGTGTGATCAGGTCAGTTTTGCTTTCCCTCGTGCTACGTAGCAAGAAACTTAAGTTCATCACGGGCTTAATCTCTCTGGAGATCCAGTTTTCTCTCTGAAGAGTTGATCTGAGGTAACAATCTTACAATGAATTCATCTGCAGAATGGGACATGTATTTTCTTTTTCTTCAGAACATTTTGTATCCTGTTGTCTGAAATGCCTGCACTGGTGTCCAAAGTGTTGCTCTCATGATGCTTCATGTGATAGTGAAGTGCCATTCAGGGCACTTTGCAAGCAAAACAGGAGCTGCCACATTAACTGGGGTCTGTGGCTTGCTTAATTTTCAGTTCTGTCTCTGCTAAAAGCCAGTACCAAGTGCCTTAAGGCAGCACTTAAGGCAGTGTGAGGAGCACTGCAGTGTTCCCACAGTCCCGTTGCCTGCCACCGAGACTTGCTCCAGCCGTGAGCAGAGATTGATGTTCAGTACTAAATTACAAGTTTGTTAGTGCTTCCAAAAATGTTTTTGTTAATTTGGGAAGCTGTGGATATTCCTGCTTTGCGTTTGACTCACTAACTTTGCTAATACAATGTTGTTTTAAGGGAGTTCCATGGGCTTGTTCATTATGAGGATAACTAAGCAGAAAATTGAAATAATATTCCTCATGCCATACAAAAAATGAGTGACAGAAACAAGCTTAGCGTAGGACATGTCACATTCCAACGAAACAAGTCTGAATGGCCATGAATTAAAATTCATGTCATTGGGCAAGGACAGATACAGCCTAAAGCACTCTATTTTATTTGCTTTTTAAAAAAAAAAACCTTAGGGCTGTGTCTTGACCTTAAAATAATGGATCATTTTCTCATTCAGTATATTTCCCATTTTCAGGTTAATGGGCGGAAAGGAAAATTCTGAATAAACATTCACTTTGCAAACATTTGGTTTTCTTTGCTTCAGACTTCAAAACTGGTGCCCTCTCCCTGAAGGAACGAAACAGTAAATAATAGTATTCTCTTATTTCGTTAATTCACTCTTTGCCTCTCAAGATCTTGTACGTTCTATCCTATGTACACTAGAAATCCCTTCCTGGACCTCATTATGGCCCTCTGCCCTGGTCTGTGGAATCAGAAGTTGTAGTAAAGTGAATGCTAGGGCAGTCTTTTACTGGAAAGAGCATGTATCCGAGTGCTGAAAGTACAGGACAGAACAAAGGCATCTGAGAGTAATTTTTTACATTTATGTGAGCAGTTCTTTTTATAGGCGATTACCATCAACTGTTTGATAAACCTTATCCTTTAAGTCACTTGGAGTGGTGAGAAGTTGAGTACACATGAGCCAAACTGCTGTGAAGAATTGGACAATGGAAATAACCTTCTGAGGCCCGTTTTAAATAATAGCTCTCCTCAAAACTGTGATTATCCTTTTTGCTTTCAAACAAATGACCTCTAGCCTTCAGTTGACTCCACGCTCCCAGCAGATTGCATAATGCTGGTGTGATTTCCTATAGCACCGCTTTTCCAGGAAATGGGGAATCCTTCCCCAGTGACAGCCAAACTGTTCACAACGAACATCTTGCAGTATTGATTTCTCTTTACTACTTCCCAACAGGTCTTTGAAAAAGAACACTTCTGTGTGCTGGGATGATCCTTTGGTCTTCTGGATCCAGTTCACCTACTTTTAAAGTAGATCAGAAGTAGGGAGGGAAATGAACAGAGAAAATGAGTTGTCTTTTTCTCAGCTGTTTCATCATTTGTTTTTCCCTCTGGGGACAGCCAGTGTTTTTGTAAAAATGGATTAGGTGAAAAATAGTTCATAATGCTTTGTCAGGTGTTTGTTGTGGTTTAGGGAACTGATATCAAAAGCTTGCCTGCCTGCACAAAAGTGTATGCCAAGAAGATAATTTCAAAACAGCTGAATTCAGTTCAAATATCATGGGTGGGAGTTTATTAGTAGTATTTTTGCTACTGTAACTTCTCCTTGCCTCTTACTTGGCTTTTGTATTTGCGTCCTCTTCTGTTGTAAATGTGAGGCTTTGTTACTGTTCTTTCAGCCTCCTGGCATCCTTGCTCTTCAATCGTTGTCGAGCTGGCCTATTACCATATTTGAAACCAAGCTCTCTTTTGAGCCTTTCCATTTTACAGGATAACTCTGTGATGCTTTCTGCATATTTTAATTGTGAAAAGTGTTTTAGCTTGATTTACCATGGAAAAACCATCACTTTATACACGTGTCTGTCCTTAGTTTCCCTCAACTTTGGGAACCTGTTGGCTAGTTTCAGTCACATTTGAGTAGGGAGGAGAAGAAGGCATCCCAAAGGAGGAGGTTCTTAGAGACTTGATAAAAATAAATAACCAGATAAAAAGGAGAGACAGTGTAACAGCATTTCAGCTGGAGCATCTCCAGCTGATGCCTTCTTACACCCCAAGTGGTCCATGCCACAAAGAGGTGTTACCCAGTACCCATTCCTGGTTTTTCCCAAAGGTTAGGCCCTCTCAAGGGAAGCCTTTAACCCTCTCTGGTTACAGCCCTAACACAACTATAGCATGCTCACCTGTATTTTCTTTTTTCAAGCCATGTGTCACTCAGCAGAACACCACAACACTGACTCGTTGCCAGGGAGGTTTTAACCAGTGGCAACTGGTCTGACCAGCAGAGAGAACCTGAGGTGCAGTAAACAGGGCTTCCTTTTTCCAGGGTCTCCTGTAACTTTTTATGAGCATAGGGCTGTGTGGTCTGTAGCCCTCCTGCAGGAAGTACCCGCATGAACTTACATCTTAGAAACCAAAGCTAGTGAGGCACATGCTTGAGCTCCCTAGGAAATGAAATTCCGTTCATTTCCCTGAACTTCTTGCTCTAAGTAGTATACAGTTACCGGAAAACATTTCAAAATGTGACCAGCTTGGATCAAGAGAGATGCCATGCTTTTGTGGTGACTGAAGCCTTGGCAGAGAGGACGGGAACAGTAGGACAGTTCTCTTTGGGAATTATTTATATTGTGCTCACAAGTGGACCCCGCTGTGCTGGTGTTGTGTAAGGCAATCCTCAGGAAATCAGGTGGGAGTACAAACTTTCCTTTTGCCGTATAAACAGAGTGTGTTGCATAACTGAACTTGTCTTTCTGCTGTTAGGGATGTTTTTTTCCATTTCAGTTATTGTGTCTGTATCGTCATACATATCAGCACACCCTGCACTAGCTGTTTTTTCCAGGACCTGTCCCTCCTGGGCATCCATCTCCTCACTCCATTACATGCTTTTACTCTCCACAGGATGTCCAGAGTCGCAACGAGCCTCAGCCACCAGCAGCACCAAACACAGCTACCCATCGTCAGGCCCCAGCTGGCTGCTGCTCCCTGTGTTGTTAATCTCACCTCTCCCGGGGGCTGAATTGCTCAATCTTGCCCAAGTATTTGACACTGGATTCTTTTGTCAGATGCCTTTGCCAGGACAGTGTGATAAGTAATGGACACGCTGTCAGGAGCAGGCTTTGCCAGATGACACATAATGGGGCTCTGCTGACCCAAAAACTGGACTTCAGGAGCTGTGAGCCCCACCTTCCCCTGAAAGGGCTTCCTTTTTGAAAAGAGGTTAAGGTTTTTGTGTGTGTGTGTTAGATTTTAGTACGTCTCTGTTGGGCAGCTAACCTACCATTTCATTCACACTCTCAGCACACAGTCAAGCTAGAGACACAAGTAGTGTCACACAACCAACTGAGCTAGCAGCCATGCAATTTTGGATGCCATACTTCATCCATTTTCCAGTATGTATCCTCGTTGTGGGAGACTCCTTATGACACAGGAATCACCTGCCAAGAGCAATGCCCTGTCATACAAGAGAAACTTGAGATCAGCAGTCGTTTGCTCATCCATTCCAGGTTTTGTATCTGTCAGTTGCAAGCAGTTGTCACCAGTGCACACAGTGCATTTCATGTCCTTTCTCCAATAACACGGGCAGGTCAGCTTAGCTGGAGGATAGACAGCATTTCTGATTTTAGGTTTGCATAGCAAATTCACTTTAGGGCCAGTCTTCACTTAATAGTTTTGCTTGATCTCTTTTCCACAGTTCACACAGTGAACTGGGGAGAAAAAAAAATTCATTGATGCTTAACTTCATTATGGACAGAGTCTTCATCCTTAGATTTTGAAAATTTTTATAATGCGGGCTCTTTCATGTCACAAAGAAAAAAAGCATCCACGCATACAGATTCTCACATGGACGCTCCTAACTTCCCAACATGTTTATGTTTTCACTTCCAATTTGTAACACTTCATCTGTTCCTGAGCAGTGCACATTCTTTATTTATGTTCACGATCCAAGCAAACAAAATCCCTTCAAACGTCTTTCTGTATCAGAGAAGAAATGACAGTGAAAAAAAGCAAAACAATTAAATTCTCCCCCACTTATATGAAAATTTTACTGAGGCTTGTTTTGTTACATAGTGTTATAGTGAAAACAGATGATATTTAAAACTTGGCTTTGAAACAGGCCTCCCTTCAGCCTGCACAGGCAACCAGACATTCCCCTTCTGCACATCACTTCCAACAGCTCTTTCATGCAAAACATTTCCCTGTTTATCCTCCAGACAAATTACACTTCCTGGTCTTAAGTCACTTGGGTACTAAGAAAATGATGTGTTGTCAACCCGGGATCCCACTCCTCTTTCTAAATCCTTTCTTTCTTAAAGAATGAAATGAAACGGAGTGGGAATTAATTCACTGCATTTCTTTCTTTTCTTTTAAGATGTTAGGGTGGCTGCAGCAGGATCAGCTCCCCAGTGGACAGCGCAGTGAGCAGCACATACAATCAGCCTGTGTACCTCACCTGATTGCCCAGGCTCAGGGAGCAGAGCTTCAGCAGCTCTGCTGACACCAGAAGAACAAATCCTGCATGCACCTCCCCTAATCTGTGCTCTTTGTGAGATGACTGTGAACCATTTAGCAAAATGCTTAGCTTGTTTTGATAGCTGGACTGAATTGTAAACAAATGGTAACCACACGCTATTCACGGCAGAATAATTTTGCTTTGTTTGGTTTTATGACAGCATTTACACAGTATTTTTTGCAACCTTAGTGACCTACATGAGGTTTTTGTCTACAAGGAGTAGTCTTTTTCTTTAAAAACAAAGAATTAACAAAATAGATTATGGCAGTTTTGGTTTTTAACTATAGCAGCTGGTAATTTGATGGAAACCACCTCCAGTAAACTTATTTGGTGTTTTCAGAGATCAGAAAATCTCTTGCTGATGTCCCAAGGGCTTTTAAAAATACTCAGTTGAAGTTCACTAAGTCAGGGAGTGATGGCAATACACATTACTATTCTCTGTAATTCCTGCCATCACAAACCATTTTCTGGCTTTACCTCACCTTGCTTTGAAGTGGTTTTTTCTTTGGTTTATACTGTTTTTTTACTCAAGATTTTGGACGAAGGGGGCACATTCTTCCATAAAATCACGGACACCATCACACTACAGTTACAGCTTTGGTCTACTTGCCTTTAGGCACAAGCCAAGATCAGATGGTTCTAGATCAGGAAAGAAAAAATGGGGAAGGCAAAGCCACATAAAAGCTTTTTTCCTCCCTAGCACTTCCATTCAAGAGTCCCAGAAGAAATCACAGATATGTTAGGTCAGCCTTACAAAAACTGTTCTTTAACAAAACACAAGTAAAAAGTAAAAAACAAGACCCAAAGCACAAGACCAAAGGTTGTTCAGTATCTGAATTATTTCATGGTAATTTTGGGAAAGTAGTAGCAGAATAATTTTGTGGTTTGGTTGTTGTTTTCAAGACAAGACAGCTTTGTAAAGTTGCATGAGAGGGAACAGAAGCCTCTTGGTTAAGATTTGTAAATAGAAAACATCCTAGGGCTGCTGTCCCTTTCCTCTTCTCCTGGATCATTATTCTCAAGAAGCCACCAGTAATTCTCTTTGTAAATGGTCATGGTGCTGCATGTGAAAGAAGGAAGGAAGAAATGGGGGGAAAAATCAAAACAACAACAACAAAGATCACAGAAAAATTTGCTGAGCAGGACACAGTAAAGTAAGTATTTTTGAAAATGTTTGATATTCAAGGAGGGACAGCTCCAGTTCTTGGTTCTCTAGTGTGTGAGGAGGGGAAAGTTACAGCTGCTTTAACCACTATCAGCTCTGTTTTACTCCCAAGATGACATACATAAAAATTGAATTTGTAGTTGACTGTGAATATAAGAAACACCAGTGCTACCATTTCTCAGTGTTTCTCTATGATTTTTGTGTATTGTATGTAGAAGCTTTTTTAGTAAAAGATTAAGAATACATCATGAGCAAAGGCTTTCTTTTCCCTGTAGAAATGAAAATTCCCTGTAAATGAGTCACTGAGATTAAACAAAGGCTGAAGTTCAGGGGTCTGATTTAAGAGTCTCTTTCATTTCTACTACCTGTAGTGTTTTGTCGTACAGGCAAATGTTTCTCATTCCTTCTGAACCCTTCCTGCATGATACTAATTTGCATAAAGAGTCCCATGGCAATTGCAGGAATCATATTTAGCTCTCTAAACCAGAGCATTCATCCATACTTCCCAAAAGTATGTCAGCTCTGAGTGCAACTGGCCAAGGTGCCACTTGAAATTCCTGCCTGCTCTTACACTGTGGTGGTGAATCTGAGTTGGTTTCAGCAGCTTGAGTCAATTTTCAGTTTGTTTTTCTTTCACAGGAAGGACTGGAGCTCCTGGAGAGGAAAGACTGACCTGCTCCTTTTGCTTCCTCCAGCTCCTTCTTGATGCCTCACTGATTTGCCTAGTGCCCTCTTTCTAAGCTTCTCCTCATCCCCTGCATCCATTTCCTACAAAATGCCAGAAAAGTATTTATAACAATTTCAGGCCCATTAGAGGAGATTTTTAGACCTGCCATGTTCCAGCCATTGGGAAGAAATATCCCAGACCATGTGCCCTGCTAGGAATGCTTTGTTACTGAAACTTCTGATTCAAAATTCTTTCCTGAGAAAGCTAGGGAAAAAAGTTCAGGGTTTTTTTCTGTATTAAAAAAAATAGTAATTTTTAAAAGTTTCGGTGTTCTTGCATTTAGATCAGAGGGAAAGCTTTTGCCAGGGAGCAGCAAGAGCAGGTTCCCTTCCCCTGAGGGAGGGCAAGACAGGAACTGGGGCTGGTGGCAAGGCAGGAGCAGAGCTGGTCAGCACCAGCACAGTCCCACAGACCACGGGGGTGGAGAGCAGGCAGGGTTCACACACTGGAGCCACGTTGGACCAAAATTCCAGATCACAGGCAAATTCATAGTGGCAAGGCAGGTTTGAAGTCAAGCTGACTGCAATTCATGTTCCAGTCTGGAGAACACCGAGTCATTGCACATTGCAGTGATCATCAAGCATGTTTTTAGTGTGGAGGAAGCCAAGCTAGAAAACTGGACCTGACGGTTTTCTTAAAGAATTTCAAGACTGGTGATTGGCCTCCTCAGTCATCTCTCTCCTCCCAGCGAGGTCCAGCCCCACCACAACTTTACAACGTTCAGTAAAATCTCTGTAAGCCCCACTTTTCCCCTTGTGCAGGGTGAGGATGGTGCCCCTGGTGGCTCCCAGCCTGGCACCACAGCAGCAGGAGTGAGAGGGACACAGGAGCTGTGCAGCAGCCCACAGCAGGGATTTCCCCAGCCATTCCTGCTACAACATTTTCTGCTGAGCTCCCCTCAGCTTAAAAGCGTTGGAACACCATGAACAAGAATCGTGGAAGTAATGGCTGCCCCTGCACCACCACCCAGGAAAGATCACGAAATGGGAGTTTCCCTAGGGGAATACAGAGCATGACTGCAAAATTAAAACACAAATGGCACTGCACTTGCAGAGGAATCTCAGATTGTACTGTTGCACAGGTAGCTTTAAAACTGAAAATTTACAGCTTGCATATTTAGGGGAAAAAAACGCATAATGGTCTCAAAGGCTGGTTTTGGCTTAGAATTGTAATACGTATATGCAGCACAGACTGAGAGAAAAGGGTTGACTCATTCTTCTTGTGTGAGGAAGGATAGTGTGGAAAAGATACCAAATAACACCTAATAAAAAATAGGCAGTGATGCATATAAACTAGATGTTGGGAAGAGGTGTGGTACAACTTTATTTTCTGGCACTAGTAGTACACCCCAAAAGGCTGTCTGAATATTGGAGGGGTTTCTTGACAGAAAACTGAAAACTCCAATTGTAATAAAAGGAAATATTTTCCTGACAGAGCAGTAAAAAGGTGCAACAACTGATGCCCTGATAAATGTACCCACTCACCACAGGCACCTACAACGCATCCTCTAAACACATTTTTTTGGCTGGTGAAGTGGAAAAATGGGCAAATTTAGGATTAAAGAAAATTCTATTCCACTTCGAATGTCTGGAGAGTGCCTGAACAGTATAAATTGTGTATCTTGGCCATCTCCAAATATATAGGCAGGCACTTGAGGCAACGTGTTAGAACTGCATTTCCTCAGAGGCAAAACTCAGTTGCAGCCGTCAGTAAACTTGTATTTTTCCATCTGACGTGGTTAGTAACTTGGATTCCTGATGAGGAAAAAAGATAGTAGCAAATAATTAAACACAGAAGTGGTGACATATGCACCATATGGTAGTCAGTTTCCTCTAATTGGTTAGGTGGAACCATGGAGATACAAAAAGTTAGTGTTTCCCTTATAACAAAGCACACAAACAAACAAGAGATCTACCAAAACAACTGTCAGTGTGACTCTGCATCCTTTGTCTGACCGCTACGGGGGCAGTAGCTTGAATTCCACAAGTGCAAAGATGTTAATCTATGTTTGTGCAGCTATTTTGTGTTCAATGAGTTTCAAAGATTTGATGGAAAGGTTTAATGGAAAGCTCTGGAAAGAACACTTTTTAACCAGTTTTCTGGTTTTGAAAGACTTAAAGCTACTTGGAAGGAAGTATAATTGATTTGTATGAAACTTTAAGACAATTATTTTTGTCACATTCCCTTTAGAATATTACAAATCTTTATGGTCAGAAATATTTGTGTAAAGCTGCTAATACCACTTTAATGAAGATATTATGTATTTTATTCTCTTTATGCCATACTCTGAGTTGCTTTTGGCTTTCTTTTTCATCCCAATCCTGCCTTAAATTCAAAAACAGGAGTAGAGAGACTCGCATTTGTTCTACATATGTAGCTTTTTAGATTAATTCACACTTAATCCAGAAGCATTTTATTACCAAAGAGGAATGATCAAGGGAGTCCATGCTTCGTCTCATATTTAAAACATGTAAATAGGAAATATCATTGAGTCATACAATCATGGCATGCATTCCTTGGGTTGCAAGGAACCTTTAAGATCACCTATTTCCACTGCACCTGCCATGGGCAGGGATTCCTTTCACTAGACCAGGTTGCTGACAGCTCCATCTGACCTGGCCTTGAACACTGACAGAGGTGGAAGTGTTGTGTGATTCATTGTTAAGTGATTTCCCCTATTTTAAAAGCTGTGAGTCTTTCTGGTCTTTATTAACACCATCAGTATAAGACCTGCAACATCTGCTTATTAACTTCCCCAGCATCCTTGCAGTAGAAAAAGGCTTGTACTTGCAAAAGGATGGATTGGATGCACCCTGGAAGGCATTTCTGATTGACAAAGTTCTCCTGATTATTGCGTTCATTCCTTTTCTCATCTACGTAGAAGATGATTTGCCACATGGGAGAGAAAGTCTCAAGGAAAAAGTGGAGCTGTGTGTGTTGCAGGTATGAACTTTTCATTCTTTCCATCACTTGCTCTGGTCATTTATGCATCATGGCAAGACAGAAAGAGAGAGAGTGACCTGGATCAGCATGATGAAAGTTCCCTGAGGGACCCAGGAGGTAAGGGTAGAGCAGAAAGTGTGAGCTCCAGCTGAGCAAACCTTTGTCCCACACCAGCACGTGTGGATGTGTGGCCAAAGGGTGACTGCTCCAAAAATTTCCTTGGTATCACCTGTTTTAAAATAGCAAGTATAACAATACCTAAATTGTTGCAAAAGTGCAGACATCCTGCCTAAATAGAAATTACCATGTCTGGTTGTTTCAATATAGGTATGTGAGTATATAACAAAATATGAAATTCTAGATACCATGTGAGGCAGGGGCTTTCCTGCTGTCATATCACTGTAAGGAACTTTAAAAATATTTAATATTAAATTTTCATTTTTGTTTTCCTTAGATGTCCTAACTGGGCAGCATTCAGTTCCAAAAGTGTCTGGTTTTGGTAGAAATGACTCATAAATAAAAACTTACTGTAGAAGCTTTAAAGCTGACATGTAGTTTTCCACAAAGCAAAATCATAAGGAACTTATTCTCAAAGTGGTGCTACGAATACTAGAGTAAACATACAGGGTGACTGGGGGAGTGGGATGGAAGACAGACAACCACCTCAGTGCAGAAAACTGAATTTAAAAGGTGGGGGGGTTGTATTTTTTTTTCTTGATTCTACATTTCTTCTTTTAAAAGGCAATCTGTCCAAAAGTACTCAAAAATCACATTCAATCCAAACTAATTCAAATTTGAAATACTTGCATTCCTTTGTTACTGTTTGAATCAGAGATAGAAACCCTGGATTGAGGACATGTGTGCTGAGAGGTGCCAGCAGAATTGTGGCAGACGAGTCAGTAAGAAAACTTTAGTGATAGAGAATCAGATTTTGCTGCTTTATGATGATAACTGAGGACTGGAAACCAGCCTTTGTATAATTTCAGATTTTCCACATTTCAGACTTTTCCATCCAGTTTATGGTCCCTGTACTTTAGCTTTCTGCTAAAAATAACAATAATTACCTCCCACTGACTTTAATCCACCAAAGGCAGGAGAATTTGGAGTCCTCCTGCAGGCAGGCTGCAGAGAGTTGCCAGATTTTGAGCTGCCATTTGGTCTAACTTGCAGACAACAGAGCTGTACCTGAGATTTATAGAGCAGTTGTGCTACTTAACCAAGCTAAGTGTTGCCAGGAAGACCCTGGAAACAGCAACAAGGAACAAAACTGGGATCTTAGAGGAGAATTAATGCCAAGTCTTGCACTACAATAGCCTCCCATGCCAAGACTGCCAGAGTGATGAACTGAAGTGAGGATAAAGGCAGCAGTAAGGAAGACTGGCACTTTTTCCATGGTGCGGCTTGAGTGGCTTCTCTTTGGGATTTTGTCCTTCCTGTGCTCAGCTTTCACAAGTGGCATGAACCTTTCTGACAGCTGGGAGCTCGCAGGTGCCCGTCCCAGCCACAGTTTTATGGGAGCCCACTGGAGACAGCCCTCCGTATCCCTCCATCCATCCATCCATCCATCCGTCCATCCGTCCATCCATCCATCCATCCATCTCACAGCAGGCTGCCCTCTGCTCTGCTTCTCATTAGCTGCTGCTGCCAGTGCCCATTCAAGTTTTCTGCTTCTTCAAAACCGCAGCTGGAACCTTGTTTTGGTGAACTAAGATAAAGTCAATGTAGCGTGGTTCCATCCTTCCTGCTACTGTTAGTCTGGCCAGACATGGAAACACCTGTCCTCCTTCATGTGTCAGCAAGCCTGTGGAAAATAACCCCCTTGACCTCTAACTTCAAAGAGGCAAGGATTGGGGGAGCAAATTCTCTTTCCAGTTAATGGAGTGAATCACTCAAATTCTCATTTCTCAGCTTCTGTATTTACTGATCTGTCAGCATATTATTTTGGAAATACACCATGTAGACTTTCACCTGCTTTTTTAAAAGAAATTACATACACTGTGCAAAATAAAGCCTGTTTTCTCCAGGTAAAGTATTAGGCACCCATGAAAAACTTGTCTTATTTCTAAGTCTCCTGCAGGCAATTTGCAATAGTAAATTACATAGTAAGGACCAAAAAAAAAAGTGCTTCCTAAACTGAATTCTGTGGCTCAAACTCAATGAAATATTTAAGTGACTGCAGAAAAAAAATTGCTCTTATGAAGAAGAACTGAGAGAAAAAATATTCCAAGTCAGTAATAATTTGAAAGCCTAAAGCAATGAATTATTGCCAACCTGTAGATTTTGTCTGTCAGGAGCCTGGACCATCAGTGGTTCTGAGGATTGCTGTGGATGCCTGGTGGTTCACAAGCTCTCCTTGGGAATCACTTTTCCAAATCATAACTGAAATTATGGCAACTTTTAAGCCCAATTTGGTTTCTGTATAATGGCAGAAATATGATACCACTGTGCAATTATTCACATGTTCTTTGGTTGATTTGGCTTTGTTTGGGTCTTTTTAACTCTAAGGACAACTGACATTCCGTGTTTTTCTCTGGTGAATGAGAGTAGTGTCTGCAGCTAAGACTAGGTATGGATTTACTTGGATATGGAAATATTGATGGGCTTGACTTTCCTTTGAAACCTGAAGAATGCCAAGTCAGCATTGTGACAGCTGTGCCTCTGCTCACGTTTTGAACAAACTTTGTTTTGGATTCCTGGGTCTGACTGCTTCTCAGCTTTATATTTATTTTGCACTTTGAAGTTCATGTTACAAGATAGGTACTCCTGCCCCTTTTTTCTCCATTTTGTTATAAATAAACAAATCTCAGCATCATACAAAGTTCACAGAGTTTATAGTTCGATTTTCTTCATTTGGTTGGCCTGTCTCCAGAAAAGTTCTTGGGTTTAGGTGTATTCACTAGAATTAATGGATTTTCTGCCCAGATTTATGCCATTTGTTCCTCAAAAAGCCCAAAGTGATTCCTGTAAGGACATTCCTCTTTCATCTCATTAGGTGTAGTCTTGTGTTATCACCCAAAAAAACCTCTCCCATTCACTGGGAAGACTTTCCTTGGTTTTATGAATAAGTCTTATGCAGATCTTTTCTATTCTAGGGTAATTAAATGCTGGTGGCTGACGGTGGAGATTTTCATAACAAAGGTTTGTCACCTACCTTTGTTTCCTTCTTTGCGGCAAGAACAGGAGGTTTGGCACTGAATGGCATTGGATTACATGTAACATAACAACCAGAGAATTTCTTCCCTGCTACTTCCAGCCTTGTGCAACAAGACTGCAAGATGTGTTTTCTGAGTGAGGGCACTGGTTACTCTGTTCACAGGGGATACCTGTGCCTCATGGCTCTGTTCTGAGACTGCAAGTGCTGGGTAAGGGAGAAAGGCAGCTCTACTCTTCAGGATGCTCCCCTAAAACAACGCAAGATCTTCAAAGCCCATCTGCTTAGCAGCCTTCCAGGGCTTTTGCCATGAGACTATTGAAGCTTTGCTGCCCCAAATAGCTCCAGAAGGCAGGAACTAGCAGTTTTCATCCTGGCACATGAATGAATTTTCCCAATCTTATATAATCGCAGTGTGATTCTGTGGAGTTTGGTTTTGCCATCGAAGCTGATGTACACTGGATTTTGGCTATCTGTTCTCTAGTTTTCTGTCCCCATCCAGTATAATTTTAAGCACAAGATAAGCTTCTACTAATTAGATAACATTAGATGGAGCAATATTAGTCACTAAAAAAGGTACCTTTGAAATTTCCGTCCAGGAGTCCTTACTGTTGAATCTGGATACATGATCCAGCACATATTTCGGTAGTTCGGATAGGTACCTATGAGATAAGATATGTTTTTTGACAGTGCTCCAAGAGCCAGGTCAAACAAGGAGTCACATATACAGGCTGGACTGACAAAGAGAGCTGTCCCAGACTTCTACATCTGCAGCCTTGTGGATGCTGAACCCTCGGCCTGCTGGGCATTTCAGCACTGTTGCCATGAAGGTATCAGCAAGGTCTTTAGGGAAGCCTTTAGTTTTTTGCAGAGCGTAAATGAGCACAAAACTTATTTTAGCTTTGGCTCTGGGTCTTCTCCCACATGAATACTTGTTTTTGGTCTTGCTGTACATGAAGCACCATTTCTGGATAAGAGATTGAAAACAATGATAAACAAAGTGCCAGTTGTAATCTGCTAATTAACCCAGTGTGTCAGGGTGAATAGCCCAGGGACATGGTGCCAGCCAAGCTGATCTCTGTGACACCCTTGCTATTATGTCATTGTATAGTACAGGTAGTTCATTCTTTCCAGGAGAAGCTAATTTTTATTTGTGTTTCACAGCAGCGCACAGAACTCATGGCCAGTTGTTCAGACACATGTAGGGGCAATGATAAGCCCACATACATTTGTACAACTGGAGCCCAATTTTCATTCACGCGTTCAACTTCTCGACAGGCGATGCCGAACAGAAAACAGAAATTACACAGCCCAGCCCCACCAGCAACAATTGTGCACTGAGTACTCCAGCAGTCAGCAGATAGAAGTAGTGTTGGTAACCACTGATTACCTGCCTCACAAGTTGCTGTCAACCAAAAATAGTAAGCAGCAGGGTTTTTTCTGCGAACGTCCCTCAAAGGCTTTGAGCAGATAAGCATGACAGGAACAGGATGTGGTTTAAATTCAAGCAGCATGGAAAGATTCCACAGGATTTCGATGTTGTTGAATGAGCCCTCTTTTAAACAGCCTTCTTAACATGGTAGATGCCATGTAGCATGGTTAGAAGATTTTGTTTTCCTCCTGAGGCCAAATTTGAGCACCCCCGATGTCTTCTCCTTCCCCTCCAATGAGCGTGAAAAGAGCGACTGCTCAGTCTGGTTCTCCATCTCTCATAATTGCACCATTATCACTCATAAGGAACCCATTAATGTGGAAGAGGTTTTGAAACCAAAGCCCCTCTTTTCAGAACCCTGATCTAGGAATGCTTTAAGGGTATATGCCAGCTCAAGAATCAGATGCATTTTGGTTCTGGGAATCAAACCACAGCCTCTGAAAAACAATGGAATTCAGGAATTCATGGCTTGTTCCAGAAAGTTAAGCAACAACCTCAATTTTTTTGCTAAAAGAAGGCTAATAATGCTTGATGTAACAGCAGAGGAGCTAATTCAGAATTAATAATGATACTTGTTTTTTGAACAATTTAGCCTTAACACAAACAGTTTCTCACTTCATAATTTTCCTTCCTAGGGCCTTCTTTTGGAGTATCCTATGGACAAGTGTCCTACTTAACAGAAGACCCCTCATATACTCCAATTTCCAGCTACCTTTAAGTATTTACTGACTGAGAACATTTCACCCAAAGAATCCTCTCTGTCTCTCTGTGTGGGATGCCAGATGTCAGCTGCCATATGATCTGCAGAAAGACACTTTCTTGAGGGTAGGTACCTGGGAAGTAGGATGATGGGCTTAGCCATTCCTGCCCTATTTGAAACATCACTGGCCCTGTGTAGAAGTAGATGTAAAGAAACAATGAGCTGTGTACAAAAAAGTGTGTTATGGGCAGAGTTGAGGGGCAGAGAATCAGTTTTTATTGCACCAGCAGAAGAATTACCATGAACAATATATAGAAACAAAAGCAGCAGCAAACACGACATGATCTCAAGGGAATGGACACTACAGAGTGTGACTGGATTTGTATTTCGAGTTTAAGAGGATTCATTAACAAAAACAATTGCTCCCATCACTGTAAATACAGATACAAGAAGTCACCAGCTACTTTGGTTTTTATACACAGCCAGGAGGTACCAGAAGCCTAAATCATTCCAGTTTGCTCTAGATCTTACTTTTCAGCCCTGATAAGGGCTTGTAGATAAGTGGGTGGTTAAAATGATGACACCAACTGGAATTCTTTAAAAATAAGCAGGTATGAAAACAAAGTTTAAAAAAATAGTGAGGGAAAAGGTGACAAAAATGACTAGGTTTCTGAAAGGAACTTGCACTAGAATTCGTGTCCTGTTTGTGACATCTGCTGTGAACTTCAGCCTCTGTAGCTTCCTGCCTGTACCCTGCACAAAGTGTATCTGGTGTAGCTGCAGGCAGCCCAAACAAAGCCAGCTCTGTGTGCCTCTTCACACACGGCATTGCAAAGCAGAACGCCAGCAGTAAATGAAGTTGTTTTAGGAACAAGTTTTGTGATTATACCTTAATTACTAGTGAATCAGCTGGCCTTTGTCCAAATTTGTGCAAATCTAAGATGAGTAAGGTGGTTAAAAAAATATTTTGCAATCCTAGGAAGTT
The DNA here is from genome assembly GCA_013400515.1 of Erpornis zantholeuca. NCBI lineage: Eukaryota > Metazoa > Chordata > Aves > Passeriformes > Timaliidae > Erpornis > Erpornis zantholeuca. Next base: position 22,448 of record VZTN01006179.1, read on the forward strand.
AAAGGCACTGAAGTGGCCATAAATAAACGTTAAAGAGTAAAACTAGATGTTGAAAAACAGACTCCCCAGATATGTTGGACAAGAGCCTATAAAAACCTTCAAAAGAATTTTCTTCAAAACACTATGAAAATTAACAGGAAACTCTCTATAGGAGACTTCATAATAATTATAAAGATGTTGTTTGGCACTTTCTGAATAATGTGTTCTCTTGTTTAAAGAAAATGATACTGAAAATTCGCAACAGCTCAAAAAGAAATGTTAAGGGCAAAACCAAACATATTCTAAGGAATGGGTTCATATTAGCAATATTTTCTGTTAAACAGTGGTTTAGCAGTGGACCAACTGTCTCCTGTGTGGAGTATTTAGTAGATGAGCACTAATTCCATAGGCTTGGTTGGATGAAGTATCACTGCATATTAGATTGATCTAAATGCAGGCCAGTATAAACACTGGTAAGAAAAGCCATCTTCACCCTTTTCTGCTGGAGTCTCTGTCCCCCTGATCATCAACAGATGTTTTAAGACTTCATTACATATTATTTGGTGGGTGATCGCTTAGCTTGAGGCTCCTCCAGTTGCATCAGCATAGTTCTCTTCCCTTTATGTAGTTCTCTTCCCTTTACCAGACTGGTACTGGTCCATTAGACTGACCAGAGGTTTGTAGATCCTCATCTGTTATATTTCCAATTTCACTGTTTTTCTTTTTTTCTTTTTCTCTTCTTTTTTTTTATTTCAGTGGTGAGCATGAGGCTCCTCACTTAGGTTTCAGTCTTCCCATGCTTCTTTGAGATGTATTTCAGCCATCACTTAGCTGCTGGGAATGAAGAACCCATCTGAGTCAAGCAAACCCTCCTTACACCCACGGTGACACCCTTTTCAGAGTCTCCTACATGACACGGGGGACAAAAACAGATCACCACAACCACCTTGTATAGCTCTGTCCTCAGAGCTTCTTTACAGAGACTCTGTTCCTCTTCTAGTCTGTGATCTTCCTGGCAAAAAGCTCCCCTGTGTTCCCTGTGGGACTGCCAAACAATCTGGTGTCTTCCCACCAGAAGCTATGTGGGGACCTTTAAAAGCAAGCACAACCTCCTGTTATCCCAAATTCTACACTGAAAATCCACAGAAAGGGGAACTCCTCCTGCTGCCATCTGTGAGCAGGAACCTCTTCTCCAGGCCCTGGGACTGCAGTTTCAGAATAACTTCACTCCTAAGATACCCATCATGGTATTGATCCTTAGTATGCAGAAAATGGAGGAAGTGCTTCCTGGTTCCTCTAGGTAATTTGATGTCATTTAATGTAATTCTTTACAGGATAAAAAAGGATTCTTTCTGTGTTTCTTTATTTCCACTGAGGCCAGTGATAAGTGGCATGCTCATTTCCACAAACCCTGAGGCAAACGCCTACCTTTTCCTTGCCCCTCTTTGCTTATAGAGGGACTCCTCTCTTTCTTATCCATTCTCTCAGCTTCCAAACTTTAGACCTCTTTCTGAGTCTGTGTGCCTCGAGAGCTGCTGACAAAACTGCCTCAAACACACGGCAACTGCTGGTTCTGAAACATGGTTGCACACTCTGGTGATCCAGATGAAGACCCATCTCCACCTCCCCCTCAAGAAAAGACATCACTAATTCCCATTTTGCCTTGCTGTTTAACTGCTACTGTGATTTATGGGATGGTTTCAATAACCCAACCTTGGAATTGCTAGGATTTCGGTTTCTGAGACTTCTGCTTTTCCAAAACCTCTTTTCCAAAAGAGGTAAGCGTGCAGGCAGAGTTTCTGCTCTTCCTAGAAATCCATGAGAGACTTATCTGTCCCCAGTCCCAAGCTGAACTCCTGATGCCCAGTGAATTTAAATAGGTGGTTTGAGGGTCAAGCCCCGTTCACCCTTCAGCCCCTTCTCAAGAAGACTCAGTGGTCTTCTGGATTACTCCAGAAATCGGTTTTTATTTGTCTGTTTGTGCATTTTTCCATGGTGAATTTTTATCTTACAGTGCAATGAACGCTTTCCAATCCTGTCTTTCTTTAGTTTCCTCTCACTCCTCTTTAGTCTTAACATTGTTAAATATTTTTGCAACCAGAAGGTATTTTTGGAGTGAATATACTGCCATGACTCTCTGTTTTCAATGGCAACACTCAGTTCTGGCTGCCACGAGCAGACACAAGATGCCATGTAAAACTGCAAGTTGATTTTTAAAAAACATGATTATATAATGTTGTACCATTCCTTTTGGTTGAAATTCCAGGAAAGTAGCGATCAGGATTTTGTATTGCCTACCCTAAACAGTAAGCATGTTTTAAATTCAGTTCAAGACTAAGGAACTATGCTAATACAATAATAGTGTTCAAATTTTAAAGCTTTTTGGCAAGGAGGGGTACTGAAAAAATGTCAGCTTCACCCTTTGACAGCACTGGCAATCACCCTTTAAAATCTGCTATAATACTATAATTACCCCAAATATTTGGTTTAAACACTTTTAAGCTAACCAGCCATGCCAGCTGTAGGCAGGATCTCAGTTGAGAGTTGATTTTGGTCTGCAGTCAGGTCAGAGAGCACCCATGACTTACTACCTGCATACGTTCAAATTCCCCAGACATCAGATTGAGACCACAAAATGGAGGAAAGAAAGGCTAATTTGTTGACTGTCATGAAGAAAGATGATTTCTGGAACAGAATCACAGAAACCACATCCTAATACTAACATACTAGGAGAGCTGTTTGCCAACACAATTTGTGTGAATTGAGTATTAGGTAACACAGAAGGACAGAGGACAAAGGGAGAAATAAGAAATGGCGCCATCTCCGTACCCCCAAACCCAGAGGAGGCCAAGCCAATGGAAAGCTTCCACACTCCTGAGAAAACAAGTGCTTGCTGAAGCTTGGCTCCTGCTTCCTCAGTTGCTTCTAAGACTGTTACAGCTATTTGGGGATGTCTCAGATCTTGCCACAGTGTCATCTTCACACACAATTGCACTGAATTTCAAATTAAATGTTGTTAGAGGCTTAATCAGAATTACATCCTATTGTATTTGTGTATTGGTTCAGACCTCAGGTCTGAATACTTCACTCTGAACTCTCAGTTTGTTTCCTCAGTAAGAAAACAAGTTGGATTTAAGGAGCAGAGGCAGAACAAGCAGAATCTTAGAGCTTGATGTCTCCCTCCTTACTCCCTGCTTACAGGGAGATAACTTGTTTTCCAAATTCATCCTTGAGATTATTCTGCTGACACCGGAATCCATCCAGGAAGCATCCCGAGGCTCTATGAACAGCATATGCACTTCCGGAGCAGAGCAACGAGTATTAACAGTTAGAGCCAGTAGAAGGCTTGGAATCTGATTTTAGTTGATTAAAGGTAAGAAGATCACTTTTCCTTCAAGTGAAGGTTTCTTATCTCCTATTGAATTTAGATCCTCAAAGGCTAAATAGATCTCTACAAGAAAAGAGGGATATTTCTTCAGGAGGAATTTCTGAACATTACATTTTTGCCTGAAGACCAAGACTTATGTCGAAATCCTTTCTTAGTAGTAGACAAGATTTTATGTGCAATCCTACTGGAAGTTCAAATGAGTACAAAATTCTATTTATAATTTTTTTAAGGAAAAAAAAACTGCACAAATTATTTTATTATCAAAAGATCCTCTTGAATTATTCAAACCAGAAGAAAAAGTTCCCTGCAAACCATCTAATATGTTTCAGCCACTTGATGCAGTGTGGGAGGAAGGAAAGGCACCTTGTTGCATGGAGATCCACCAGCTGCTAATATCTCTAATAAAAGCAGAGCTACAGAGAGTGTTCTTGCAGGTCTCATGGTGGAAGTCTAGATGTTCATCAGAGAAACCTTCTTTGAAATGTTCCTATAGTGGATTTTAAGAGTGTGTGTTGGGAGAGTGGAGTGAGGACATTCTACTGCGCAAAAGACATCTATCAATAAGGAACCAATTATACTTTACCAGAGCACTTTCTATATTTATTTTTTAAAAATCCATGCAACATTTGGTGGGAGTTTCTAGAGAAACATCCATGCTGCTCAGCATAGTTTATTTAAAACTGCAATTGCTGAACTTGTATCATTACAGGTAAAATAATGTTCAGAGCTTGGATGATTGCTGCACTTCATAGAAGACAATGCTAACTGTTTTGTTAGGCAAGGAAATAACTGAAAAAAAAAGACATTTTACACACAAAGTGCATTTTTTAATAGCTACAGCAGCTACCTTTGAGTTTTTTTACAACCTGGCATGTAATTTTCCTGGGTGCAGACTGGCAATTTTGAAATGTTAAAATCTTGTTCTTTCTATATTGTCGTCTCATGAAAATATGGTCTATATTGTCTTCTAAAGCTCCACTGCAAACTGAAAATATTCTATTGAAGCAACAGAATAAAATGTATCTTTGTAATAGGGTAGGAAAAACTTCCCACAAGAAGTGGCATAGTAATGAGAGCCTGATGTCAGCTTGTGCCAGTGATAACTAGACAAATTAATTTAAAATTGAAGTTGCTGTGAGACTACGTGCTGCAGCAGAAAAACATATTTACGTAGATGAAGGCAGGAAGGGATAGCAAAGAAATTTAGATCTGACTTGTTTTCCACAAAGGCACAATACAGAACTCATTTAGCTGGGACTCCAGACGACTATTAAAATCAGTTAAAGCTACCTACAAAACTACTGTGCTTGCTTGCCTGAACGTGGGAAATAAACTCAAATCATGTGGTCTGCTAGTGCCATCTATTGTGTATGGGGAAAAATACAGATACCATATGTAGGACTTGCCTATTTTCTCCTTAAGATGAGAGGAATGCTCTTTCTGCATTACAGTGCTGATCCAAAATACAGCCAAAGCTCATTAAATCACTGCTGTTGCTTATAAAATACAATATATATTATTATTTCTGTGTATTTCAGCAACATGCAGGATTCTGACCGCTGCCAGGTCTCATCATGCCAGCGCTGTTTGTGTCTGCACGTGTGACCATATGGACACTGGCACACACACAGATGCACTGAAACACAGACCCAGCTGTGACAGCTTTTAGTCAAAGCTACAGAGAACTTATAAATTAAAGCCTATTGCTACTTCCCCACATTTCTCTCAAATAAATGGACATTAGCTCATCTTCCAAGGAAACAAAAATTATCTCTTCTTATAATACAAGCACCATGCTGCCTTGCACTGTTTCTTGGAGGAGAGCAGCTCTTCCTGCCTCTTCCAGAGAGAATATTTCCATAGTAAATATTAACATAGTAAACTGCTGGGAACCAACCCCAAACACTCTGCAGTCTTCAAGCAGAAGCTCTAATGCCTGAAGGCTTGTGAAAATGTGGTCAATATTGAGACTAAGACTGTATTTACAGAGGAGTTTAAAATACAAGAGTTAAAAGCTCTTGAAAAGCTCTTTACTGGAATGCCCAAAATTCACTGACATGTTACCATAATCCCTCTAATCTGCTTGGAAGTTTTGCTACCAGTATTAAGAGCAAGAAATAAATCCCTTGCCATCAAGATTACTGTACTGCTGTCAAACACATGCTGCTGTCACAGGTAGGGCAGTATGCAAACTGAGCAGACCAGAAATTAAAGTTTAGGA
>VZTN01006184.1:5079-22572 GCA_013400515.1 Erpornis zantholeuca
GATTATATGCTGAAAGTATTTGAGGAAGAGAATTATCAGAGAAAAACAGAAACAAAAAAAACCCTAAATTTAAAAACATTTTAATCGCTTGCGAAGCAGGGACAAGAGGGTCAAAACTTCATCTTACAACTTTAACTTTTGCGTGCAGAATACTCATTGGACAGGTTGGACTTGAGTTGGAAGACTAAACGGTTGTGTAAAGATTTTATTTAATTTCTACCATTAAAGAGCTGGGAGGCATAGCAGAGCAGCCCATGGAAAGGTATTTATTGTTTTTTCCTTCTTGCTGTGTGCAAGAGCTTGACCTTTCCAGTGGTGCCAAGCTGGTTGTCCTTTCAGATGCCTTTTGCATATGCAGCCATCATGTTCACTATTAAAAATGCAACTAACTATGGAGAATTTTCTTTTCTAACTGCAGCAGAAAAATATGCTCCTTTGTCATAAAGGGAGACTGTGGAGTAAAACAAAGATTAGGCCTTTTCAACACCAATCACTTATTTATGTAGTATAGAATATCAAGACAGAGAAACAGGGGAATGATGAACAACCCATCCAGAGGTGACTTTAGGGGAAAGTAGACTGAGATGTTAAAAATAAACAAACCAAGTCACTGATGAGAGCTATGCTTAATACAAAATGCAACTTTCCCCTTTGAAGGGCAACATCACACACCTAGAATGTCTCATACTGGCTGAGAAAAGAAAGACTAGTTAGTGGCCAAGAACACCCTGATGTTCTGCGCTACAAATTGAAAGTGAAGGTTACTTTATTGTAGACTTTATCTTAAAGCAGTAAAACGGGTAGCTGCAGCTACAACTGAAAGTATTGATTTTGTAATTTCAGCAAATTAAGAACAAGACAGGAAACCTATTAAACCTTTCCACTGATTGCCAGGGCACTTTTTGGTGATGCTGGCGCTGACATTAAAATTACATGCGCCTGTCTCTTTAAAGCCAAACATATACATTTTACAGAAGATAGTGCCAGCTAACATGCTGAAAAGGGATCTTTATAAATCTGTGTAATTTCACATTTCAGATGTGAAACTTTTGAAGCCTGATGACATGAATGTCAAGCAGCACATCTAAAATTTTCATAAATTATGGTTCATGTTAGATGTGCTTTCATTACATTTTAATAAATTAAAATTTTCACAAAGCCAGAAGATTTTTTATAATAATAGCAAAGATTGTAACGCTAGTAATAGCATTATCTGTCAGAACATTATGAGTAATGATTATGTAAAAATCTATGTAACAAAGGCTAACAGAAGAAATGATCAAATTATATTCTTCTGTATCTTGTATAAAACAAGATATTTTATTATGGTAGCAAAAAACCAACTTCTCTTAAAGCAATATTTAAATTACTTTTAAAAATTGGTGTAATTAAATTCATGTGAATTACAATAGTTAAGATCACTTGTTTCATAAAGGATTGTTTAAAGTTTTGCTTTAATATTACTAAGTATAAATTAAAGAGCTGTATCTTTTAAAAATGCAGTATTTCCAGTAGTCCTGAGGAAGAATGGGGTAGAGCAAGGGAAATTATACCTGAATCCACTCTGAACACCTTATAAAGATGTAAGTTTCCAGTTTATCCAATTCATAAATATTTTGTTTCATCTGAGCTAGTATTTGGCATCATTCCAGTGTGTAAACAAGCACTGGTTTTACACACACAAATCTAATTTACAGGCAAGACATCATCTGCATTTACTGTAGTAGCCAGCAGTTTGTGATGTGCCTCTAACAGAAATGCACAGTGATACAGGAGGTGGTGGCAATGTAAACTTAAAAAGAGATTGGATTTGTAACAACAAAGATGCTCTTAAAAAGTGTGGGGGAGCACTGCTGAGAGACTGTGAGCCAAAAGTCCCCGTCAGAGTGGGCTTCAGGAACTTGTAGCAGGTGTTTACACCTAAACATGTGAATGAGAATTCAGCAGCTTATGTTACCAGGAAAGCCGCAAAATAGTTTATGAAAATGAATATCAGGTGTGAAAATATGTATCTAAAGATAAAGGTGAGAATAGGCAAAGTGGATTTAGTAGTCAGAGAGATCTGAAATGAGTAGGAGGGAAAACTTAAGAGTAGTGCAGAGCTTCAAACAAATGAACAAAATCTTTTTTCTCTGCTGAAGGAGAAATGCACATGGGGAATGCTGGAGTGCTTTAACCACCCCTCCAAGCCCAGTAGAAGCCGGGGTAGTAACGGTGACTCTTCCCTGCATGGCTCCACAGCTTCCCAGGAATGGACACACATGCCTGATTGTACAGACCAATATATTTGCCCTTTGTTTCCACAGCAGATATGCCAAGGTATTGATGCCTGCCAAGTTGGATACTGCACATTGCATATTACAAGTATATTCAGATAACACCTATAACTCCACAAAAGCGTTGGTGCTTTATTCTACTGCTGAGGCATAAAATTACAGAGACATCCACCTCCCACACACTTCATATTCTGGGACTTCTCTGAACCTGGAGCAAAGGCTGTGAAGAGGAGAAAGATGCAATAACAATAACTACAGGAGCACACTTAGGTTATTCACTGTGGTCTCTATATTTACATATAGAATAACCAGAATAACCACTTCCAGAGGGTGGTGATTTGTAGGGATAGAGGAAAAAGGTAGGTTTTTAAGGAGGAGTATAAAGGGATAAAAATCAGTAACTGCTTGAGAGATGATATTTTATTTTTTACAGGGTGGCTTTAATAACCCAAGTAGAATCTTTAACTTACCTTGCTGGATTTCCTTCTGGGCATTTGACAAAGCTGAGATTTTACTAAACCTACTGTAAGTTTGACCCTTCTGATTTTTTTTCTTTGAACAGACTTTCTTCCTACTAAAGGTGGTTTTTCCAATCGTCCATAGCAGGTACTCACTACCTGTCACTCTCCTGTAGAGCTATAATTTTGCCAGAGTTGTGATTAGTGGTGTTTCCACTTAAATTTTATTGCTGGGTTTTAATGTTTTTTTAGATTCATCAGAACTCTTATCTGCATTTAGTTTTTAATGGAATGTTCCAGTTTTGAACTGGAACACATGCATATATATGTTTTACTTATTCATATGTGTACTTATGTATATAGATACAAACATGAACCAAAATCTCCCACTTACTGGTATCAGGAAGGTGAAAGAACAAAGAATGACTATGTGACAGAAGTTGCAATTTAAAATGTTCAAGACCTTCCTTTACTTGATTTGAAGTGAAGATTAGAACATCAGTCTTCAACATCCAGGGAGAAGACCTAAATTTTAGACTGAAATAATGCCTAATAATGTTTTTCTGCAATACAAGATATGGATGGAGACATAAACAAGAAGAACTAGTAGCCAAGTAATGTGGAACAGTTGCTGGAATATTGTACAAAAAACATAATGTAGAGTTGTGTGTAGGTCTTCCACAGTCCTGGGAAGTGCCCTCATTAAAAGCCCTTTTATGTTATGCAGAACTTTCTTTTCATATGAAACACTTAGACAATCTGGCTTACAACCCAAGACAAAATGAGTAAAAAATATTAAATATCCCAAAATATTGCAGTGTAGGAGAATCAGGTCCTGCACACCTTTACACTGGAAGTCATTGAAGGATTTTTGACAAACATAAACCTGTGCTCAAGAATGCACATGAGCACACTGGAAAACACTGATCTTTTTTAAAATTTGACTTCTGCCTTGAAGGCTGTCCAGAAGCACAGAAACAGAACTGGCCAAAGGCCACTTGAAATTAAATCAACAAGCGACAAAGTCTTTGGCAGAAAAATGTTGATTTTATGGAAGGTAATTGTGGACACCAGTGTCTCCATTTCTTAGTGTGTTGTACATGAAAAGAGCTAAATTCATTTGCATAGTCAAGATAAGATTATGTACCCCTGCTGGAAATGTGAATTAGTTGGAAAATACATCTACTGATGTTGATATATTAACATGAAGCTTTCAAGGGCTGATTTTGAGTAGACATACAGAGAAAATAAACTTATATTTGAGGGCTAAGGAAGCCAATAAAGTTTAAGTTAAAAAGACTTGCTGATAACAGGACGATGCTAAGTAAAATTTTAGGAAATGCTGGATATGCTTTTAATAAATTGTGCCATTTTAGACTTAGGCCTCAATGAAATGTCTCTCTGAATTTCACAGAAATTGTGTAAAATAGCAGAAGAAAAATAAATTCCTAGAAGGGTAAAATAAAGATAGAAATAGAGAATTTAAACCATCTGAAAACAATTGCTGAACTGATTAAATCAGCATTCTTGGATGATGTTACCAAAGTAGATGAACACAGATCCATACTAAATTTAATATCAGTAATAGATTTTGCCATAGAAATAGTGATGTGTTATAGGAATTGAAATAGGATGTAATTACAATTTGTGATGAGGAAAATAGGAGAACAGAAAAAACATTTTCTCACAATTTATTTTCTTCCAAATACAGAGTACACTGTACACATATAATAAATACAGGAGGTGCATGCCTGTTTGAGTCTGCACAGGGGTTTTATTGTGTAAGTTCTGATTTTCCTTGGTTTATTCTTACACCCAGGTAAGCAAACTGATAGGAAACAAGTGTTGCTTTATGAAGAATTGACTTTTTCATTGAGAAATCATTGAGTGCTAAATAGTCTTTGATGATCTGAAAAATGTTTCTGAGGATAAGAGAAAGGAGAAAGGTTTTTGAAGTTTAAAGACAATATCGTTTTTTCTTTCACTGCTTTCAAACAAGGAGGGGGGAGAGAGATGAGTGAGAAGAGACAAAATATGTCTTCTTTCAGTGGTGTGTGAAACTCATAAAGGAATTTTGGTTTTATTTTCTTTATTCCCTCCAAGTTTTCCTTATTGTTCAATCAATGTTTCTGCTAGGACAAATGCACGAAAGGAATGATTTTGTCTCATGGTTGTGACTCATAAAGACTTGGTTAAAGACAGAAATGGTAAATGATTGTCTTGAATAAAACTTAGAAACAGTCAAGAAAATATCAAATATTTTCTAGAAGTAATTGAGTGAAACTCAAGACTTCTGTTAGTCACTTCCTTACAACTGTTTAATATTTATCTGTTCTCTAAGAAGAAGGGAATTGGGACTGAACATTGATTTTGGTTAAATCTCAGAATATTTGGATATTTTTCTGAACTTACTGAAATTATTCCCTTTCTAGCTTCTTAGACATTTACCATTGTTGTTTCTTAATCCTTGAAATACTTTACATTTTTGTTTTTCTGTTTTGTTGGGTTTTTTATTATTATTATTTGATTGGTTGTGTTTTTGGTTTTATTTTAACTGCTATAGGGTACTTTCTTAATCTACTTTCCTTTATTATTAATACAGATCAATTATTAGTTATGTAGGATATAAGGCAAGAGAGGTGTTTTTCAATACTGTTGCTTGTTTCTTTTCTATACAGCACCATTTAAATCTCTTTTCTTCCCAACTACACTTTCATATGCCATAAGCAGTGAGCATAAGTTCACTGTTCTTGGGACTCTTTCTCTGCCCACACCCCTCTTTTCTGCCTCTCTTCTTGCCTCTTTTTCTTCCCAGATTGGGAAATATTGATCACAAGGCAACAGGGAGTGCATGCTCAGCAGGCATAAACAGTTTTCCATCTTGTGTTAATTAAGAGGATTTCACTCGTAAGCTACCGCTGTTCCAATCTGAGTGCCTGCTAGCATCACTTTTGGATCTTCTGCTGGTCCTCCACTCCAGTTCTGTTTTTTCCAGCAAGTGTGTCTCAAAAGAGGAGGATTGTCTTTCCCCAGAGCCCCTGCTTTTTCCATACTGAGTGTGAAAGCTGAATGTGTGAAAGCTTCACCTGTCTCTGCTACGTTCTCGTGTTTCGCACCGCACTGAGAATCACCACATAATTCCCGTAAACTGGGAGGAAAGGTATTAGAACATTCTGTGTGCTGGCTCTGACACCCTCCTTACTTTTCAAGTGTCAGTTTCTGCAGTGGTGAATACCTAAATGTGGAGCTGTGGGGTAAACTGTATAAATGGAAATGGTATATTGTGATAAGGGGAATGGAATTAGTTTTACCATTCCTTCCTAGTTTCGGATGGGATTTTTCAAAAAGCTCAAAACTTAAAATGTGTTACGTGGAAAAAAATTGTTTGGTAATGTTCCCCTGGAATGTGATGGAGAAGTGATACTCCTTCTATCTCTTCAGAGAATTTGCAGCTATAATACATGTTTACAATTTTTCCCCTGTTTTGTTTGTGTCAATTAGGTTTTCTTGGCTGCCTTGTTTTAGGAGTCACCTAAATGTGTTAGAAAATTCAATGGAAAAGTGTGTCTTAGGCATATTATTTTTAAAGCTCAACACCACACAGGGAAGAGATTAAGACATTTTTGCATTGGGCTTCCTTTGATTTCTTTTACAGGATGACCAGAAACTGGTTTAGAGTTGCAGCCTCAGCATGTCTGGAGAAAAGCTTGTCCTTACATCTATGAATATGAGATATGATACCTTAACTGCTTTTTCACATGCTAAATGGATGATGATGAAACTAAGACAAAGCAATTTTTAAGAACATGGAAGCAATCTCTTATAGTAAATAATTGTTTCTAAAGGGAAGAATTCGAAGCCTGCAGCCTAGGACATTGAAAACTGGTATGTTCATAGTACAAAAAAAGCTTATTCTTGCTATCTACCATATACTGTTTAACTCTGGACTAGGTGATAAAGTCTTGTATGCATCCTTGAAACTTCATGGGGTTTCTCCAAAATCAGGAACAAAATCGTACCTATCTACTAAGGAAGATTGCAGAATGAGAGAAGTGACCAATATGTATGACCAGGTTAACTGGGGAGTGGTCCCAGGCTGCCTGTTGAGGTGTGTTACTTTGGGGGAGTCTCTCTGCAAGTGGCAAGACTTATTATTCGTAACAGGGATGCAGTGGGCTTCATTTTGAGCCAGACAAATTTCAGCTCAAATATGAACAACAAAGTCAAATATATATACAGCCTTAGGTGGTCTGTTTTATTTTGTGACAAGAAAAAGAAGCTTTGAAGAGATTTTTTTTTAATTTTCAGCCTCAAAGCAGATGAGTATTCACATTTGCACAGACACAAGGAAGTCAAGGGATGGGTTTAAATATTGTATTTTAAAAATTATAGGTTGCAAGTTCTTATTATGTGTCTTACTTTTCACACCACTAAAACATGAGGATTTATAATTAGGAAACATGACTACAAATGTTACAGCAAGAAAATTACTATATAAGTATGAAACCAGAGTTTCATATTTCCAGGAAGAAGGAGATGTAGATTAGAAACATATTTGCAACTGTGAATACATCTATTTCTTATTTGGGCAGATTGAGAAGATTTGAGGGATCTGCCAGTGAAGGGAGCAATATTTAAGGGTGCTTTTCTAAAAGGAAGAGGCAATTTAATGGCTTTTCTAATGAAAAAGAAGTTTTAAACTTTAAACTTTAAAAAGTGAAACAGATTGCCCGGAGAAGATTCCAGCATCTCTATTGTTTCTAAAGAAAGGAATGTTAGAAAAATATCCATCAGGAAAGTTTCAGATGAGGCCTTGATGTACAGGGTAAGATTATTGATTTATGAGGTATTTTTCAGGCTCAATTTCACTTCTGAAAGAGCAGGTAGCTTTTTCGAGGGGTGGTCCTGAGAGAATGACAAACCTCCACGGTCTCTTTAGTAAGCACTCCCAACAACGCAAGCAAGTGAATGTTGTCAGACATCTAAAACAATAAAGGAGACTAAAACCAGGGACTGTGGGTTACAACCCCAACAGCATTGTGTTGAATGGAACATGTACATGCTCTGACTGTGAGGCTGGAGAAAGATCAGCTGCAGATAGGATTTTCTTGGAGAGGGACTTCTTATGAGGGCATCTTGTAAAATAGGCAATGGCTTTAAGATGAAAGTTAGAAGGTTAAGATTAAATTTTAGAAAGAGATGATGTACTGTGTGGGTGGTGAGGCACTGAAACAGATTGCCCGGAGAAGCTGTGGATGCCCCATCTCTGGCAGTGTCCAAGGCCAGGCTGGATGGGGCTTGGAGCAACCTGGTCTAGTGGAAGATGTCCCTGTCCATGGCAGGGGGGTTGGACATGATTATCTTTAAGGTTCATTCCAACCCAAACCATTCTATGATTCTTGCAGAGATGTCTGCATCCCCCTCATCTTACTGCAGAGCAGCAGGCAGAGCAGGGAATGGAGCTGCAGCCTTGCCCAGGGCATGTGGCCACTGCCTTCCAGCTGCCACTGTGCTGCTACCGCCTGACCCCCATGCACACACTCTGACCCAGCTCCTCTCCACAGAACTCTTGAGCCCAGTCCAGGACTTAGGCCAAACAATTACACACACTGCCAGAGGACAAGAGCAATCATGTCATCCTGGTGGTCATCAGTAGTGAGTCTTCCTCACAAACAGGGAGCAAGATGCAATGGAGGTGAGATTTTTCCTAGTCTGGCTCTTCCCTGCAGATGTGAAAGGTGCCTCCCCTTCCTCAGTGAAAATAATTCCCACAGTCTCTGACAGACAGGGGTGCAAACTATGAGTGGGTCTATTTACAAAGACTTTTGACATGTATCCTCAACTTTCATTTTAGTTGCTTTGAATTTAGATGAATATCACTTTCAACCAAACTTTGACTTGAGTGAACCTGCTGACCAGACTTAGCAGAAGGAGAGCTTCCCTCACCCCCTTGGGAATAGCTTAACACAGATGATGTCTAAGGAAAAGAAGGAAAGAGAAAGCAGCTGAAGAACCATCAGACTGTCAACCTGGAACACGGAGCTGCTCATCGCAGGCATCTCCACTGACTTGGAAGTGCCTCATACTGCATCTACCAAAAAAGGTGATAATCCAGGAATCCACAACCTAAAATATGCCTGCTGGGATGGAAAGTGTTATCCACCCATTTCACATTTGTTATAGACCAGATGTTGAATTTCTACTGGGTCAACCCTTTATGCAACCCTTTAATGAACCACTTAAGGAGCACGAGGATGAGTGGTTTCCCTTTGGCTTAGCAAACCATCTTCTCCTGAAGGGATGTGAAAGGCAATATAATTGGGAGAGAAAATGGGGTGGTACTTTGTACCTGAGCACATTGTCTCCTATGGAATACAGGTCACATTTGCAATATCTTTCCTGAAACCAAAGATGAAAATTTAGCACATTGGATTCGCATTTTTCTCTTTGCACAAACAAAGGTGATACTATTGGAATTCTGATTAAGTCTAATGAGGGAAAGTGTAATGTATCCATTCCTTCCAATCTGGCTTCTTGAACAGATTAGCTACAAAGTTTGCCCTACTTCATGCTAAGAAAACATAAACATAGTTAAAAGGAGATCATAATACTGCTCGATGTAAATGCAGTGCTTAAAACTTAAAAAAAAAAAAAAAGTTAATGCATCAATAGCAAATTAAGAAGATGACATCTTGGTATATTTATATTAATGATTAATAACCAGAAGATAACACTGTTGCATACCAAGAGCAGGTTTATGCATGGACAGTAGGAGGTGATAACATTCTATTCAACTAAGATTGTATCTACCACAGGATTATGTCACCAAGTCAAACGATTGTTAAAGGAACGAGCAGACAGAAATCCTAGTTTAGATAAAGTTTAGTGCAGAAATGTAATAAAAAAATAGAGTAAAAGAATCGTGGTGACATTTTAAGACAATATTTTCATTTGTGATTATTTTTGTGCGTATTCGTGGTATGTTTTTCAAAGTTCATTAATACATACATACCTTGCATATACTACACCTATAGTTGCATAAACATTCAGATAGGTTAGAGATAGCCATTATCACTTGTTAGGATAACTTAATTAAACTTGCTTATTAAAACCCTTTAATTCGTTAGTGATAAAATCTTGATTAGTACATTTTCCTGCTAGGTGACCTTCTAATTTAATAGAAAACGAATTTTTAAATGGAGAAAAATGCCTGTGGCAGAGATTTTGTGCAAGTGAATAGAGTTTGTAATACACATAGGGATATAATCGAGCCTAATTAGTGAGGGTGCAAATGAATTTTTATTTCATACACCAGAAGTGTCATTGATGAACCATGGTTCAGAGTTTGAAATGCATTCAGGCTGGCAGTATGGGACTGAAGTCTGTGGGAAAATCACAAGCTAATTCATTGATTGCCCCTTGGAAATTACTGCTGTTAATTGTTAGGTAATTAACATGGAGCTACAATTATACTGGCCTTAGGGGGTGATTAATGTTTCAACATGTCACATTAGCAGCGGCTGGATTTTAAAAGCTTTTCTTTTCACATGGTTTAGAGACAGATGGTATATTGTCTATGGAAAATTGTTTTTTTACTAAAGTTTATACCACGACTAAGTGAATGTTCTTCTTGTGCTGCAGTGTATTTTTATGTAGTTGAATTGTAGCATCTTGTCTGATGCACCTTAAGAAAAAATATTTGTTTAAAAAAATCCCCATTATACCTGCTATGAATGCATAAAATATGCATATTGAAAGGAAATTATGTCTGCTCTTATTTTTTAGGTAGAAAATAAAAAATAGATAATGTAAGATTAGACTATTTCGTGGCAGCTCTTACAATATTTAGTGCTGATATAGGGAAAAGAATTGCACAATATGATACTTATTATAATCAATGTAATTTAAGCAGAAACCAAATAAAACATGTTGAACAAATGCATTTAGTAACTGTTATAAACAGTATATTAAAATCTCCACACTTCAATATTGTGTTTTGTTCTATGTTAAGATTTTTTTCTCTTCTTCCAATTCCAGCAATCAGAATAAGACTGGCATGGACTTTTTAGAATCCTGCTGTGTTCTGCTTTATCTGTTACTATGCAGAATTAAATCCTTAAAATCTTCCATCAAAGGCATTAGTGCCTTTTAAACATAAACAGTGTTAGGAAGACTGTTTATATATCCTGGAATTGCTACTTATATTGTCTCTTTTTTTTTCTTTTGTATGCTGCTACCCTAGATAGATGTATTGCAAACTGGTGTGTTATTGGTATTCACTGTGTAAATATTTTCTTGGTAATATTCCCAAAACATGGCAAATGTATGTTCCTGTTTGCAGTACTTTTGAAAGCACTTCAATTTCTTCTCGTAATTGACAATGGCACTAAGTCTTGTAAAGGGATATGTTTAAATGTCACACTTCGATTAGTTTCTATAAATTCTTTAGGTTTGTAAGATTACTTCTTTGTCTTCTATACACAATGAAGCCACATAGTCCAAAAGATGTAATGGACTTCTGGTAGGTGAAAGGACTGGTTTCTATGAAAGCATATATCTTTTTTCATTTTTTGTCTTCCAGTGATATTTCGAGTTGCAGTTTTTCTTAGTAGTCTTATACAGTGGTCTTTCTTATGACTCCAGTCACTTGCATTTGTATTGATAGATCCACTGCAACATATGACAGAAATCTTTCTTTTTTTCAGCCATGTCTGCTAAATTTTTTTAATTTCTGCTAAAGCATCTAAATCTGGAGAACAAATTTCTACTTCAGAAACAGCCTTTTTGCAATAATAAAAAAACCCCAAAGAAATATGACAGAAGAGATACACAAATTTTGTAAACATCCTTTTGTCTTTATGGTTTTAATTTCTACGGAACAGTATGAGCTATGAATTAGAATCCAATTAGGTTTCATTCAGCTGAGTTGTCTTGCCTTCTCAGAGGACCCCAGGTGTTACCTATACATGCAAAGTGTCAGTGTCTGAACCGGAAGAAGAGGGTTTTATGAAGAGGTTAATGGAACGGAATGACTAAGATGATTATACAGATCACCTGCCTTTGGTTAGTCACACAGGCTCTTTCATTTGAATGATCAGGAGTCAGAAAATCTCAGTACATGGCTAGGTTTAACCAGAGATTCTGACCACTGCTTTTAAAGAGTAATAGTAGTAAGATGATACAATGCTTGATCAGCAGAACCCTTAAGCATATGGTTAACTTTAAGCCCATGAGTAACTCTGTTGACATTACAATTAAGTCTCTACTTACATGTTTTTTTATATTAGGGTTGTTTCTCTGGGAGGACTCCATAGGGGAAAAACACTTGAATTGGCAGCCTTACAAAGTTACTCCTGGCCCTGTGTCTATGGAATAGTAGATTCATCTGTCCAAAACCCTCAAATACAAGTATCTGTGCTCATATATCCCAGAACAGATCCTAACTTACACTAGGGCCTGCTTTGGACTTCCTTACTATATAAGAGGTGTGCAACTATTATTTATTCCTGCTTTAAGTGTCTGCATTTCCAGTGCATTAATAAGGGTGAGCACCAGATTCTACATGGTTATTTCATCACCAGTAAACATTTGAGGCCATAGCATTCTTCGAACATATGTTATACATATTTATATTAGCTCATTGGATTATTTCCTTCTGAATTTCCATTTGACTTCTGTTTATGGGGTTTTTTTATTTTGTTTTTGGGTTTGGGTAGGGGGGTGTTGTGCTAGTTTCTATATTTTATGAAAGCAGCATCTGTGCTACTAGTCTATTTTAAATTTAGGCTTTTATGCTAGTTGGCTATAATGTAAGTGCTAAGAGCGTGGTGAAAATAAATAGCAGGAAACTGCATAGATTGATTTATTTTCTTCCTTTTCTAAAGTGACTGTAACCACCCTACTAATAATATTTATTGGGAGATGATCTCAAGTCTCAGGATTTCCAGGTTTGACTCATAAATTCCAAAGGCTCTCTAGACCAGTATACTTCAGGGGACATAATACAGAAATTGTCGGTCCCTTGCTGAGAAAAGATCTTCGAAACAGGCATTGTTCTGTCATGGTTTGCAGAAGGAACTGGCTGAAAATCTTGGTTGTTCTATGGAAGAATGTGTCATGTTTTGGGAATGGTATTCCCCAATTTAGTGCTCCCAGAGAAACACTCCAAACCACTTTCTTCTCTCTCAATCACCCCTCTCCCTTGCCCCTTCTGCCTGTGGAGAGATAGAAAGGGGAATTGGAGACACAGAAGGTAAAGTTCAGAGGTTGAGGTAAGAGCAATTTACTGGAAAGAGCACTGAGATAAGAAAATTAGCAGTAACAGCAACAACACTAATGACAGAGGGTGCATGAAGTGAAAAATTTGCACAGCAGTGCTCACCCCTAACAATACCTGACTGTTCCTTCCACCATTCTACCCAAGCCTGAAGGGATCCTTTCACCCCCTTGCCCTCCTGGCAGTGACATGAGGTGTTAAAGAATAGCTTCCAGGTCCTAGCCATGCCCCTCCTGGCCACTGCAAAAGTTAACCCAGTCCTCCTGTCCAGAACCAGAATGCTTGAGGAGAAGGCCACCAGAAAAAATATCTAAGGAATGGACTTGTTTGAAGGACAGATGAGGAGGTGAAACAGAGGAATTTCCCCTTTGTCTGTTAAAATTTAAGGCATGCTATATGCTTTTTAGCAAGTTGCCTCTTTCTTCTTCTGTGTTTTTTGTTCCAGCAGTTTTCTTACACTGAATTGGAAGACAGAATTTAAGGTGGATTTGCATGGGCAAAAAGTGCCATGAAAACCATTGCACCCCTTGTTACATATATGTAAATATGCATCTGGCACAGAATATAATGTTCCAGAAGAACAGAGCTCCTGACAGGAGCCTTCTGCAAAATCTCTGTCCCCTTGAGTAAAGTCTGTGGAGGCTTTTTGGCTCTTCTGCCATTGACTCTGCCAAGGTTGCTTCCTCATAAAGACCACTGTTCATTCCATCCCTTCCTCCTCCTCCTCAAACTCAGTTTGGTTGTATACCAGCTACAAGGGCATATTCACCTCTCTCCCAGTGACATCAAAGGCAATTTGTGAATCATATGTCTGCATTTGTATTTAAAATATAAATAATGACTGGAAAATTGCTCTAGATTTCTAATAATAAAAAAAGGAAAAAAACCTCCCCATTGTACTTTTTCTCAAGATTCTTTATTTGTGTAGGAGACACCTGTCTTAAAGAAAGATACACCTGATAGGTGTGACTAGAAGAGACAGTCCTGACCCCACATTGAAAAATGTGTTATTTATTTAAAGAAAAACAAAAAGTTGGGGAAAATAGAGAAAAAGTATATGTATGGAAGGTTAAAGATGTGAAAGCTGTTTTCTTTTTGAAATTTCACACCAATCAACTGTTTATTTTGCAGAGAAAATATGGGAATGTATGTTTATTTTAAACCCATCTGAGAACACAGTCCACTGGTGGAGCCACTACCAAGAACCTCCATATCTGTATATGCCTATGCTTGTATGCATAAGAATCAAATTTCATTCCAATTACTTCTGTGGGGAAAAATGTGAAGGATTATAAGACTAAAAAAGACTTGAAAATGAAAGTACTGTCAAGGTTGGTCAATTTTTAGGAAAAAGCAACTTTTAAGAAGGTCCTTTAAAATCCCTTATTTGTCCTCTTTGCATGTTTTCCCACTGATTTTCTTGCAGTCTTCTTTCCTAAAGAAGCCTCTGCTTTTCTGGAAAGTCATTCAGAAATTAAATACTCCTTCTTGCTTTCACTTTTTAACTATTGCTTCTGACTCTTCGTTTCCTGGTCATTCAGTTGGCAATATATCTGTACTTCTTACTTTTGTGCTTTGTTTTCTATTCTGGAACCCTCCTTTCTTGAAATAAATCCTCTGACCTTCTCTTTCTAACGTCTAATGACCACAATGGTCTCCTCACCACCTCTGCTCGTAATCTGATCCTTTCTGTCATTGACTGTACAAATCCGTCTCTGTCACAGACGAACTGACTCTTTGAAAGCACATTTAAAGCTTGCTGGCTTTGCCTCATCCTGTGGAGTTCCAGTGTAAAATTGCTCACTTTCTGCATTCTCTTGCCCACGGTTCAAGCTCCAGCTCATCTTGGTCTTATGAGAAAGCAAAATAATTTTCCTCTCTGCTTTTGCAACTATACCATTGGTTTTAGGTTAGTTTGCTGGGCTTTTTTCATCTTTTACATGGAGGTGGCTATGTATATATCTCGACCAGGTTATTTGAAAACTTAGAGATAGCTGACCTAGCTGAATCCAGGATCCAAAGAGGCTAATTTTCTAGGGGGCTAGTGCTGAACTGTAGGTATCACATTCACTCTTGCCACGTACCTCTGCTTTCTGCATATGTATCTCTCCTCCTCCACACCCTTTGAATTCTCTTAAATATTGTCATTGTTACTGTAATTTGAGTGTACTGAGTGTAACTGAAGTGTTTAAAGCCATTTTTACAGATGGTCCCTAAAGAAATCCTTGGAGATGGAGTGCCTCAGGTCAGCTGGTCTGCAGGTTTCTGTCTAGTCAGAGTATTTCTACATATGATTCACATGATGACTGTTCCAGCAAAGTTGTGCTAGCCAAATTAGACCAGACTCACTTAACTCTATTTTGTGGCAAGTTTTATATCCAGCATGTGCATAATGACCCAATCTAAAGTACTGGGTAGTCAATGTCTTTTTAGCGTGACATACAATATTCCATGCTAGTATCTGCTGCACACTGACTGCTCTTCATCAAGCTTTGACATGATTTGACTCTCTTCTCCCCAGCTGTAAGCCCGGATCTTCAAATTTGTTTGAGACCTGGGACCTTTCATTTTGTTAGATTTTCTGATATTTATTACTGCCAATTGATCAGTGTCACTGAAAAACCTCGCCAGGCCCTCCTCATAATATCAAATAATATAAAAAAATCCCTATCCCTGAATAATTTTCAGAAAGTCTTAGAACTTTATGATAGCAGAATGGTGAGAAAATATTGCCAGATTTTAGTACATGCTGAGACAAGAGGATAATATATATATATAGTATATGTAGTTCAGTACAGTAAGAAAGTAATCTTTACTCTCTCTCTATATTAATCTTCTACAGCCTTCAAAGATTTTAATTTCAGTCTTTCCAACTAATGGCATTAAGCCACACTTCATTTTTAAATGTGCCTTCCTGCACTAAGTGTAACATCTGGCATTCCCAAAATCTTTTTCACAATTTCGTGTACATTTAAAACATTATTCTCTAATCATTTTGTTTTTAAAAAGGATTTTAATATGGTCTAGTTTTAAAAAAAATTAAGAATAAATCAAAATATGTAGTAGGGATTAATACAAATGTGTATTAGAAGAGCAAAGAAATCACTGAGACAAGACTAATCATCATTTAGATTATCAGTAGAAGATGATTAAAAACAAAGGATTGTATGACAAGTTATGTTGATGCCATGTTTGTGTAGCCAAATGTTTCAGCTTTATAAATGAAAAAGCCTAAGCAGCTTATAGTGAGACAAAGTAATCATTCAAATTACAAACTTAAGAATTTCAAATTACATACTTCATCAAGTTGAGTCTATTGTAACTTAAAATACATAGGGAATGATTCACTCTAGTTGAAAAACAGCATGTAATATTTCAGCCATTATGAAATTGCTGCTTGGCTTTATAAAAGTGTTAATGCCATTAAACCATCTCTTTTTAGGATGAATGCTCTGAACTCATACTGTTTATAATCCAACATCTAGGAAGAACATTTTCTTATATTTAAATGGAGATTTATTTGGGGTATTTTTCTGGTTTATTTAAATGTAAACAGTGTTGATCTCTCTGACTGTGTGCTCTTGCTCTAATAATTAGATATTTTTGATCAAGAGCTCAATCTTCCAAAGACGTAAGAGAAAGTAAAATGTTTGGTGTTCTTATTGCTCTTCTTGTCAGTGGGGGTTTTTATACTGTAGAGATTAAGCTGAATAGCAATTTTGGGCAAGCTGTATGCCTAACATCATTGTTTTTCTAGAATATTATTGCAAAAAATAGAATGGTATAGATTCCACCTCTGTTATAATTATCTCATCAAAGAACAGAGCTTGGGCTGATAATCACAATCCTTTTTCCATTCTTTCTGTTTGGGAAACTTCATTGAAATAATTTCAGTTGTATGTGACAGTGAATTCATTCTTACGAAAGGGTTCCTCCAAGTATCTGGCTTGTATTCAAGATCTTTATTAGTGGGATTAATGAGAGCACTGATTTGTTCTTAATTTTGGTGAATGTTTCTATCTCTGTCCCTTGACTGCTTTTTCTAATTGCTTTATTCACTGCTCTACATCTCATCCAAAAATATAATAAATGCAGTAAATCTAATATTTTTTCCAGAATGTTAGTAAAACTCAACCGTGATACTTTATTTGGCCTTTTCTTACTTATCCTATTAAGTTTTTTTCCCAGAGGACATAGTGTGTGGTGCATGGATATCTGAAGTGCTTATACCTGTAACCTGTTTCTCTGCTTTGTCTAGTGATAAATCACAGTAGTGACGTTGCTGCGATACCCTTAATGTCTTAAGAGTTTTGTTCTATCCTGGTTTAATTATAAGAGCACAAACCTTGTTCATTGCAGTATTAATCTATATTAATGATATTGAATATTATATTCCTCTTGTGGTCTGCTGTGAATGAATAAACAGCAAGAAGAATGTAGGGGAATTTTGTTTTGTTTCCTCCTTCTTTTTTTTGGTATGAGG